>CM061749.1:289526480-289873547 GCA_030979885.1 Lolium multiflorum
CTATTAAATTGCCTCTTTATTCAAAGTATATGAAAGATATTGTCACTAAAAAAAAAGAAAAATTCCCAATGAGGAGATTTCCCACTATGCTCCCTAATTACTCCTTCAATGGTAAGATTCCAAAGAAGTTTGGAGACCCCATACCGACTATTCCTTGTTCCATCAAGAATAATTATGTTAGAACTGCTCTGTGTGTGATTTGGGAGCGGGAGTTAGTGTAATGCCTTTTCTCTTTAAGAGATTTGATTTAGATAAGTTGATACCAACTGATATATCTTTGCAAATGGCTGATAAATCTACTGCTATTCCTGTTGGTGTATGTGAAAATGTTCCTGTGCAAGTTACTCAACATTGCTTGATATTAAAACTGATTTTGTTGCGTTGGAAATGCCTGAAGATGGTTAATATGTCCATTATTCTTGAAGACTCTTTCTTAATACTGCAGGGGCTGTTATTGATTGCAATAAAGGCATGGTGGTTACTTTCAATGTTGATGATAAGGAACACACCATTCATTTTCCCAAGAGGATTGATAAAGCATGTGGAGTATACAATTTTTAATGTGAAACTATCAAAGTGGGATCCATTGATTGTCCTATATATGAGCCTAAAGAAGAATATCAATCTCTTGTGATTGGATCCATATCAATTCAATATAAGGTAACATGATTGATTTGAGGTTTTTTTCTTCTTATGTCATATAAAATTTATTTGGTAGCAAGACTTGATCAACCTTGTTAACAAAGTAATACTTTAATGCATAAGAGAGCTAAACAATATTTATTTCTTTCTTTTCTCCCTCCATTTGTTTTACTTGCTGTAGCACCTTTTGTTTTGCAATATGCCTTAGTTGTTAGGATTTGAAATCATTTTCCTGCGCAATAATAATTAATTTACACCAGAAATGTGCATTTTTCTTAGTTTTCAAAAATTCATTAAAATTACACCGCGTCCTATTGACGAGGCACTGGGAGTACTCGAGGATGACTGTGTTAACTACAGTATGCCACACCACAAAGTCACATGCAAGTGCAGAGAGGTGGGCTGCCGCACTGTGGTGTGGGCCCTCCTGCCCTAATTACTTCATCTCTCTTTCTCCCAAGATCTTTCTCTCCTAAAAACTCGTACTGAGCCCTCCCCTCACTCGCTTCGCTCAAGAACTCGCGATTGACTTCGCCACCAAAGATTGGCTCCAAATTTGGCACATTTGCCTCGGTATGTGACTCCTTTGATTGTCCAATTAGAATTTTGTTCGTAGTTGAGTATATCTTGAATATTTTTCGCTGTTGATAACATGTTTAGTGAGCTTGCATGCTTGGTCTAAGTGGTAAAAGTTTTGATGTATGTGTAGTACTCTAGCAAGTTCCTACGTAGTTACCCTCAATTATATACCTTGAAATCACATTTTATAATGGTTGTTGAAATTTCAGAAGAGGAAGATGAAGAAATTCAAATTTGGAGAATTGTTCAAAAAGGAACAACCAAAGACTCTAAGAGGGCCCTCGAGGGCATCCACTTAGATCAGGCCATCCTACAATGAGGATATCATCGCGCCTAGCTTTGCCCATGAGGACAATGGGGCCCTAATGCTTCATCCTTCCGAAGGATATGATTTTCTCACAAATGCAGTGGATATTGGATGACTCTCTCACCCTGTCAACAGTGGCAGGCTTAGCCACCTACGTGGGAGATGAAAGGGAGAAATACCAGGCTCACGAAAATTTTCGTTGAGAGTCAGCTCACCACAATATGAGCCACACAGTCTAAGATTTATGATAATCCTGTTACTATGGAATTTGAAGAATTTTGTCGTGCATTGGATATTGCCCCCGTAGGTACAGAGAAGGAGGATTGATGACAACTCCACTGCTGGAGATTTACCGAGGATCACCTAAGATACTGCTTCGCATCGAAGATAAATATTTTGTCATATTGCTACCAGCATTCCCGCAGAGAAAATACTAGCAACATCTCTAGCTACCATCTGCTTTCTTGAATGCCGCACTTACTGGACATACACTTTATCATCTTGGTTCTCTTATTGCTCAGTCACTGCCCAGTTAGCCTATTTTTGGAGGAACTGTTGCACTTGCGTATTTTAACACATTTAAGACTTCCTTGATTCTAATGATGTGCCATTAACCCCAGGAGACTAGATATTGCTGCTATGAAGAGCCATCATTTTGTTACTACTGATTCCACTATAGATAATATGGTCTATAGAATGTTGTTTGCTGACGGGAATGAGAAGGAAATCCCTCTTCCCCAGCCAGGTTTGTTCAATATTGACAAGCAATCATGGTCGCTCACTAAGGAGGAGGTGGAGGAACATATGAAGATACAGAATTCCACCAGAGGCTGACTCCAGAACGCTCTATTCTCCCTACGACCGTACCGTCACATACCCCGATGTTTCCTCCAGCACATACCTGGAACCGGGTCGTTCTTCGTCGTACTACGGAGACACCACTCCATGTATGATCCACCGGCGTGGAACCCCGACCCTCGATGGGAATAAACTCCACTTAGGCCAAAAGCCTAAGCTTGAGGGGAGGTATACCAGCATCACTCATTCTTTACATATTATGATTGCTGGATACTTGTACATATCTGTTTAGTTTCTTAGAGTGGTTTTCTAATGAGAGGGAGATGATATTTGGGGAAGTGCTGTCCAAAAACAGATTCTGGGCTGTTACCAAAAAATTCGTACGCACAGCCAGAACGTTATTTTGAGTTGCCAATTTTTGAGCATGTGCTCCAGGTTGTTATCTAACTTTCATTATTTGAACCTTTTTGATCTGAGCAATGGAAGATTTTTGTTAATTTCGATTTCTGTACTGCTGTCGTTTTGCAGATTGGGTCATCCCTATTTTTTTTCTGTGTTTCTTTTAGTTTGCTATCTCTTGCTTTCACTTTGTTTCTTTCCTAAAAACACAAAAAGACCACAAAAATATTTTTGTTGTTTCTCTTCACCATTTGTTTATTTGGTTTCTTTTGCTCTTAGTTTACTTTTATTTGCTACTTGGTTTGCTATAAGAAAACCCAAAAAGATTTTGCTTGGTTTGTTTGTTTTCTTTCTTTCGTTCTTGTTTTCAATTCGAAAACACCAAAAATATTTGCTGTCCTTCTTTGGTTTGTGAAGTTCATCATGAGTTCAATGGTCTTCGGTGGCTGGGGCGTGGTTTTCATTTCATATCCAAGCTACACAAGTGAAAAGCAATAATGACGATACAACGATTGGATTGTGGTGAGAGGCTGGTATGAACTCTATTTGTTTTCATTTTTGTACATATACTCATCCATGTGAGCATGCTTAGTTGGTTCATGTGAGGTATATTTTATTTGAGAAAGTCTAGTAGTTCATGATCTCTCATGTTTAGCTCCCAATTTATTAATATGAGTAGCATGTCATGGATGTTTGCTTGTATTGTTTTATTCATAAGTAAGTATGGCATTGTGGTATCCTCCTCCGAATAATTCATTTATATCGACTTGGCACATGCTCACGCATGCATATGACTGAACAAAAGTCAATTACGCGTCTCGATGATTTATATTGCTTCAGAGTTCTTGTATCACTTTTATGCCCGTTAATTTATTTTGCCGCAAGCATGATTATGACAATTACTGGCTCTTTTGATTTGTCGCTCCCTAGTTCTTTGCTAGCCTTCACTTCTGTACCGAGCGGAACGCCGTCAGGCTTCCAAACACCCGAAACCAAGTTGTTCCAAAGTGTCCACTATAAATAATACCTATGCATGGCATTTCAAACCATTCCAAGTAAATTCTCATGCGCTACCTTTAAAACTTTCAAAATGCTTCTCAATTTGTGTTAATGTTTCATAGCTCATGAGGAAGTATGTGGTGTTTAGCTTTGATGTCTACGGGTGCTTCTATTCTTGTAGACAGTGTTGGGCCTCCAAGAGCAGAGGTTTGTAGAACAGCAGCAAGTTTCCCTTAAGTGGATTACCCAAGGTTTATTTGAACTCAGTGAGGAAGAGGTCAAAGATATCCTCTCATGCAACCCTGCAACCACAAAGCAAGAAGTCTCTTGTGTCCCCAACACACCTAATAGGTGCACTAGTTCAGCGAAGAGATAGTGAAATACAAGTGGTATGAATGAATATGAGCAGTACTACGGCGTCAGAAAATAGCTTACTGGCGTGCAGTTGATGGTAGTAATATTGCGGGAAGTAAACAAGCAGTAGTAACGCAGCAGTAGTAACTTCAAAAGAAACAAGAAATAAGCAACATAGTAGCATTTAGGAACAAGGCCTAGGATTAGACTCACTAGTGGACACTCTCAACATTGATCACATAACAGAATAGATAAATGCATACTCTACACTCTCTTGTTGGATGATGAACACATTGCGTAGGATTACACGAACCCTCAATGCCGGAGTTAACAAGCTCCACAATTAAATGTTCATATTTAAATAACCTTAGAGTGCAAGAAAGATCGACACGACTAAACCAAGTACTAACTTAGCATGCACACTGTCACCTTCACGCCATGTAGGAGGAATAGATCACATCAATACCATCATAGCAATAGTTAACTTCATAATCTACAAGAGATCATAATCATAGCCTACGCTAAGTACTAACACGGATGCACACACTGTCACCATTACATCGTGTAGGAGGAATAAAACTACTTCAATAACATCACTAGAGTAGCACATAGATAAATTGTGATACAAAACACATTGCAATCATAAAGAGATATAAATAAGCACTTCACTATGCCATTCATAACAGTGAATAAGTATCCTGTGAAATATAGCCTAAGAGACCCACACGGTGCACACACTGTCACCTTTACACACGTGGGACAAGGAGTTCCGGAGATCACATAAGTAAAACTCACTTGACTAGCACAATGACATCTAGATTACAAGCATCATCATATGAATCTCAATCATGTAAGGCAGCTCATGAGATTATTGTATTGAAGCACATAGAGAGAGATGAACCACATAGCTACCGGTACCTCCGAGCCCGATGGAGAACTACTCCTCCTCCATGGGAGCAGTGGCTGTGATGAAGATGGCGGTGGAGATGGCAGCGGTGTCGATGGAGAAGCCTTCCGGCATTCCCTCCGGCAGGTGCCGGAACAGATTCGTCCCCCCAGATCTTGGTCACGATGGCGGCTCAGAAGGTTTGTGGGTTTCGTCCAACGTAATAGGGTTTTCGCGACGGAGGCTTTAAATAGGCGGAAGGGCAGCCTCGGAGGGGGCCTGGGGTCACACACCATAGGGCGCGCCTCCGGCCGCGCTGCAGTGGTGTGGGGCCCCAGGCTTCCTCTCGCTGCTTCCTGTCCCGATGGTTCCGGGAAAATAGGAACCCGGGCGTTGATTTCGTCGATTTCGAGAATATTCGTTGCTAGGATTTCAACCAAAACAGTTAGAAAACAGGAAGGCTTCGGCATCTTGTTAATAGGTTAGTTCCAAAATGCACGATATGACATAAAGTGTGCATAAAACATGTAGATATCATCAATAATGTGGCATGGAACATAAGAAATTATCGATACGTTGAGACGTATCGCTTTCAACCTTGTCATTTACTTTTGACGGACTCTCATATGGACTAGTGGCACATCCGCTTATCCAATAATTTTGTAAAAAGAGCTGGCAATGGGATTCCGTCCCAAATTAATTAACTTAAATAGACACTCCTCCATGGTTTGTGATTGTTGGACTGCACCCGAAGGATTCGGTAAGCCATGGCTTGTGTAAGCAAAGGTTGGGGAGTGTCATCATCATAATAAAACTTAAATAAAAAGGCACTCCTTCATGGTATGTGATTGTTGGCAGCACCCGAGGATTCGGTTAGCCATGGTTTGGGTAAGAAAGGTTGGAAGGAGTGCCACATAAACATGCAAATAATTCATGGGAGCCGCTCTTGGGAGTCCGGTTGATGGGTAGTTTGGCCCATTACCATTCGTTGACAACAACAAACACTTCTCAAAATAATTTTACTCCTGTCTTAAAAAATGAAAAGCTCTAGCGCATGTTAATCCCTGCTTCCCTCTTCTTTTACTTTTATGATGTTGTGTCTCCATTCTTTCTTTGAGCACTATCTTGAGAGCACAAATTCCTAGTATAATATGCTTGTCTCAAAATATGATTGATTGTGGTATAACTTTGATGCTTTTATCTTTGACAATCACTACTTCTAGTCTTTCTATGAACTCCAGAGGTGCCCGGGCATTTATGTTTTGCCGATCAAATACGGGCAAGCGAGATACCACTTTTATCATACTCTCTTATGAACATTGCAATTCTGCTTATATACATGATTCATGATGCTTATTATTAATTGTTGGTACCTCTCCATGATTGACTATTGGATGATCTTATTTGCATGTATCTCATTATAAACTCAAGTATTAGCCATAGCATGAGAATATATACATCATGAGCAAATGTTCGTGAAAGTTCTTATCGCTCAGTTGTTAACTGAATTGCTTGAGGACAAGCATAAATGGGGGGGGGTTGATACGTCCAAAACGTATCTACTTTCCCCGAACACTTTTGCTATTGTTTTGCCTCTAATTTGTGTATTTTGGATACAACTAACACGGAACAAGTGTTTAACTTCTCGGTGTCTTGTTTTGTGCAATCCAACTTTCGGGAAAATCCTCGGAATTTATGCGAAGGCCCTATTTTCCAGAATACTGACGGAGCCAAAGGACAAGTAAGGTGGAGGCCTGGGCCCACACCATAGGCGGCGCGCCTAGGGGGCCCGCGGCCCTATGGTGTCCCCTGCCGGCCTCCAGCTCCTTCGACTACTTATCGGCTCTGACCTAAAACGCACGAAAGAAGTGGAAGTCGCGAACCCTCCGGAGAGCGCCACATCGCGAAACTCCGTCTCGGGAGCCAGAAGTCTCCGTTCACTGGCCTCGGGACGGGGAATTGGAGGAGATCTTCACCGCCAACGCCTCTCCATCGACCAGCCATGTTTCCATCCATGTGTGAGTAATTCCCCGCTGTAGGCTGAAGGGGATGGTAGGGATTGGATGAGATTGGTCATGTAATAGTCATAAGATTGTTAGGGCATAGTGCCTAGTATCCGTAGATGTCACTTTTATGATATTGTTGCAACTTGTTATGCTTAATGCTTGTCACTAGGGCCGAGTGCCATGATCTCAGATCTGAACATGTTATTGTTTCATCATGATATTCATTGTTTATGGTCTTACCTGCAAGTTGTATACACACGTGCTGTCCGGAACCAATGGCCCCGGTGACGAAATCGACAACTGGAGGGAATGGTAGTGATGTGAGGATCACATGTGTTCACTGAGTGTTAATGCTTCTCCGGTACTCTATTAAAGGAGTACCTTAATTCCCAGTAGTTTCCCTAGAGGCCCGGCTGCCACCTACCGGTAGACAAAAGATGTTGTGCAAGTTTCTCATTGCGAGCACGTACGACTAAATATGGAACACATGCCTATTGATTGATTAGTACTTGGATACCGTTTATTATTATCTGCAAATGCCCCTGCTTTGATTGTTATATGTGATTTTCCTCTCATCCATGCAACGCCCTAATCCGTCCCTGCCTACGTATTTTAATCCTTCGTTACTATAATCACTACGTCGTTTTATTTCACCATCGTTGTTATTTCACTATTCCTAATGCTATAAAACTGTTACCGATAAACTCATGCGAGCAAGTCTCGTTTCCAGGTGTGCTGAATTGACAACTCGTGTTTACAAGTATTCTTTGTCTCCCTTGTGTCGAATCAATAAATTGGGTAATACTTCCCTCGAAACTGTTGCGATCCCCTATACTTGTGGGTCATCACTTGATACCTCGAAAAGCAAGGGCCACTATTTCCTTAGTGGTTCCCCGGCCCAGCTATCGGACCAGAAGCTTGTCGCCATGCCATTCCCAATGGTGACTTCAGTCATCGAGGCGAACAGGGCCTGGTCAGGAGTCGATGCCTGCTCCAACAACCCCTTCCAAGGTTTGATCGCCCCAGTCTTCGCTTGCCAAATCCACATCAGGCGTTGGGCGTTGTTAAAGCGCTGCAAATCCAGAACCCCAAGGCCGCCCAACTCTCTTGTTCGGCAGATGAGCTTCCAGGCGACCCTGCACTGACCCGGGGTACATGCGTCCTTCGCGGCCCAAAGCCATGCTCGCCGAAGCTTGTCGATTTGCGCGACCGCCCATGCGGACAAGGGGTGCGTCGTCATTATGAACACCGGCAATGCCGAGAGGACGGCCCTGAGCAGGGTTAGCCGGCCTGCTCTGGACATAAGCCTACCCTTCCAGTGGCCAAGCCGCACCGCGATCTTGTCGATGAGGGGTTGGATGTCGATTTTCCTTAGCCGGCGAAGCGACATGGGCATGCCCAAATAGGTGCACGGCAGGGTGGAGACCTGTAGACCAACCGGATGCTGGAGGGTGTCGATGTTGATGTCGTCACAGCGGCTCGGAATGGCTTGGACCTTGGTGAGGTTCACCACCAACCCGGAGACCTCGCCAAAAACCTGCAGAATAGCCTTCGCCATGGAGATCTCTGCTGTGGCCAGTTTGATGAACAGGGCCACATCATCGGCGTAGAGGGAGCAACGGATGGACCCCGCCACTGGTGAAAGCAGACCAGCCTCGGTGGCCATGGAGAATAGGCGAGGTAGGGGTTCCATGGGAAGGATGAACAGAAGCGGGGATAGGGGGTCTCCCTGTCGAAGGCCTCTCCGGTGGGTGATGCTCGCCCCCTCCTCCACGTTGAAGAGCACCCGCCAAGAAGCGGTAGTCAGGAAAGCGGTAATCCAATTCCTCCAACGCAACCCGAAGCCACGCACCCGCAGCATATCAAGATGGTACGTCCAGGGGACTGAGTCGAAGGCCTTGGAGATGTCAAGCTTCAATAGCAGCGAAGGGGTCTTAGAGCGATGCATGCGGCGTAGAAGGGCTCGAACGTAGATGAAGTTGTCCTGGATGCAGCGACCTTTGATGAAGGTGCTCTGTTCAATGCCCACGAGGTCGTCGATCCTAGAGGCCAGTCTGGTGGCAGGACCTTCATGAACAGCTTAGCGACGTTGTGCATGAGACTGATGGGGCGGAAGTTCTTCATGGAGGAGGCGTCATCACACTTAGGCAGGAGCACCACGTGAGAGACTTTCAGCTGGTGCAGCCCCGTGAAGTTGCCATCCGCAATCTGCTGAAAAGCTAAGAGGATATCTGGGCCAACAAAGTCCCAGGAGGACTTGAAGAAGTTGGACATGAAGCCGTCGGGCCCGGGCGCCTTGTCCGCAGGCATGGCCTTGACGGTTCATGGATCTCGTCGAGCGTGAAGTCGGCGTCTAGCGCAGACAGGTCATGGGTAGGCAGCCCCAGCGATGCCTAGTCGAAAGTGATGGAGGCTGCCGTGGCCGTGCCAAGGATAGCATGGAAGTGTCCATCGACCACCTGCCGCTTCTCCTCTTGGGAAACGGCATCCGTTCCACCGTCGCGTCGCAGGGAATGGATGAAGTTCTTTCGGTGCCTTCCATTCACTTTGACGTGGAAGAAACGGGTGTTGGCGTCACCGGCGCGAAGCCAACAAACCCTGGACCGCTGGCGAACCCGGATGCGTTCGATCACTGAGAGGCCTAGGATGAGGGACTTAAGCTGGTGCCTGAGTGTAGCCTCCTCCGCCGTGAGGGCCCTCACATCCTGCGCCGCATCCAGCACGCGAACCGTTTCCTCCGCCCGAAGCAGTTGTTGCTTGGTGTCACCAATGTGCTTTTTGTTCCAAGTCCGTAGAGCAGAAGCCGTCCGAGATAACTTGCGGTGGAGGCGAATGAGGGCGTTGAAATGGTTACAGGGCTGAACCCAAGCCTCCGGCACCGTCTGGGCATAACCCTCGATGTAAGGCCAGAACGCCTCGAAACGGAAGCGACTGTAGCGTTTTATCTTGCCCGCGCAAGACAACACCAAGGGGCAGTGGTCCGAGACTGAGGAGGAGATGGCCGTGAGCTGGGCGTTGGGAAACGAGGTGTCCCAGTCCACATTGCAGATGGCGCGGTCGAGGCGGACTAGGGTGGGCGGGTCCTGCTCGTTACTCCAAGTGAAGCGGCGGCCCAACAACTTGATGTCCTTCATCTCCGTGATGTTCAGCATGGCCCTAAATTTCGACATAAGTCGTCGGTTTAGGCGCTGATTGTTCTTGTCCGCGGTGGTGAGGATGACGTTGAAGTCTCCAACAATAAGCCAAGGGCCAGCTACAGAGTGGCGCAGCGCCGCTAGGTCGTGGAGGAAGGCTTCTCTGGACACGTCGGTGTCGGAAGGTCCATACACGTTCGTGAGGGTCCAAGCGGTCCCACCAGCCCGGCTCGTGAAGGTAGCGGTGATGGAGTGACGAGCCGAACTGATGAGCTGGGCGTCGTATCTGTCGGGGTCCCAAGCGATCATCAGACCACCCCTCGTACCCTCAGCCAGAGAGTCGAATGCCGAGCGACAGCGATTGCCTACCGCTTCCGCCCGGACAGCGTCAGACACAACAGCTAACTTTGTCTCTTGTAGACAGATGATGTCGCAAGCCGACCGCTCGACGACACCCGGAGGAGCTTAAGGCCTAAATCCATTGGGGACGAAGCATACTTCAGGTATGGAACCATGGAGTCGACGAACTGTTACTTGATTCACAGGGACGAAACTGGTTACAACATCCTAAACAGGCGCAGTCATCCACGGGGATTTGAAGGCACGACACAGGCGAGGGCCGACAGGCTCGCAACACAACAACACAAGACGGCAACAGCAGAGCTCCGGCAACGGGGAAGCCCTCTGCGACACGCGACGAACGTCTTCTAACATTGGAGGAGCTAACTTCCACAAAGACGCGCTGGACCTAAGCCTCCATGTCCAGAATGGACAGGAGCTCAGCGTCAGGCAGGGCGACACGCGCGCCCAGGAGCACGCCGGTGCGCGATCTCGTCGGCGTCAAGGGGCGGGAGGCAGGCCGACGCCACGGTGCCCGCGCCAATGCCGACGCCTTGCTCCAACGGCGTCACCTCCTCAAGGACGCACGGCATGGGCGCGCACATCTTACATCCTGGACACACGAAACCATCTCAATTCACAAAAATTTGCTTATCACATTAACAGAATTCTGCCATCTCATTGTGTTTACAATTTTACATGCATAAGCCACACAAATCTTACACGATGAGTATCGCTCGGACGTGCACATCCACATGTCAATCACACATTAATTCGCACATACTCAGTCCTGATGGGAGCTTGGCAGTTATGATTATCTCAGACGCTGGACTTCACCATGTCGCTGTACCCCGTCTGCAGGTCGTGGAACCTCGACCACAGCATGATCCCGCCGTACTTGCTGGACTTCTTCACCACCGGCAGCACCGTCGATATGAGGTCGGTCGTCTGGATGAAACCGCTGCCGGCTGCCGCGGGCGCCGCCGGAAGCCCCAGGAACACCTGCTTGGCCGGTATCCCCGTCCACCTCTTCCACGCGCTCTCCAGGTTGCCCACGCCGGCGGTGGCGTTGAACTGGCACGGCGGGTTGTTGTAGAACTGCACCCACACGTAGTCGAACAGGCCGGTGTTGAGCGCCGGGCCGAGCGACGCGTCCGGGAACGGGCACTGCGGCGCCGCCGAAAGGGACAACGGCTTGTACCCCGATAACTTCTTGAGTTCCCGCGCCAGGTCGTCCCAGTGCGCGCTGTTGCCGCTCTCGATGTCGAAATCGACGCCGTCGAGGACCGCGTCGCCGAGCGGCCTGGAAGTGGACGTGCCACCGAGGTAGTTGTCCCAGATGTACTTCGCGACGTTCTTGGCGTCCGCCGCGGAGGAGAGGCCGTACCTGACGACGCCGCCGCCGATGGAGAGCAGGACCTTGATGCCCCGGCTCTGGCAGGACTTGATTTGGGCGCCCACGAAGGTGCACCCATTGGACGCCGGGTCGCAGTGCCCCGCCAGGTTCAGCACGGGCGTCTGCCCGTTGCCGAAGGTGAAGAGGAAGGCCACGTTCACGAACTTGAAGTTGCCCGTCGCGCACGTCTGCGCCAGCGAGTCCTCGTTCCCGTTCTGGCCCCAGTAGATCGCGATGCTGCCGGCGCGCGCTCCGGCGGCCAGTCCGGCCACGGTAAGCAGCAGCATTGCCAGAGACAATTTGCTCTCCATCTCGATTTCTTGCGGGTGATAGATAGCTGAATAGTATGAAATAGACTATGCGAACGAAGAAAGGTTCTTGGTGTATATATAGCTGATGAATCCAGCGATCGATGCTCCAGAGCAGCAGCGACGCAGCTTCGTTCAACGGCTCATCGTTCGTTAGGCCGGTCTGCTCTGCGCCCCGCCGTCACAAGTTGACCGGGCACGTCTGGATGAAGATAGATATAGGAGAATGAGTGGTGTTAGCATCTGCGACTGCGACTTAATTGTCCTCGCAATCAGGGCGTTGGCGGAGTGCAAGCTGGGCACAGTCGGCAGCGGTTGACCTGAACTCGTCCTCGTTTTTCAGACTAGCTTCCGTTGATCGCGCGCCCATCTGCCCAGATGCCAAGGGAAGACTCCTTCCTCACCAGTTTCTCCTCCAAATTTGCTTCGATTTGCTGAAACCTTCGGGTGCGTGATAGCGCGATGCTTGGGCGGTATTGCCGCCGCATGTGCAAGTGTGGCTGGCCTAATTTGTTATTCCGAGAGGCGGCTCTCTGCAACTAAACTTGTTGTCTTTGAACAAACGCAGACTAGCAACCGTTTGCTGATATGCACAGACTGCATAGGTCCCATATCACGGATGATACCGTGGAAATAAAAAGGAAATTAATCTTCTAGTCTCTGTCAGCTGTGAATCTTCACGCATAAGTCACAAGACATTTGAAGTTCCAACGATTAGGTTGTGGCCCTCAATTGTACTCATGGAATGGGTAGTTGGAAAATTCAATCAATCCCATTTTTCATATACATTTTGCCTTCGTTGTTGGAGGATCTGCCTATATTATCTTATCCTTTTTTTTTCTTCATATTAGCACTACTGCACTAGAGCCTATCTCCCGTGACCTTTCGCTGTCGGTTCAACGATTCAGACACAACAAGTATCTAGAAAAAAAAAATCTATTTGACGAACCAACAAAGCCATGTGACTCGGACATCTTCGAGCTGTTCGGAGGGTAGGCCAAAATCCTCCAAACTTTACGGCCGAATCCGACGATTAACAACTTTAAGCGATGTCCCTGGAGAACTGATTGACCATTTTTTTTCGTAATGCCACTGCGGTGAGGAATGGATAATCACTTAATCAGCCGACTAAATTGGATTATCCTGTGTGCTCATCCCGATTCCCAACTTGACAAAAACTATGTATTGAATGATGTCCAGTGCTGCACTGCACTAGCAACTGTTAAATTATAGGACAAGGTTGATAACATAAAGGATATAATTGGCACTTTCAGACATTACATATAGTGAAAATTATGTAGTTTGAACAAGAACGACCGCACTGAAAATTTTTAGTGGAAAAGTGAACGCCACTGAAATATGTCATCTGGGGCATGTGATCAATGCTTCATCGCGGTTCATAAGGTGGAGTGCTACTCAAACCAAAAAAAAAAAAGGTTTGTAGTATCAATGCCTGCAGAAAATTAAAATTTGAGATTTCAACAAGATTGATTCACAACCGAATTTTGAAAAAAAGACAGTAGTTATAAACGTGTGCAATTTTTTTATATAAATATCTGATTTTATTGTAAATACAAAGCTTTTCCTAATCCACCATGCCGATAACCATCGCTCTAGCATTGAGCTCCAAGGATTTCATGTTTTTTAAAACTCTTAGAACGAATACTACATTTTCTGTTGCAATTCAATTATTTTAGTGCTTATGATAAAAATTGTAAAGTTGGTTAATTTTTTTACCAATAAGCTGAGACAATAGAACAAATTTTCCCACTAGATACACAATTATTACAACACTCTGAACTTCCTTCTCTCTGGTGCAAAAAAAAAAAAAAAAAACTTCCTTCTCTCTATGTTCTTTTTGTGTAAAGTTGGCAAGGAAATAGTATTTCCTCAGTTTTACTAAGATGTACCATTATATAAATACAAATCCGTAATTATTGCAAATACAAGACAGACAACGAATAACAGAGTCTTCCATATTTTAACAATTACACAGAAATCTTCATAACTCATAGTCTCTCGCTTCAACATTCACATCTTTTTCTCTCAAGAAAAATCACATATTTATTTTGAAACAAGGCAAATGATTTGCCATTTTCATTAATAGAGAAGAGATTCTAGAACAAGTTTAGCCTAGGCAAAGTCTTAGGCACTTACACCAAAACCTACACTTCCAGAACTACATTCACATTTTGGTTGTGTACCAAACATGCACGGCAAAGGCAAAATTTTTTTTTGCCAAGTGTTACACTCGGCGCAGGCTGGTTGATAAAGATTGCCTCGGCATAGACTCTTTAACGAGTGTTTTTTTGCGGGTGCTTTGCAAAGGCTTCGCCATGTACTTTTTGTGGAACACACGGTGAACAAAAGAAGACGCATGTTTGGATACTGTTAAGGCGCAACCCCTTTGCTGAGTTCAGACAAATGGCAAAGACTGTGTGCCTCATTGTGCTGCCACATAGCCTGTTGGATTTGCCAAGTGTTTTTAAACAACACTCGGCAAAGAGTGTATCTATATTAAAGAAAAGGGATGCCGAGCCTCCGCCGTCCTCTGATATGCCCAGGCCCGGCGGTGCTATTCCACCGTCATTTGACGTGGCAGCATCAAGCGGGAAGCAGCATCCTCTTGCCACACCTGGTCACGCCGCGACATATCCCTACTCTCCACCGCCATGTAATTTTCCTCGTGGCGGCGTAAGCGGCGGCCGCGGGCAAGATCTCGTCGGCCGGCCTCATGGCGGTGGAACACAGCGGCCATCGTCGGAGCCAAAGAATGCGTCGGCCAGCTTCATAGTGGAGGGACGCGACGCCATAAAGTTACATAAGGATAAATTTTATTCATTGTACAACGTAAGTCCATGAAAAATCACAAATAATTAACATTAAGCGAGTTTAATCTTGAAATAAATATCTAGGTTTTATTCGCAAAGTGATAACAGAAAAAAAAAACATTTTCTCACAAAATAGAGTGTCATCTTCTGACCAAAGGACCATGGTGCCATGGTGGATTGCAGATCCATGACTTGGAGGCATATGCGTAAAAACCGTCGCGTGATTTTTATTATG
Source organism: Lolium multiflorum (assembly GCA_030979885.1). Classification (NCBI taxonomy): domain Eukaryota; kingdom Viridiplantae; phylum Streptophyta; class Magnoliopsida; order Poales; family Poaceae; genus Lolium; species Lolium multiflorum. The sequence continues at coordinate 289,541,694 of CM061749.1, forward strand.
TTGAAATGCTGATACATCCATAGAGGCATATGTGTGTCTACGAAACATAGTTAAGTTGACACCACTGCCATCTACACTGGACTCATACCTGACACCTCCAGTGATATAACTCGTGACAAGGACAAAGAATACACACACATAAACAAAACCACGAGGCTGAAAAGACCACACCAAACAAATACACACATGCAACACATCGTCGGGACGAAAATTGCAGAGAATCACACTTGGCTCTTGATGGCGTCGCTGTAACCCGTGCGGTCGTCGTAGAACTTGGACCACAGCATGACGCCACCGTACTTGGAAGAGCCCTTGATCAGCGGCAGAACACGCGAGGTGAGCTCGCGGGCGGGCACGAACCCCGTCCCTGCAGCATCTTTGGAAGCCGGTAGTCCAAGGAAGATCTTCCCCGCCGGCACCGACTCCCACTTCTTCCATGCGTTAAGGAACGCACTCCGACCTGCGCTAAACTGGCACTCCTCGTTGTTGTAGAACTGCACCCACACGAAGTCGAACAGCCCCGTGTTGATCGCGCCGCCATCCCACTCGTCGGGGAATGGGCACTGCGGCGCAGCGCTCAGCAGCACCGTCGTGCCACCGTTCTTGCCCAACTTCTTCAGGTCCGTTGCGAGATTGTTCCAGAACTTGGCGCTGCCGAGCTCGATGTCGAAGTCAATGCCGTCGAGTACGGCGTCACCTAAAGGGCGAGAGGAAGACGTGCCGCCCAGGTAGTTGTTCCATAGGTACATGGCGACCTGACTGGCGTCGCCAAGGGACGAGAGGCCGTAGCTCCCGTCGCCGCCGCCGATGGAGAGCAGGACCTTCACGCCACTGCGCTGGCACGACTGGATATCTTTGCTCTGGCTTCTGCAGCCACCTGACGAGGGGTCGCAGTGGCTGGCAAGGTTTAGCTCCGGCGTCTGGCCCTTGCCGAATTTGGGAAGGAAAGCAAGGATGACAAACTCGTAGTTTCCGGACGCGCACGTCTCGGCCAGCGACGCCTCGCCGTCGTTTTGGCCCCAGTACACGGCGATGCTGCCGGCCTGGCACGTGGCAAGGAAAGCCACGACGAGGGAGCCAACGAGCAAGAAGGGGGTGAGAACTTGGCTTTTCATGGCTGGCCTGGGACAAACTACCGGAGCTTGCCTAGCTAGAACAGGAAAGTGTGTAGAGACTAGAGAAGCTACTGAGAGACAGTGAGCTGTGCTTTGTGTTTTGAGTTGTGATGTGGCTATTGCATACATCTGGTGTTTTTATAGTGGCTTGATGAAGCGCCTCAGCTCGTGCCGTACGTCACGGATGCTTTTTTAAAGTAGCTTTCTTGGCATCGCACGTCCGCTCCTGCGTGTCTGAATTTACCGAGACCTAGTGGTTTCGGTCAAGTAAAGCACACTACTTAACCATCCGTGAATGCTTAACCACGGCAGAAATTACCCATGCTTAATTTACTCGGACTGATCAACGGTTCATCAAAGATTATTGAAACAGAGCGTGCGTTCAAAACACGAACAAACCACCGTAATAAACTAGAACACCAACAATATGTGCGACAAACCAAAATTATGATGTAACAAATTTTGTTTATACAATTTATACATTAATTACCTAAAATAATTAGCTATGCCACATAATACACAACATCTGCTACAATACTCTAACGGTCTAACCTTCCTTAAAGGTGTTGTTACACTATATCCTATCACACTATAGCGCTCGCACTTACCTCCCTCGACGTGAGAGGACCCAGATCCGTCATTATTGTGTGTATATTCACATTGTAGGACCAAAACCTTGAGTTTGCTTCGGTGAGATAATATTTAGCTAAACCTTGAGGTCCTTCGATCTGATAAGTGCGCGCACAACACGACCTGTTGTCTACTTCAATAATAATTAGAAACCAATATTGTGCACATGTGAAATGGCGAGACTATCAAGGAGTTATTGGTAGCCTCAACTGACCATAAAAACGTTTGCGTGCTTTTGTCGGTAAATTTGACTTTTAACCAATCTTTAATTTTCTTGAAGTTCCTTAAAAGATAGGTTTTAGAAGAGATCTAACTGGTAAAGAGTGGGTGGCATGGTTGCAAGATCAATTAAAAAATATCATATGTTTCCTAAAATACTCGTGGAAACTAAATGTTAATATATTCACGTGGTTCCTTCATAGAAAAGTTGTACTCATCAAGGATAACCTTCCTATACGTAAATGAAATGGGTATAATAAATAAATTTTTTGTGATTCAGAAACATTGAGCATTTTAATGACATGGAATTGGTTTTACACACATGGCAACACACTCCAAAAAAAGTATGGAAAAAAACAGAGAATTAGAATAAATAGATTCAAAGAAATAAAAATAAAAACTCGAAATAAATGAATAGAATGAACAAAATAAGTGAAAATTAAGAAATTAAGAACACAAATTTAAGTAAAAACTACAAATCCTAAAAAAAATCCGGATACATTAAAAGTAAATGGGAGAATGTTATAAACGTAAAACTTAGAAACTAGGGGAAGCTAAATAATTTAAGTATTCCAAAAAACAAGAAAATCAGAGACTTTTCACATATAATACATGTTCTTTGTGGATCCCCTAAAATTATTTTATTCATTTAATTTTTTTAATTTAACTTTTGTTTTTTCCTTAATATTATTCAGTACCATGTTCCGCTTATTTTCAAAATTACATCTTTATTTCTGGTATTCATCTTTTTCGAGGTGCATCACTCGTCTTTGAAGGAAATCCTGACAATTGGTTGCTACAAGCCAAATAATGTTTTCATTAATTAGTAATGTAAGGTTGATTTTTTTGTTACAAATGCTTAACTTTTGAAAATAAGATAAAAGAACAACTTGACGAGATATCAAATGAAATGAGGTATTGGATGCATCAACCCTTCGGTGTTTTGACTCGTAAAAGCAGATAGATAAACAAATGTTTAGGAAAAGTATTTCATCAAAGAAGATCATCGTTGCCAATCAGAACACTCGTCTATAGCTAAATTTTATCGATAGTTCAACATGGACTACATATAGACTGAAATTAGTTAAGATGCACGCTAAAACACATATAGATGCATACAACTCGGAGAAAAATATAGAACATTTTATAATTCGGAATAGATTGATACCAAAGAACTCGATGAGGTTGAATGAACAAAACACGATTATTGTAGTTATGGTGGTCAATTCCACACAATATGAATAGAGCCTTAACAATTAAGGATTTTACATAAGACCAACAATTATATATCCGGGGCGAAAAAATGTCAACATAATAGAACTTAGCTTCAAAATATCAATTGTGTACCTTTTTATTCATAATTACACATACATGCATATCTCTAGAACACTGTTATGCTAACTACCAATATATATGATCTCGTCTCAAGGAATTTACACACTATAATATGATAAAGAACATGGCAGGCACACGACACTGAAATGTTGGACATGTGTAATGCCGCGGATAAAGTGCCTTCCACAACGGAGAAAATCACACATAGCTCTTGATGGAGGAACTGTATCCGCTCTGATCATCATAGTACTTAGACCACAACATGACGCCGCCGTACTTGGTCGAGCCCTTGATGAGCGGTAACACACGTGATGTGAGCTCGTTGACAGGAATGAATCCCGTGCCTGCCGCATCCTTTGAGCTAGAAGCTGGCAGTCCCAGAAAGATCTTACCTGCCGGCACCGAGACCCACTTATTCCACGCATCCATGAACGCAGCGCGCCCTGCGTCGAACTGACACTCCTGATTGTTATAGAACTGCACCCACACATAATCGAACAACCCTGTGCTGATTGCGCCGCCATCCCACTCATCCGGGAAAGGGCACTGTGGTGCCGCGCTCAACAACACCGTCTTCCCGCTGTTTTTTCCCAATTTCTTGAGGTCTGTGGCGAGGTTGTTCCAGAACTTAGCACCGCCGAGCTCGATGTCGAAGTCGATGCCATCGAGTACAGCGGCGCCGAGAGGGCGGGAGGAGGAAGTGCCGCCCAAGAAGTTGTTCCACAGATACATGGCAACCTGACTGGCATCACCGGGGGACGTGAGGCCATAGTTCCCATCGGCACCGCCGATGGAAAGGAGAACTTTCACGCCACGGCTCTGGCACGAGCTGATGTCCTTGCTTTGGCTTCTGCATCCGCCAGACGAAGGATCGCAATGGCTTGCAAGGTCTAGCTGTGGTGTCTGGCCTTTGCCGAACTTGGGAAGGAACGCCAGAATGACGAACTCATAGTTCCCTGATGCGCATGTTTCGGCAAGCGAAGCCTCGCCGTCATTCTGGCCCCAGTAGATGGCGATGCTGCCTGCGTGGCACGTCCCAAGGAGCGCCAAAAAGAGGAATGTGATGAGCTGAAATGGAGTAAGAGCTCGGCTTGCCATGTCCGGGCTTGCGATGAGTCGGAGCGTGCCTAGCTGCCAGATGCTCACTTGAGAAATAATACCCAGCCACTGAGGTGTGCTCTGTGCCTCTGTATTTGAGTTGTGATATGGCTACTGCGTACGTCTGGGGTTTTATAGTGGCTTGATGAAGCATCCCAGCGTCGTAGAGTCACGGATGCATTTTAGCAGCTACTCCGTAGCTTTCATGCTGTGGCTCGTCCGCTCTTGCATCTGAATTTACCGAGAGCTGCAGCGCCAAAACGTTCCGTTGCGGTTGCCATGTTTCCGTGGTCATCTTACTCTGGTCATGCAGACTGCGTTCGGATCACACACTTTCTTTTTCTTCTTACAAACACTCCACCTTATTAAACTAGAACACCAACAATACGGGCGATAAAAAAAAATGGGCCGGTCTTCTCCGTTCCCCGTCTCAGCGGAGTGCCCGGCAAGATGCATAAAAGTCTTACACAGTTGGTGATAGTTTACTGCGGTACATAGTTCAGATAGTTCAATTATTTGCATCTTAATGAAGTAACCTCCACGATGGTTAATGCATAAACGGGGCGAGCATATTTCAATTGGCCTTGAATAGAGGAATAGGAAATATTCCTGATAAATTTCGTTGGTTTTACTACTAAATTAGCAACTTCATAAAAATTATAAATTGAATACACCGGCAATGTAAGAACGGGACGGCTCTGGTCTGCTCCTTCTCCGGTGGCCTTGGGGCCTTGGAGGTGTGGCGGACCACTGCCTCCTGCCGGTATGAGGGTTTTCGTTCGGTGTCTTCTTCAGGATGATGATGCGGCGGCTAAGTTATTATAAGATCCTTCACGCCCTATCCTCGCTCCGGCGATGTGTCTAGAATCGATGACAGGCACATGGAGTCGTGTGCTCGGAGGATCTCCTACAATCTAGTCAGTTTTCGTGTTCCATGTGGTTTCAGGTCAGTCTCTTCCAATATACGATTGTCATCTTTAGCGACGCTTGCTGCTCTGGTGCGTTGATCCTTTGAAGTGTTAGCACAACGATGTTCCGTTTGTGTACTATAACAAGCTCTACTACCACAAGCTTTACCCGGCTCCAATGATTAAGCGTCGATGACGACGGTGCGCCTTCGGCTCACATTAGTGTTTGTAATTGTCGCTAGGTGGTCAAAAGACCTACTTGTATTTTTTCTTACTTTTGGGCTTTTTTGTACTACTATCGATGATTGAATTTCCGCCAAAAAAAGAACGGGATCGTTTTCGTAGTTCTACCATTTAAACATGTGGTTGCCATATTAGTTCATGACAGCTGCAGAATCGGCATAGGACCTGCTCCTCCCGGGTCGCTCGCCAGAGGCGACCAAAACCCTAGGAAACCACCTCCCCGGTGCTCCCCCTAGGCCGGCAGTGCCCGGCCGTCAAGGACGGAGGGTGCGAGTAGACACACCCTAGGCTCCTCATCTTCGCGCGGAGATGGGCGCATGCGGGGTGTGAAAGCTGGGGCTGCGGCAGTGCACGGTCATGCGGCCCCGTGAGCATGGCGGTGCGGTGACGTGCGCCACCTATGCGCTTGGCCTCTAATGTAGCGACGTCATTGCCATGCGGCAGCAGTGGCATGGCCTGATCTGGGCCACCCGCCGGAGGCTGGAGCAATGGGAGATGCTGGTGCGGTGGAATAGGTGTTGCAGGGTGGGCGGTTGTTGCCCGAGTGGCTCGGTCAGGTCTACGAGCCCGATCTAGGCCTGCATAGGGCAATGGCAACCATGCCCTGGAGCACGGTGTTAGCCTTGGCTGGGGCCTACGTTGTTCTCATCCCAGCGCGGGATGTGGAAGTTGGGCCGACAATGATCGAGGATTGTCCGGGCTGAAGCTAGAGGTGGTAACCGTTCCCCTCGCAGGTGGCAAGTGTTGGCCTCTCGTTGGCGGTGGTCGGTTGTTGGTTTCCTTGTAGCCTTTGCGGACCACATGACTGATGGAAGGGTAGGGAGAAATCCCAATGCTACTGCTGGATGTCGGTGACGCCAGCGGGCACCGTCACCTTCTTGGAGGCATCGTCTAGGCCCTTCCATCATGCTTCCTCCGAAGCAATGGGGAAACCCTAGATCCGGTTCTCGGCTGCAGGCAGCGGCGGTGCTATGGCATCATCCCCTTTTTGGAGGCGCTCTCCGGGTTGCTCTTGCAGTCCCATGTCGGCTACCAGAGTTAGGGCCGTTCGCTGCATTGAGCATGGGCATCTATGGTGCCATGTACACTGGCATCGACTCCTCTTGGACGACGCTATCCTCGGGTCTAGTTAGGTCTTGTTGTCCACTCACCGATCTTCTATGCGCTGTGGGCATCATAAGCTAGGTTTTGCTTCAATTTGTCTTGTTTCGGTGGCGATGCGGCCTAGAGACTATGTGTCCCGATCATGCGTTTTGGCGGAGTATTGGTCTAGGCGTGTGTACTTGTCGTGTGTCTCAGGTGTGCGTTGTTCGCCGCAAGGCTACATGTGTAAGGTTTCTGGGTCCGGTTTCCCTTATAAGTTTGATCAAAGTATTTTCTCCTTTTCAGCTTAATACAAAACGTGTACCTCTCGTGCGGGTACTCGAAAAAAATATACATAAATTGTGTGCATACACAATAATATCAACTAAGGTAGCCCAGGTTCTAAAATTTTGAAATATAAGTAAATTAAGATTTTGTCAATGAATAATCACTTTGTTTTGGAAAAAGTCCACTGATATATTCAAAAATTTCAATAATATTACAAGAAAATATAAAAGTAATAAAAATTAAAAAAAAGTTCTATGAACCACCTAGCGACAACTATAAACAGTCGAGCGAGCAGAAGGCGCGCCACCATCCCCGCCCCTTTCTCATTGGATCCGGGCAAAGCTTATCGTAGTAAATCTTGTCGTAGTAGATAGACTGTGAAGTTGTCGTGTTAAGAACCCAAAGGGCCAACAGAAGATAGATGCGGCCATCGCCGATGAAGAGAAGCATATATCAGAAGGAACCCAGACTAAATCAAGCGAGATCCGCTAGAGATAAACCTCCACACGTCCTCCTGCGAAGCTAGACGCATCACTAGATTGGGAGCTAGACACGAGAAATTTATTCCATCTGTAGGGAGACGTCACTGTCATGCCTTACTGGGTAGGATCCAAACCCTAAACAGACTGAAGAAAGAAATAAAGAATGGAGCCCTCCCGCCGACAAGGACCGGGATCCACCCGTGCCTCCATGGTCATAGGGCCACAAGAGGTGAGGTAGATTGGTGGTTGCGCCAGCGGGAGGCATGTAAAACCTAGTTGCCTCTTTGTCTCTCACTATCAATGAATGTTGACGGAAGACATTTTTGTGCTTGAACTTGATACCACACAATAATTCACCTCTCAGCTTCTTAATCATACAAGATTGGTCCATCTCCTGGCCCAAAACAATTCAATGGATGACATGCGGCGGTTTCACATACATGGCAACACACTCAAGAAAACTGAAAGAAATTCACATAACCAAAAGTAAGGAATAAAAATAATTAAAAAAATCTAGAAAGGATAATCAATGAATTGAAAGGTACTAAAATATTAAATCAGAGAAAAAACAAAATAGCAAGTAATCTTGATAGTAACCTACTAGTCTTATAAATGTAATAAATCATGAAATCTGAGGAATAATTTAAATAACATAAATAATCGAGAAAAGCCACAAAATTGGAGAATTAATGCTCATAAGGACATGAGTAATTCTTGGTGTTTCATGAATGCACTAGACTTATTTTAAAATTCAATTAAAAAACTCTAAATTATTTATATAGTATGCCATCCGTTTATTATTGTAAGACCTTTTAGATATATCAATATGGACTAGATATGTACGAAATAGGTGAACCTACACACTAAAACGCATCTTCGCACATCATTTCCTAAAAAACCTGAAAGATTTTATAATAGTGAACATAAGAAGTAATATGTGCATCTGGAGGATATGTTGAATGAATTGATGTTTTGTGTGCAACATTTTTTTATGATTTGAGTTGTAATCATGTGGCTAAACAAATATATATGTAAATGATTTGGCCCAAAAAGATAACTAGGACCTATCAGAACACTCAGCTATTGTAAAAACATCCAGTTGCTACAAAACAATTCGACGAGGTTGGATGACTAAAGCATAATAATTTTAAAATGTGATTGCACAAAATTTGATGTATCCAGTCCATTTTGTGCCTGTTGCCATATGTGATGCGATGAGCTGACCTGCGGGAGAGCGAAGTCAATTTAAATCTTAGTTGGTACGATATGCTTGTGTGCACTCTCACATGAACGATGTAAGATAGTAGGGGTGTACACGGAAGATATTTTCCGCACCGAAACCGGCCTCGAATCTATGTTAAGATATCCATATCTGATTTTAAAGAATTCAGTGGATAAGGATATCCAATTCTGAACTAGCGCTCCGGATACAGTATATGATATATGATAGCAAATAACATGCAGATATGGATTATCCGAAATTTAAGAATGAGAATTCGAAGGTTTTAAACCGGATAATCTAATTTTTTTGAGTCAAAAACCAAGACCAAACTCACAAGGTTAGGAGTTACTAAGTTACCAAATTCATTTGGCATCATATTTAGCTCTGAATTTCTATCAGTGATTGAGTTTTAGCATAAATTATGTCTCATTATCCAACTACATAAGAATGAAAGTTTAAACCTATGTCAAGATTTGTAACAACTATAACTATCTACCAATAAGAGCATATATCCAACTATTTTGTTTCTGGTCCGAGTTCACCCTGCTTCCGATTCGAATTCGCAATCCGGTATATCCATATTCAAATTCGAAACCGATCAATATTCGCTCTGATCCGAATTCAAGAAAAATATATGGTAAAGGATAAGATATGAGCAAAATTCAATCAGATCCAACCCATTTACATCCCTATAAAATAGGGCCTTAACGATTAAGTACTTTGCGTTGTACAGGAAGTATAAACATAACAAATATGAAAAAAAAACTTGTCAAACTTAGCTTCAACTATCAGTTGTTTACTCTTTTGCATTCATATTTACATATGCTTGCATAACTACATAACAATGTTATGCTAACTACCAATATAATGCTAACGATAAATGGGGAAACTCATCCGTGCACTTGGGCACTACCGCACTAGTGTGCACGACGTGGAGGAGGCCCAATGACAACGCGCGCAACCCCTATTGAGAGTGTGCTAGATAGACACTCAGCAAAAGTGGGTGCCCAGTCGCATGCAAGAATCCATGTGCGTCCGATAGACACTCGGCATGTTTGCCCGCCGTTAAAGTTCATGAGCCGGCAGTCATCTTTTCTTTGCCAAGTACCGAACCAAAACACATGGCAAAGACTTTGCCGAGTATCCCGTGAAACTACACTCGGCAAAAAAATCTTTGCCAACGAAATCCTTACCGAGTGACTTTGTCGAGTGCTAGGCCTTTACCTTGTATCCTTGGTACAGGCAGAGATCCTTTTTCCTGCAGTGACCGGCCGAGGTCGCTTCAACCCGCGTAATAATAAAACTAGGTGCACTGCGTGCCGCAACAAACGATCCACAACTGTATAAGACTAGTGAACAAAAAACACAACTGTATAAGACTTTGTATATGCGTTCTGCCAGCTGGTACTCTGCTGAATGCTGAGACATCGAACATGTTGTGAAGTGTATAAGTAGATTGCCTAGCCCTTTTCATAAGTCCGCGAGTAACTTAATCATGCTCAACTACTACTAGCTGCAAGAAATGTTTCCGTCCCTAAGCTTTACTTAACCGCAACCACTCGGTAATGTCAGAGCGGACGCGGGACGGCACGGAAGCTAGTAAAAAAACAGCATCCATGATCGTACCACACTTTGACGCTTCATCACTATAAAACGAAAGCGCATCTACGCAATCTCCACATCACAGCTCAAAATACGGGGCACTCCTCACTGCCTGAGCAGTCTCTCTCCACTGTACCCAGTACTGGAGTATCTAGCGCAGCTAGGCACGGTCCGATCCATCCCAGCTATGGCAAGCAGATCCCTGACTCCCTTCCAGCTAACTGCCACCCTCTTCGTGGCGCTCCTCGCTACGTGCCATGCCGGCAGCATCGCCGTCTACTGGGGCCAGAACGACGGCGAGGCTTCGCTAGCCGAGACGTGCGCGTCCGGAAACTACGAGTTCGTCATCCTCGCCTTCCTCCCCAAGTTCGGCAAAGGCCAGAGGCCGCAGCTGGACCTCGGCAGCCACTGCGACGCATCGTCAGGTGGCTGTAAAAGCCAGAGCAAGGACATCAAGTCGTGCCAGAGCGGCGGCGTCAAGGTCCTGCTCTCCATCGGCGGCGGCGACGGTAGCTACGGACTATCGTCTCCCGGTGACGCGCGACAGGTCGCCATGTACCTCTGGAACAACTACTTGGGAGGCACCTCGTCGTCCCGCCCCCTCGGCGACGCCGTGCTCGACGGCATCGACTTCGACATCGAGCTCGGCGGTGCCAAGTTCTGGAACAATCTCGCGAGTGACCTCAAGAAATTGGGGAACAACATCGACGCTGACAAGCACGTGCTGCTGAGTGCGGCGCCGCAGTGCCCGTTCCCTGACGAGTGGGACGGCGGCGCGATCAACACGGGGCTGTTCGATTACGTGTGGGTGCAGTTCTATAACAATCCGGAGTGCCAGTTCAACGCGGGGCGCCAGGCATTCATGGACGCATGGAAGAGGTGGGAGTCGGTGCCGGCGGGGAAGATCTTCCTTGGACTGCCGGCCTCCAAGGATGCGGCGGGCACCGGATTCGTGCCCGCCGGCGTGCTCACGTCGCGCGTGCTGCCGCTTATCAAGGGCTCGCCCAAGTACGGCGGCGTCATGCTGTGGTCCAAGTTCTACGACGATCGCACGGGCTACAGCTCCGCCATCAAGAGCCACGTCTGAGTCCATGCAAGTATGCAACGTTCATCTGGCCGGCGATGTGTTGCAGCTTGCCTGTGTATATATTTGTGTAAGTAGGATGATGTCTGGTCTTTTTTTTTTAATCTTCGTGGTTGTATATATTCTCTGTCCTTGTCTCGGTGTTTCCGAGACATGCATGTTTATGTCTTTTGTATGTGCATATTTTATTATTTTTACATTTCAAAACTCTGAATTACTTTATTTTTTATAATTAAAGATTTTCAAATTTTATTTTGTACGGTACTCATTCTATGAATCTTTTTATGTGCCGGTTCCATAATTATCAAGTATATGGTGCATTTATTTCAGTGGCCTTATCTTTTTGACTACAAATTATTAATGCGTTCATTACTGTCCAGAGCACATAATTTCCACTGTATGTCCAAAACTGCCAATCACCCCTGTTGTGTTATCAATCTTTTTCTACTGTATTACTTTTCAATTGGTGGTGCACTTTTACATTATCCAGTTTTTTTTTGTCTAACTGGAGATTGAGATGAGTTCACAGAATCACCCAGTTCATTCAGTTGATGGCTCATTAGCCAGACACCTTGCCAAAATGGTCAATCAGTTATTTAGTCCCATCTATGAAAGTCGTTGATCATCTGATTCATCCATCAAACGTGAGTATTGGTGAATACACTGGTATGAGGATGTGGTTCATCAAGCACGACGGAAACTGTCTGCTTCTCTGGCTGAATGCATCAATTGACTGCAGAATGTCATGGAAATGACTTGTCTTAAAATCCTAGCAAGTAGTGTCCGCTCATATTTTATCGTACTAGTAAAGTCTCAACCAACCTATATTGTAGTACATATGTAAGTCTCGATCATGAACGGACAGAAAAAGCCAGAAGCATTGGAGGAATTGCTTTCGAGGCAGAGCAAGATGAGAAGAGAACCTGGATAGTGGATATGCTTAAAAACGGATTTCGACGCAATTATTAGATGATGGTAACAAATGCTACCGATACACTCAACACTCCACTGGTTCAGGTCTCCTGATCATTGACATACATATAGGGTTCAGGTTTTATGAGCATCACGAGTTGGAGGCCTGGAAGGTGTCTGGCTTGTGTTTCTCCATCAGAGCCGTGAGAGCAGCATCGAGCTCCTTCTCGAGCTCCGCCTTCTTCTTCTCGTGCGCTTTTATCAGTTCATCTCTTTCAGCCTTGAAGTCCTCCACGTCCTTGACATGGCAATCTATGAAACGCTGTGCTTGTTCCTTCCTGCAAAGGTAAAATAGTATGATTATGTAAAAGAAAAAATGAGACCCCCAGGACTAGCCCTTGGCGGCATTGTATTAAGTTTCAGGAGCGCACAGAAGTGCCACGGTGCGTACGCACCCGCGAGTGAGTACCGGGACTCAAACTCGAGCGGGGGGGCTTCCCAGGTATCATCACCCTGGTAGCCATCTGGGCTAAGCCTCAGTTGCATGTAAAAGTAGATAGCATTTCACTATTTCGGGGTAAGTTGGAGAAGACAAGTACATGACATGGTTAATCTAGAGAATACTTGATTCAATCATATCTCATGTCGCAGAACGGCACATAATCATCCAACTGAGTGCCAGTTACCCACCTTAGCCTGCAGTTTTCGCTAGTCCCAGAATCAACATCACATTGTCTAGCCTTTGCACGCTCCTCCTGAAGCAACTTTTCAGATTCAGCACGCTCCTCCTGCAGCAACTTCTCAAATTTAGCACTCTCCACTTGCAGTAACTCATCAAATTCAGCTTCTTTCTCCTCCATGGCCTTCTGAATGTTTTCTATCTGATCAAAGAAAAATTTCTCTTGCGACTTCATCTGCAAATATAGAAACACAAGGTGAGAAAAGGGAGTAAATGAAATCAAACTGGAGCCACCAGCAAATTTCTTTAAACTGTTGAATATGCCTTTCAGAATTGCAGTCACTGAAATGCACATAAATCATTAAGCAAGCATTACCTCTTCCTCATGCTCCGAGTGCGTCTCTCCGACTCTATCAATGAGGACTTTTTTCTCTGCCATAATCTCTCGATATTTCTGGGCCAAATCACAAAACGATTCTTCTACAGATTTTTTGTATTGCTCTGTCTTAACCATCCTGTTCTTCATCGAATGCAGCTGCTGATTTTCTTCGCTCATTTGTTTCATTTGTAGCACTACCATCTCATTATGAGACCTCATATCATATTTTAGACGACTCTTTCCTGAAAAATATAATAAATTAGTTATCCAAAAACTATAGTGCAACAGGCAATGTATCTGCTATGAAAATAATGTAATACTTCAGGTCCTATCCAGTAGATAATTAACAGGTTGTGTGGTGATGCATTTTATTTCGAGAATATTTTGGACTTTACTAAACTTGCAGGACACATTCATATAAATAGTCTCCAAATGGGATGATCAATAATACAATAGAACAAAACGTTTATTCACAACATGTGTGGCTGATGCATATTGTTATGAAAAATATAAAAACAAAAGTAAGGCATAGAGAAGCATTCGGCCAAATGTTTGATTGACGTCGGTTCCTGCACAAACAGGTGGTGCATTGATCTAAATAATAATTAAGTACACTAGTGAGTAGGATTTTAATTAACTAATAGGCATGTTGTACACTTCTTCAAATATACTCTCATTGATTCACATATTGCCAAATTGCCAATATGAAACCTAAAATAAATATCGCAAGAATTAGACTATGTTTACATGCCAAGGTAGGGAAGAACACATCATTGCATTCGCATCAACTATCGTTGGTCACAGAGAATTTAGCCAACAAAAGCTCAGAAACAAAGGTATTTACTGAATGAGCAATTGCACGGAAGCCAAAGCACCTAATGCATGAAAAAAGGTTAAACGTTAATACCCTGGCAATGCTTATTGAAATCTTCCATATCTTCTTTTTTGGCTAAGAAACCATATAATTGCCTTTTGCCACCTGGTAAGAATCGAGGCATTTTTTTCTGCCATGCATCCCTGTCAGTATTTTGACTTACGAAGTGCTTGTGCAGACGTTCTGCATGCATATAACCCACAGCTGAGCCTTCAAATATTAGCACACTCATGCCACGGTGCCCACCTGGACCATAGGCATGGCGTGCTTTGGTTGCATCATATTCACTGAAATAATCAAGTAGTTCTGGGTTGCCCATGCCTATCCACTAGAGACCATCAAAGAATAGCAGGATCAGAATAGAATAAATAACATTGTAGAAATCTTGAAAGATTTAAAAATGATCCTTTTGCTTTCTGGGGAAAATGGAATCTATTAATCAGTCAAATGATGCCCGCAGCATTGATTTCATCATCAAGCCCTTTTAAAGATGCACTTATACAAATGCTACCAATCAAACACATACGCATGAACTGATTCACCAACTATACCATGTGTCCATGTCAACACAGTACTGTAGAAAGATGAATTTGTATTAAGCGAGAAGTTCACTTCCTACCATGAATCGATGTAAAAATGATATTGCAATCAAGCTAAGGGATAGACAACTCATGAACAGCGGCCATGCCAAGAAGAGTGCGAATAATTGTAATAAGAGCCACATGTGCAAGAAGAGAACGAAAGACTCCAAAAAGATTGAGAAGAATATGCAAAGAAATATAATATTTTTGTTCTTTAATCTTTAGTTTTGTCAAAATTGAATTCAAAATTTTAGATATCAAATAAAAAATAGCAGAGAGATGCATATAATAGAAAGAAAAAAACATCAACTACTAGTAGACAAGGTTGAAGATACAACACTAAAAATAAAGGAGAAGTGTTAGCTGAAGGCAGAAACTACATCACCTTGTCAGCATCATCTTTTTCCAATAAGGTGTTCATGACAATAACCATTGGTGGCCACACTATCTCACGATCAGTGACTCCTCTCAACCCTGCCCATTTCCCAAACTGCTCGCCAGATGGGACCATTGTAGTTCCCCTGCCGGACATCTCCTCTTCTAGCAATGCTGCCAATTCTCTGTGGAGTTTAACCCTTCTAGAGCCCTTTGTACTAGCATGTGTCACCAAAGATTGTAGCCCTTTGAACCAGTCAATTGCCCCAGGACCGTTTTTGCATGCTGGACAATGCCATTGCTTATTCGGTTCAAGTACTTGTTCCACAGTTAAGGAATTGATCTCTTCAAAAAAGCTTTTGAACCACTTGTTCATTTTCCGGGTCTTAAAACTTTTTGCACTTGCATCAGAGTCATACTCATCACTCATATCATCGTCTGACGAATCCTCAACATCAGAACTGTCAATTTCAGGGTCAAAACTAGATGAGGGAACATTGACCTTGTTGCTTTCCAGACCAGATGGTCGAGACCTCCACTGCCAACCATTTGCCAGAGGTGGAGTCACAACAGGGTTTGGTACTGCTCTCCTTTCTGGTTCTCTTGAATTTGTTTGTGATGGTGGCCTGGGATTGTCTCTGGCAGTAGGCCTACGATCAGAAGGTACAGCACAGTTCTTCCATGGAGGACATGAAGAACCTTCATTGCAATTCCAAGCTTGCCGTGCTATAGCAGGTGAAGCATTTGATGAGGAACTCACTGGTGCCCTTTGTCCCCGACCAGCTGCTTGCCCTGGTGTCTTAATCCAACTACCCCCTGTATGCAGGACATGATTACGCATGGTTACATAGAACAACCTAAACATATGTTTTCAATTGAAAAATGTTCTAGACAACAAGTGAGAAAGATGATGACTATAATAATTGTTAATCAAAGTTCTATGATGGGAGCAAGGTACATGAATCAGGCTGCAGACTTACATGCAGAAAAAGCTGCAAACATTCACGGCAGTACAGCAACCATACTTATCACAGTAGTGAAAGTGACAATTAAAAGGGGATGCAAAGCTTCAATTGTTGACTGATAAAGGTATCTAAGGCTTCATAAAAAAATATTTATCTCACAAGGTGTTATCTGGTTGGAAGCCGAAGTAGGGCTTGGCAAGAACTACCCAGTTAAGCTAGTTTTAAGTTTCTAATCGCAAGTTGTGGCAAGAATCCTTAGGGAAGGTTGTTTTTAGCAGCAATTTTCTTGGGACACAACCAAGACGGTTATTTTTTATAAGCTTTAGCATATTTAGGCCAGCTGGTGATGAATCAAAGATACGCTAGTCAGTAACTGCTAATGCATGAGTATGATATAAGATAAAACAAGATAGTATGAATAAAACAGGGGAACAAGAAAGCAAACAGTTCACAATCTGTATACCATACAGTGGTATTGAGCCTAATTTAAGCAACATCATATATATATCACAGTTAGTAATGTGTATGTGTTCGAGAGAAAAATAGTAAGGGCCGAATGAGTATGATACTGTCCGATTTCGAAATTCCAATTCACTAGAGCTTACAAATTTTCAAATTAGTATAGTACCAAAAGAAAGACAGGCTATTCTTTGTTTTTTTTGCAATTTACTAGGCAAAAAGAAGAACCTGCATTCTGGTAGTTTGCCCAAACCAGGCAAAAACCAGGACTAGATCATTTCTACATACACTTGAAATGCAATTAACGAATTGTTAATATGGCTCAAAGGGTACAGTAGGACAAGTACAGCGAGTCTTACACAGACAGGGTAACGAATCGTTCTGAGAAGTAGGATCGCAGCCGTAAGAAGTCTGAATTAATAAATACATGATTGGAAAATACAGATGACACTCTCTTAGTTTTGCGAATTTCATTTACAGATAGATCTGATAATTTTCCTGTTCCCCCCAAAAACACGAAATAATAATATGAATAAAAAAAGAACTCTGCAGAGATGGGGCGAATAGATGAAGCAGACAACCGCCATCGCTCCGTGCGATCAGATGAACAAAACGCCGGAACGAAGACAAGCAATTCCGTACCTACACGAAGCAGCATTACCCCCTCCTCGGCGCTCACGAAAGAACCGATCCCGGAAGCAATGAAACCCAGGAACACGAATCCGCAACTGAAGAAAAAGGAAGTAACAGGGAGGACGATACGGGTAAAAGAACCCTTACCTCTTCCACGAGCAGCCATTGCGGCGAAATCGCCGTTGCCAGGAAGCCTGCCGCCGCCGCGGCGATTGGTGGCCATCGCGAGGGTCGCGTGGGTTTAAGGTGGGGAGGGAGAGGGAGAGGGAGAGGAGGATGAGGCGAGCTTTAAAGGAAGAGGAGGAGTGGGCACCCTGACGGTTGGGGCGTGCGCACCGCCGCCCCACCAACGGCCGCTTCGCATCCCGGCGACTGGTGGTGGTGGGGACGAGAGGCACGTCCAAGACTTCAGTTAGCGGCGCAACCTCTCTACTATACCCGTGCCCGCACGGCCGCACCCTTGACACATTTGATTTGGCTTTACACTAAACTAATTTATACTCCTAAACCGTATTTGTCATATTCTAGAACCGTATTTGTCATATTCTAGACTTTCCAGTAGATTGATGACTTGGGAAGTTTTGGTGATTTCTCATTTATCTAAGACTACTTATAATAGAAGTAACATAGGTAGTAAGAGCATCTTCACCGGCGCGTCCTAAATAATCGCCGGCAGGGCGACGGCACTGTCGTATGGGGGCTTCAACACAACATCCTTCATTTGAGGAGGTGCTTCCACACCGGCGCCCCCCCCATGCGGCAGCCCCGATAGATGATTTGAATTAAAAACTCAAACAAATACATAGAAATTCGATAGGTTTTCGAATATAAAGATTGGGCCAACACACGGCCACCAAATTCAAATAGGTTTTTGAATATGAAGCTTGGGCCAACATACGGCCACCGAATCGCCGTCTAATCCGGCTGCAAAAAACAACTTCGGCTTCCAGGCCAAATGATCAGATAAACGGGGTCATGGGCGGCTCAACCTCGACGACGTCCTCGTCGTCGGCGAGCCCCGACGGTAGCTCCATCGCTGCAACTGGATCCACGGTCGCCGGGGGAGGCATGAACGTTGACGGTATCGGCGGAGTCATGATAGTTGAGGGTGCATGCGGAGCCATGAACATCGAGGGTGCCGCGGGAGTCATGGACGCCGACGCAGCTCGCGCCACCAGCACCTCTTGGCCGATGCGCTCGCGGTACATCTTGTGCCACGCCCTCGCCAATGGGTCCATCTTCTCCATGTCAGCCATCAAGACCTTGGATTCTTGAGAAATCTTGGCCAATGAAAGCTGCGTCGCTTCGTTGGTGGCCTTCATGGCGGCGGCGTGAGCTTCCATCTTCTCCGCCTCCACCTTCTCCCTCTCCAACGCGATCTTCATGTCTTGCTTCTCTAGTATTGCCTTCCACACGGCGGTGGCCCTATCCGCCACTTCCTTGTTCTCCATTGAGAATGAGGATATCATCTTCTCGAGGGAGGCATCCATGGCGGCCAATGCCAGCGCCACATTCCTCACGGATTTGGCCTTCTTGTTGCCAATGGGGCGCCCGGCGGAGGCGCCGGCTGGATCGACCGGCCCATCTTCCCCGACGCCGTCCTTGTTGAGAGTGTGGAGGATGGCGTCCCATTTTTTGCAACCTTGTAGTTTGTTGAAGCAATGCATGAAGGGGAAATCTTTGTCCTCGTTTTGGTTCTTGTACATCTTGAGGGCGTCGAGCATCTAACAATACATGATTCATTAACAAGATATAGAACAAGATGGACATCATCAAATAGATACACTATGATGCATTATGAAATAGACATCACCAAATGGTCATAGATCATACCCAATCCACCGTCATCTTGCCACTCTCCTTCCGGATCTTAATCTTCTTATACTACCATGTAACTTTCTACAGGCCGCCTTGATGATGTTCCAACGGTGGGAGAGGGCGACCTCATTTCGGATCATGTTGATGTTGGAGATATGCCCGAGAGGCAATAATAAATTAGTTATTGTTATATCTTAGTGTTCATGATAAATGTTTACACCCCATGCTATAATTGTATTAACCGGAAACATTAATACATGTGTGTTGTGTAAACAACTGAGTCCCTAGTAAGCCTCTTGTAAAACTAGCTTGTTGATTAAAAAATGATCATGGTTTCCTGATCATGAACATTGGATGTTGTTAATAACAAGGTTATGTCATTGGGTGAATGATATAATGGACACACACCCAAATAAGCGTAGCATGAGATCAAGTCATTAAGTTCATCTTGTTATAAGCTTTCGATACATAGTTACCTAGTCCTTCGACCATGAGATCATGTAAATCACTTACACCGGAAGGATGCTTTGATTACATCAAACGCCATTGTGTAAATGGGTGGTTATCAAGATGGGATTTGTCCATCCCGATGACGGATAGATATACTCTGGGCCCTCTCGGTGCAATGTCGTCTGATTAGCTTGCAAGCATGTGACTAGGTCACAAGAGATGACATACCACGGTACGAGTAAAGAGTACTTGTCGGAAACGAGGTTGAACTAGGTATGGAGATACCGATGATCGAACCTCGAACAAGTAAAGTATCGCGTGACAAAGGGAATCGGTATCGTATGTAAATGGTTCAATCGATCACTAAGTTATCGCTGAATGTGTGGGAGCCATTATGGATCTCCAGGTCCCGCTATTGGTTATTGGTCGGAGAGGAGTCTCGACCATGTTTGCATAGTTCACGAACCGTAGGGTGACGCGCTTAAGGTTTGATGTCGCATAAGTAGATTCGAAATATGAGATGGAGACCGAAGTTAGTTCGGAGTCTCGGATGGGATCCAGGACATCACGAGGAGGTCCGAAGTGGTCCGGAGAATAATGTTAATATAAGGAAAGTTATTTTCCGGGGTTCGAAAAAACTTTCGGTGTTTGACCCGAGCTTCTAACAGGTTCTAGAGGGCCATCGGTGGGCCCACCACCCCGGGAGGGACCACATGGGCCAAAGGGAGTGCAGCCTGGCCTAATGGGCCTGGGGCATGATGACCCACAAGTATAGGGGATCGCAATAGTCTTCGAGGGAAGTAAAACCCAATTTATTGATTCGACACAAGGGGAGCCAAAGAATATTTGTAAGCCTTAATAGCGGAGTTGTCAATTAAGCTGCACCTGGAAACAGACTTGCTCTAAGAGTTTATCAGTAGCAACAATTTTATAGCAGTAGGAGTAGTAAAATAACAGCAGCAGTGTAACAAAGACAACATTAGTGATTATAGTAAACAACATGATTAAAATACTGTAGGCACAGGGATGGATGAACGGGCGTTGCATGGATGAGAGAATTCATGTAACAATCAAGGCAGGGCATTTGGGAGATAATAATAAAACGGTATCCAAGTACTAAACAATCCATAGGCATGTGTTCCGTATATAGTCATACGTGCTCGCAATGAGAAACTTGCACAACATCTTTTGTCCTACCAGCCGGTGGCAGCCGGGCCTCTAGGAAACTACTGGAAATTAAGGTACTCCTTTTAATAGAGTACCGGAGCAAGAATTAACACTCCGTGAACACATGTGATCCTCACATCACCGCCTTCCCCTCCGGTTGTCCCAATTTCTGTCACTTTGGGGCCTCGGGTTCCGGACAGCAACATGTGTATAAAACTTGCAGGTAAGATCATAAACAATGAATATCTTCATGAATCAATAACATGTTCAGATCTGAGATCATGTCACTCGGGCCCTAGTGACAAGCATTAAGCATAACAAGTTGCAACAATATCATAAAAGTACCAACTACGGATACTAGGCACTATGCCCTAACAATCTTATGACTATTACATGATCAATCTCATCCAATCCCTACCATCCCCTTCAGCCTACAGCGGGGGAATTACTCACACATGGATGGGGGAAGCATGGATGGTTGATGGAGAGGCGTCGGTGGTGATGGCGGCGATCTCCTCCAATTCCCGTCCGGCGGAGTGCCGAACGGAGTTTGGTCCCGAGGCGGAGTTTGCGATGGCGGCGGAGTTCGGACGTCTTGGGAAATATGGTCGAACCCCCGGCGTTTTTAGGTCGAAAGGGTTTTGTAGTGCGAAGGAGAGCGTCGGGGGCCGCCGAGGCGCCCTCACCATAGGGCGGCGCGCCCCCTCCAGGCCGCCGGCCGTGGTGTGGGGGCCATGGGCCCCCGGCTTGCCCTTTTGGCCTCGTATCTTCACGGTGAAAATAGGCCCATTGCGATTATTTCGGGGATTTTCTGAAAGTTGAGTTTCTATAAAAACAAGACACCAGTGCAATTCTTGAAAACAGCGTTAGTCCATGTTAGTTGTATCCAAAATACACAAATTAGAGGCAAAACAATAGCAAAAGTGTTCGGAAAGTAGATACGTTTTGGACGTATCAACTCCCCCAAGCAGCTTATTGCTTGTCCTCAAGCAATTCAGTTAACAACTGAGTGCGATAAAAGAACTTTCACGAACACATTTGCTCATATGATGTAAATATTCTCATGATATGGCAAGTACTTAAGCAATTCATAATAAGATACATGCAAATAAAGTCATCTAATAGCTGTGTCAACAAACTAATAGCAAGCATCATGAAACACTTCCATAAGCAGGATTGCAATGTTCATAGAAAGATATGATAAAGTGGTATCTCGCTTGCGTATTTGTACAGCAAAACATAAATGCCAGGCACCTCTGAAGTTCATGGAAAGACTAGAAGTAAAGATTGTCAAAGATAAAAGCATCAAAGTTATACCACAACTGATCATATTTTGGGACAAGCATATTATACTAAGAATGACAGTCATGCTCTCAAGAAGGTGCTCAAAGAAAGGATGGTGACTCAACATAAAAGTAAAAGATTGACCCTTCGCAGAGGGAAGCAGGGATTAACATGTGCTAGAGCTTTTCATTTTTTCAAAGACAGAAGTAAAATTGTTTTGAGAGGTGTTTGTTGTTGTCAACGAATGATAGTGGGTACTCTAACCACCTCTCCAACCAGACTCTCAAGAGCGGCTCCCATGAAGGACGTTATCTCTACCAGACAAGGTAGATCATCCCTCTTCTCTTTTGTTTACACATGCATTTTAGTTTCATTATGGATGACACTCCCCCAACCTTTGCTTACACAAGCCATGGCTAACGGAATCCTCGGGTGCCTTCCAACATTCACACACCATGGGGAGTGTCTATTTGCAGGTTAAGTTGCTAACGATAAATCGGGGCAAAACATGTGAAGAGAATTATTAATGAAAGTTAATTAATTGGGGCTGGGAACCCCGTTGCCAGCTCTTTTTGCAAAATTATTGGATAAGCGGATGTGCCACTAGTCCATTGGTGAAAGTCTGTCAGGAGTAAATGACAAGGTTGAAAGATAAAACACCACATACTTCCTCATGATCTATAAAACATCGACACAAATTGAGAAGTATTTTGAAGGTTTAAAGGTAGCACATGAGAATTTACTTGGAATGGTTTGAAATGCCATGCATAGGTATTTATGGTGGACACTTTGGAATAACTTGGTTTAAGGTAGTTGGAAGCACGAGCAGCGTTCCCGCTCAGTACAAGTGAAGACTAGCAATAGACTGGGAAGCGACAATCAAGAGAGCAATAACTGTCATAATCATGCTTGCGACAAAATAAAATTAACGGAGGCATAAAAGTGATACAAGAACTCTGGAGCAAAGTAAATCATCGAGGCTTAATTGACTTTTGTTCAGTCATGTGCATGCGTGAGCATGTGCCAAGTCGATTCAAGTGAATTATTCAGAGGAGGATACCACAATGTCATACCTATCTATGAACAAAACAATGCAAGCAAATATTCATGACATGCTACTCATTATTAATAAATTGGAACTAATCATGAGAGATCATGAAATACTAGACTTTCATTAAATGACATATACCTCACATGAACCAACTAACCATGCTCACATGGATGAGTATATGTACAAAAATGAAAACAAATAGAGTTCATACCAGCCTCTCACCACAGTCGAGTTGCCGTAGATCGTCATTATTGCCTTTCACTTGTGTGGCTTGAATAATAATATAGAATGAAAACCAAGCTCCAACCACCGGAGACCGCTGAACTCCCTAATAAACTTTAAAAAACCAAAGAAGAACAACAAATATTTTTGGTGTTTTCGGGTTAGAGACAAGAACAAAAGGAAACAAGCAAACAAAGCAAAATCTTTTTGGATTTTCTCATAACAAACCAACGATAGCAAATAATGTAAAATAGGAAAAAAGAACCAAATAAACAAATGGTGAAGAGAAACAACAGAAATATTTTTGGTCTTTTTGTGTTTTAGGAAAGAAACAAAGCAAAAACAAGAGAATGAAAACTAAAAGAAACACAGAAAAGCAAGATGGCAGAAATCTGCCAAAACTTGACAGCAGTACAATAATCGATTTTTACGAAAATCTTCCGCTGCTCAGCTCGAAAAGTGTTCAACTAATGAAAGTTAGATAATAACCTGGGGAACATGCACAAAAATTAGCATCTCAAAATAACGTTCTGGCTGCGCACAGGAATTTTTGTAGTAACAGCCCAGAATCTGTTTTTTAGACAGCACTTTCCCAAATATCATCTTCCTCATATTAGAGACCACCTTAAGAAGCTAAACAAGTATTTACAAGTATCTAACAATTGTAATATGCAATGAATGAGTGATGCCGGCATACCTGCCCCCAAGCTTAGGCTTTTGGCCTAAGTGGAGGTCAACCCCAGCGAGGGTCAGGGTTCCACGCCGGTGGATCGTACATGGCATGATCATAATAAGGTGTAATGTCCCAGGTTTAGTGGCGATCGAGGGGTAGATTTTAGAAAGGGATGTGCATTGCATAGTAAATTCTGGGGAAATTTTGCGCTTTTAAACAAAAACTACATTGAAGGGGGACAAGTTTCTCTCTCGACACCTTACAGGGTTAGGGTTTCGAGAGTGCGAATAATTAAAAATATGATAATTGATCAGCATAAAATTCCCTATCTAAATAAAATATGAAAGAGAATTTTTGAAGATAATCAAGAATAAGTCTTAATATGATGATTTAAATAATCATTTAAATCACACATATTATTATCTATGATAAAAATTAAGTCCATTAATAAATTTGGACTTTAAAAACACCTTGACAACATTTCAAGGTTGTATTTTCCCTAAACAAGTATTCCCAAATTATTCTTAGTATTAACCTCTTACATGAAATAATAACAATAGGGGGGAACAAACCCTAAAAATGGAATCATGCATAATTGCTTCTTTAACCATTGCCCTTATCGGACAATGATGCTATTTTTCAGAACAAGAGGACAAGGGTCAGTCCACACCATCCAACTGCAACACTTTGCAGTATTCAGGCAAGTTCATCGCTTGCTCATGTCATTTGAGTATTTTTACCAAATTACTTGCAAAGTACTATGTTTATCACTATTGCATAAAAAGCAAAACCACTATTTTCATAACTATGAATATGACTATGTGGTGGGCAATGGAACCATGGATTGTGTTGATATGGTGGAGGTTCCATTGCAAGGGTTTATATCCATCTAGGATTAAACAACAAATGTCGTCCAGTGATTCTTGTGCCGTAATACCCGTGTTAACCATAAGATCGGAGTGGGACGGAGTAGTCAAAAGTGTTTCCACCTCTCGTTCATCAACGGATGCGCTTACCGTAGCAGTTGTTGTGGCGGAACAACCGGAGGGTGGGGATCCCATTCTAATTCCCCACGGTAATGCAATGCTTACCGTAGCAGTTGTGTCTTGCGGAACAACCGGAGGGTGGGGATCCCATTCTAATTCCTCACGGTAATGCGGTCTATGATGGGTTGCAGCTACCGGCGAAGGAGTTTGGTTCGATCCCAGACTGTCGTCGTGGCCGGGGTCCACCCTGAAATTACGGGAATAATGGGACTGATGACCCACAAGTATAGGGGATCGCAACAGTCTTCGAGGGAAGTAAAACCCAAATTTATTGATTCGACACAAGGGGAGGTAAAGAATACTTATAAGCCTTAACAACTGAGTTGTCAATTCAGCTGCACTGAAAAGCACTAGTAACAGGGGTGATGTGAAAGTAGCGATAATATGAGAGCAGTAGTAACAGATAACACAGCTTGATAGCAATATGAGAGCAATGACACCAGAAAATAGTTGATACTACTTCCAATGACATAGAGAACGAGTATATGATGATGCGAGATGGACCGGGGTTCCCAGCTATCTACACTAGTGGCAACTCTCCAATAACAAGTGTTGGGTGAACAAATTACAGTTGGGCAATTGATAGGATTGATAAGGCATTAAGAAAGAACATCAATTCATTAATCATGTAGGCATGTTTTCCATATTTAGTCGTACGTGCTCGCAATGAGAAACTTGCACAACATCTATTGTCCTACCAGCCGGTGGCAGCCGGGCCTCAAGGGAATCTACTGGATATTAAGGTACTCCTTTTAATAGAGCACCGGAGCAAAGCATTAACACTCGTGAAAACATGTGTCCCTCACATCACTACCGTCCCCTCCGGTTGTCCCGATTCTTGTCACTTCGGGGCCATTGGTTCCGGACAGTGACATGTGCATACAACTTGTAGATACAATCTAAGCAATAATTATAGAGCTCAAATCTAAGATCATGCCACTCGGGCCCTAGTGACAAGCATTAAGCATAACAAGATTGCAGCAACAATAACTTCACAAACTTTATAGATAGACTAATCATAATGTATCATCCATCGGATCCCAACAAACACAACACCGATTACATCAGATGAATCTCAATCATGTAAGGCAGCTCATGAGATCATTGTATTGAAGTACATGGGGGAGAGAATACCAACTAGCTACAGCTAGAACCCGTAGTCCATGGGGGAACTACTCACGGAGCATGATGGAGGCGATGGCGTTGATGGAGATGGCTTCGGGGGCACTTCCCCGTCCCGGCGGTGCCGGGACAGAGATTCTGTCCCCGAATTGGAGTTTCGCGATGGCGGCGGGCCCCTGGAGTCTTTCGGAGTTTCGTCAAGTGGTACGGTGTTTTTAGGTCGAAAGGGGTTAAATAGGCGAAGAGGCGGCGCGGGAGGGCTGACAGGGTGGCCTCCTCATAGGGCGCGGCCTGGGGCTAGCCCGCGCGGCCCACCCTCCTGGTGGCCCCCTGGCTCTCCTCCGACTCTTGTTCGGTGTTCTGGATGCTTCCGGGAAAAATAAGATCTTTGGCGTTGATTTCATCCAATTCCGAGAATATTGCCCGAACAGCCTTTCTGGAACCAAAAACAGCAGAAAACAGGAACTGGCACTGTGGCATCTTGTTAATAGGTTAGTTCCGGAAAACGCATAAAAACATTATAAAGTGCAAGCAAAACATGTAAGTATTGTCATAAAACAAGCATGGAACGACAGAAATTATGGATACGTTGGAGACGTATCAGCATCCCCAAGCTTAGTTCTGCTCGTCCCGAGCAGGTAAAACGATAACAAAGATAATTTCTGAAGTGACATGCTACTTACATAACCTTGATCATACTATTACAAAGCATATGAAATGAATGAAGTGACTCAAGGCAATGATCTATAGTTGCTAACAAGTAGATAACATATAGCAAAACTTTTCATGGAGAGTACTTTCAAGACAAGCATCAAAAGTTTTGCACAAGAGTTAACTCATAAAGCAATAAGTTCATAGTAAAGGCATCGAAGCAACACAAAGGAGGATATAAGTTTCAGCGGTTGCTTTCAACTTTCAACATGTATATCTCATGGATATTGTCAACATAGAGTAATATGATGAATGCAAATATGCAAGTATGTAAGAATCAATGCACAGTTGACACAAGTGTTTGCTTCTAAGGTGGAAGGAATTAGGTAACTGACTCAACATAAAAGTAAAAGAATGGCCCTTCAAAGAGGAAAGCATCGATTGCTATATTTGTGCTAGAGCTTTGGTTTTGAAAACATAAAGAGAGCATAAAAGTAAAATTTTGAGAGGTGTTTGTTGTTGTCAACGAATGGTAGTGGGCACACTAACTACCTCATCAACCGGACTCCCAAGAGCGGCTCCCATTTTATTTATTTTTGGGTGGCACTCCTTCCAACCTTTCTTTCACAAACCATGGCTAACCGAATCCTCGGGTGCCTGCCAACAATCTCATACCATGAAGGAGTGCCTTTTTATTTAAGTTTTATTATGATGATGACACTCCCCCAACCTTTGCTTACACAAGCCATGGCTAACCGAATCCTTCGGGTGCCGTCCAACAATCACAAACCATGGAGGAGTGTCTATTTAAATTAATTAATTCGGGACTGGGAATCCCATTGCCAGCTCTTTTTGCAAAATTATTGGATAAGCGGATGTGCCACTAGTCCATATGAGAGTCCGTCAAAAGTAAATGACAAGGTTGAAAGCTAAACACCACATACTTCCTCATGAGCTATGAAACATTAACACAAATTGAGAAGCATTTTGAATTATTTAAAGGTAGCACTCAAGCAATTTACTTTGGAATGGCAGGAAATACCACATAGTAGGTAGGTATGGTGGACACAAATGGCATAGGTTTTGGCTCAAGGTTTTTGGATGCACGAGAAGTATTCCCTCTCAGTACAAGGTTTAGGCTAGCAAGGTTGTTTGAAGCAAACACAAGTATGAACCGGTACAACAAAACTTACATAAAAACATATCGCAAGCATTATAATACTCTACACTGTCTTCCTTGTTGCTCAAACACTTTTACCAGAAAATATCTAGACCTTAAGAGAGATCAATTATGCAAACCAATTTTAACAAGCTTTACGGTAGTTCTCCACTAATAGGTTTAAACTACATGCAAAAACTTATGATCTACTTGAGAGCTCAAAACAATTGCCAAGTATCAAATTATCCAAGACATATGAGGCATTTTCTTTTCCCAACCAAATAAAGATAAATATTGTAGCTTCCAACTTTTATTCATTGAACATTAAAAGTAAAACGAAGAACAAGTGTTCATATGAAAAAGCGGAGCGTGTCTCTCTCCCAAACAAGGATTGCTAGGATCCGAATTTATTCAAACAAAACAAAACGAAAAATAAACACACAGACGCTCCAAGTAAAGCACATATGATGTGACCGAATAAAAATATAGTTTCAGGGGAGGAACCTGATAAGTTGATGAAGAAGGGGATGCCTTGGGCATCCCCAAGCTTAGACGCTTGAGTCTTCTTGAAATATGCAGGGATGAACCACGGGGGCATCCCCAAGCTTAGACTTTTCACCCTTCTTGATCATATATCATCCTCCTCTCTTGACCCTTGAAAACTTCCTTCACACCAAACTTCTCATAAACTTCATTAGAGGGGTTAGTACTCAAAAAATTTGAATCCACCTTGGTCCTGTAGTGACACATTGCAAGAACTCAATAAAACATTAGCTACAGCTCTCCACGTCTAGAAAGCCTCACATAAAGTCCACAAGAGACAATGCAAAAAACAGAGACATAATCTGCCAAAACAGAACAGCCAGTAAACACGAATTTTTACGGGGTACTTCCGTTGCTCAAATCAGAAAACTCAAAACTAATGAAAGTTGCGTACATATCTGAGGATCACGCACGTAAATTGACAGATTTTTCTGAGTTTCCTACAGAGAAATTTGCCCAGATTCGTGACAGATAGAAATCTGTTTCTGTGCAGAAATCCAAATCTAGTATCAACCTTCGATTAGAGGCTTCACTTGGCACAACAAAGCACAAAACTAAGATAAGGAGAGGTTGCTACAGTAGTAAACAACTTCCAAGACACAAATATAAAACAAATTACTGTAGCAAAATAACACATGGGTTATCTCCCAAGAAGTTCTTTTCTTTATAGCCATTAAGATGGGCTCAGCAGTTTTAAATGATGCACTCGCAAGAAATAGTATTTGCAGCAAAAGAGAGCATCAAGAGGCAAATTCAAAACACATTTAAGCCTAACATGCTTCCTATGAAAAGGAATCTTGTAAATAAACAAGTTCATGAAGAGCAAAGTAACAAGCAAAGGAAGGTAGAACAAGTGTAGCTTCAAAAATTTCAGCACATAGAGAGGTGTATTAGTACCATGAAAATTTCTACTACCATATTTTCCTCTCTCATAATAATTTTCAGTAGCTTCATGAACAAACTCAACAATATAACTATCACATGCAACATACTTTTCATGATTTCCAAACACATAATTTTTATCAAGTTCAAGAATAGTGGAATTAAAACTTTCAAACTTACTTTTATTAATAATATAACAAGGTAGGTGATCAATCTCAATAGATATGGGACTCATAGAATAAGTCAAGAACTCTCCAATCCCATTTTCATTATTAGTACAATTAATATTATCAAGTAACATAGGACCATCATCTAGAGCTTTATCATAAACATTTGCCAAGCAAAATTCTTTAGTACCATGCATTTCAACATCAGGCACAAACAAAGCATTATCATAAGATTTATCAAAGTAGCATGGATTATCATATATAACAGTAGCATAATTATTCTCACAAGTTTTACTTATAGGTACTATTTCAAGAGAATCCACAGGAACATAACATTCAACCTCTTCCGGTAAGCATGGAGGACAATCAAATAGTGTAAGAGATAAAGAGTTACTCTCATTAGAAGGTTGGCATGGGTAGCTAATCCATTCTTCCTCCTTTTGTTCGTCGCTCTCTTCTTCTTTTTCATCCAATGAGCTTTCAGGTTCATCAATTTCCTCCTCTTTTTCATCCAATGAGCTTTCAGGTTCATCAATTTCTTCTTCCATAGGTTCCTGCAAATTGTGAGTGCATTCTTGTGCATTAATGTGTCTCTCTTTATAATCAAGGATATAAGGATTCCTACTGTAGCATTCTATGCATGAATTAAGGATAGTAGAGACATAATCTTTAAGGTCTTTACAAATAGCACAAGTTTCATAATTCTCAACCATGAAGGATTCTATCTCGGAGGCTCCCATAAATAAGACAAATTGTTCTACCTCTTCGAACCCATAATGAATATAGCAATTCCGATTATAGTTCTTAATTAAAAATTCCTCACTAAAGCCACATTGAAATTTAAGATGTTTAGTATCATGTTGAGAGCAACAGTTTATATCATGGCGTCTAAGCAAGATTCTAGCAATTGTATTCAATTTTTCTATCATAGCACTCATTATTTTACCAGTTCTTGATTCTCTATAATTATTATAACATTCTATAAGCTCCAAGTAGGTTATTGGTTCTCCCATAACAGCAGTTTTTAATTTTTAGGTTTTTCAAATTTTTATGGATTTTTGGGTATATAGGAAAAGTAAAACAAGACAAAAAGAAACTAAGCAAAAGTAAACTAAGCAAAATAAAACTAGACAGAAATAAACTAAGCACAAATAAACTAGACAGAAATAAACTAGCAAGACAAAATAAAATAAAAGCAGAGAGAGAGGTAGAGTGTACTCCCCAGGTGAACTTATGAGTAGAGCTATGCCTCCCCGGCAACGGCGCCAGAAAATAGTCTTGATGACCCACAAGTATAGGGGATCGCAACAGTCTTCGAGGGAAGTAAAACCCAAATTTATTGATTCGACACAAGGGGAGGTAAAGAATACTTATAAGCCTTAACAACTGAGTTGTCAATTCAGCTGCACCTGGAAAAGCACTAGTAACAGGGGTGATGTGAAAGTAGCAGTAATATGAGAGCAGTGGTAACAGTAACACAGCAACAGTAATAGCAATATGAGAGCAATGACACCAGAAAATAGTTGATACTACTTCCAATGACATAGAGAACGAGTATATGATGATGCGAGATGGACCGGGGTTCCCAGCTATCTACACTAGTGGCAACTCTCCAATAACAAGTGTTGGGTGAACAAATTACGTTGGGCAATTGATAGGATTGATAAGGCATTAAGAAAGAACATCAATTCATTAATCATGTAGGCATGTTTTCCATATTTAGTCGTACGTGCTCGCAATGAGAAACTTGCACAACATCTATTGTCCTACCAGCCGGTGGCAGCCGGGCCTCAAGGGAATCTACTGGATATTAAGGTACTCCTTTTAATAGAGCACCGGAGCAAAGCATTAACACTCCGTGAAAACATGTGTCCCTCACATCACTACCATCCCCTCCGGTTGTCCCGATTCTTGTCACTTCGGGGCCATTGGTTCCGGACAGTGACATGTGCATACAACTTGTAGATACAATCTAAGCAATAATTATAGAGCTCAAATCTAAGATCATGCCACTCGGGCCCTAGTGACAAGCATTAAGCATAACAAGATTGCAGCAACAATAACTTCACAAACTTTATAGATAGACTAATCATAATGTATCATCCATCGGATCCCAACAAACACAACACCGATTACATCAGATGAATCTCAATCATGTAAGGCAGCTCATGAGATCATTGTATTGAAGTACATGGGGGAGAGAATACCAACTAGCTACAGCTAGAACCCGTAGTCCATGGGGGAACTACTCACGGAGCATGATGGAGGCGATGGCGTTGATGGAGATGGCTTCCGGGGGCACTTCCCCGTCCCGGCAGGGTGCCGGGACAGAGACTTCTGTCCCCCGAATTGGAGTTTCGCGATGGCGGCGGCGCCCCTGGAGTCTTTCTGGAGTTTCGTCAAGTGGTACGGTGTTTTTAGGTCGAAAGGGGTTAAATAGGCGAAGAGGCGGCGCAGGAGGGCTGACAGGGTGGCCTCCTCATAGGGCGTGGCCTGGGGCTAGCCCGCGCGGCCCACCCTCCTGGTGGCCCCCTGGCTCTCCTCCGACTCTTCTTCGGTGTTCTGGATGCTTCCGGGAAAAATAAGATCTTTGGCGTTGATTTCGTCCAATTCCGAGAATATTGCCCGAACAGCCTTTTGGAACCAAAAACAACAGAAAACAGGAACTGGCACTGTGGCATCTTGTTAATAGGTTAGTTCCGGAAAACGCATAAAAACATTATAAAGTGCAAGCAAAACATGTAAGTATTGTCATAAAACAAGCATGGAACGACAGAAATTATGGATACGTTGGAGACGTATCAGGGACCGGCGAGGACCTAGGGTCGGGGCATGCAACAAAGGGTGGGTGTTCGAGGTAGCGGAGGAACATGTTTGACTAGGACCTTATACCGGGCCTCACACCGAAGGAAGTGTGGACGGGAAAGCTGCCCGGTTGGCACCAAGGTTAAGATCTCTTATGGGTAAAGCAACACACCTCTGCAGAGTGTAACGAATCGTGACCAGTCACTCCTTGTTCCGGGATTTGGAACTGCGAACGCTGCCGGAAAGGAACTCCATGAAGTTCTAGTAAACCGGTGAAGGCTGACGGACATAGTTCTTCTGAATAAAAACAACCTTTTGAAGAAATGGTTATCAAAACCTGCATGGTATCAGACTTTCTGGTCTGGTACCGTAGTTAGTGCATTAAACACCTCTTTCCTAATATGAACTTGTTGAGTACGCTCGTACTCATACCACTCTTAAATCCCCTGCTTAGACTGTCTGAATCATGGAGGAGGACAACAACAACCCTGAAGGAGCCGACTTCATCGGCTATGAAGAACCAGACCTCTCTGGAGGTATTGAAGGTGTAGACTACCTCATAGTCTACGGAACCGGGGAGGCTTCCGAAGGAGACCAAGCCTAGAAGTACCCAGCATTAGTAGTAGAAGCCGAGCAGTGCAAACTCTTAATACTTAGCTGCTCGAGAGAATAAATGTTAAGTCTAGTGAAACTCCTATATTGTAAGTTAAGATGGGTTCACCTCGAACCCAGGAGTAAACCTCTTTGGACCCAGGAGGAGCTCCAAGATGACATGTACATTTGGTTTGTAATAATGTATGAATGAGTTATGGACCCTGCTATGTTCTGTTGTACTACTCTGAGGGATGTAATATTTGCGGAATGGTACTTCGTGAATGTTATATCAACGACTGGCATACTACAACATGCAGTGGTATGCAGGGTCACCACAGTTGGTATCAGAGCTACGTTCCCCCTCCTTTCTGAGACAGTGTTGGGCCTCCAAGTGCAGAGGTTTGTAGAACAGCAGCAAGTTTTCCTTAAGTGGATCACCCAAGGTTTATCGAACTCGGGAGGAAGAGGTCAAAGATATCCCTCTCATGCAACCCTGCAACCACAAAGCAAGAAGTCTTTTGTGTCCCCAACACACCAAATAGGTGCACTAGTTCGGCGAAGAGATAGTGAAATACAGGTGGTATGAATATGTATGAGCAGTAGCAACGGTGCCAGAAAATAGCTTGCTGGCGTGTAGTTGATGGTGGTAGTATTGCAGCAGTAGTAACACAGTAAAACAGTAAACAAGCAGTAGTAACTCAGCGGTATTTAGGAACAAGGCCTAGGGATTAGACTTTCACTAGTGGACACTCTCAACATTGATCACATAACAGAATAGATAAATGCATACTCTACACTTTTGTTGGATGATGAACACATTGCGTAGGATTACACGAACCCTCAATGCCGGAGTTAACAAGCTCCACAATAATGCTCATGTTTAAGTAACCTTAAGTGTAAGATAGATCAAAACGACTAAACCAAGTACTAGCATAGCATGCACACTGTCACCTTCATGCATATGTAGGAGGAATAGATCACATCAATATTATCATAGCAATAGTTAACTTCGCAATCTACAAGAGATCATGATCATAGCATAAACCAAGTACTAACACGCTGCACACACTGTCACCTTTACACACGTGCAGGAGGAATAGAACTACTTTAATAACTTTGCTAGAGTAGCACATAGATAGTAGTGATACAAAACTCATATGAATCTCAATCATGTAAAGCAGCTCATGAGATCATTGTATTGAAGTACATAGAGAGAGATTAACCACATAGCTACCGGTACAGCCCCGAGCCTCGATGGAGAACTACTCCTCCTCATGGGAGCAGCAGCGGTGATGAAGATGGCGGTGGAGATTGCAGCGGTGTTGATGGAGAAGCCTTCCGGGGGCACTTCCCCGCTCCGGCAGGGTGCCGGAACAGAGACTCCTGTCCCCCAGATCTTGGCTTCGCGACGGCGGCGGCTCGGAACTTTTCTCGTATCGTGGCTTCCTCCGTAAGGGTTTTCGATGCAGGGGCTTTATATAGGCGAAGAGGCGGCGCAGGAGGGTCAACGAGGCGACGAGACCATAGGGCGGCGCGGCCAGGGCCTAGGCCGCGCCACCATGTCATCTGGGCCCACAGGGCCCCCTCTGGCGGCTCTCGGGTGTTCTGGATGCTTCCGGGCAAAATAGGAACCTGGGAGGTGATTTCGTCCAATTCCGAGAATATTTCGTTACTAGGATTTATGAAACCAAAAACAGCAGAAAACAGGGCACTCGGCATCTTGTTAATAGGTTAGTTCCAAAATGCGTAAATACGACATATAATGTGTATAAAACATGTAGATAACATCAATAATGTGGCATGGAACATAAGAAATTATCGATACGTTGGAGACGTATCAGCATCCCCAAGCTTAGTTCTGCTCGTCCCGAGCAGGTAAAACGATAACAAAGATAATTTCTGAAGTGACATGCCATCATAATCTTGATCATACTATTTGTAAACATATGTAATGAATGCAGCGATCAAAACAAAGGTAATGACATGAGTAAACATCTGAATCATAAAGCAAAGACTTTTCATGAATAGTACTTTCAAG
The DNA here is from genome assembly GCA_030979885.1 of Lolium multiflorum. Taxonomy (NCBI): domain Eukaryota; kingdom Viridiplantae; phylum Streptophyta; class Magnoliopsida; order Poales; family Poaceae; genus Lolium; species Lolium multiflorum. The sequence continues at coordinate 289,576,532 of CM061749.1, forward strand.
ACAAGCATCAATAAGTCTTGCATAAGAGTTAACTCATAAAGCAATAATTCAAAGTAGAGGTATTGAAGCAACACAAAGGAAGATTAAGTTTCAGCGGTTGCTTTCAACTTGTAACATGTATATCTCATGGATAGTTGTCAATGCAAAGTAATATAATAAGTGCAATATGCAAGTATGTAGGAATCAATGCACAGTTCACAAGTGTTTGCTTCTTGAGGTGGAGAGAAATAGGTGAACTGACTCAACATAAAAGGTAAAAGAATGGTCCTTCAACGAGGAAAGCATCGATTGCTGTATTTGTGCTAGAGCTTTTATTTTGAAAACATGAAACAATTTTGTCAACGGTAGTAATAAAGCATATGAGTTATGTAAATTATATCTTACAAGTTGCAAGCCTCATGCATAGTATGCTAATAGTGCCCGCACCTCGTCCTACTTAGCTTGGACTACCGGATCTTTGCATGCCATGTTTCAACCAAGTGTCACAAAGGGGTACCTCCATGCCGCCTGTACAAAGGTCCAAGGAGAATGCTCGCATTTTCTCGCTTTTGATTATTCTCAACTTAGACATCCACCGGGACAACATGGACAACAGATAATGGACTCCTCTTTAATGCATAAGCACGTAGCAAAGTTATTATTCTCATATGAGATTGAGGATATATGTCCAAAACTGAAACTTCCACCATGATTCATGGCTTTAGTTAGCGGCCCAATGTTCTTCTCTAACAATTTTGCATGCTCCAACCACTAAAATGATAGATCCTTCAGACAAGACGGACATGCATAGCAACTCACATGATATTCAACAATAGTTGATGGCGTTCCCCAGAAGCATGGTTATCGCACAACAAGCAACTTAATAAAAGATAAAGTGCATAAGTACATATTCAATACTACGATAGTTTTTAAGGCTATTTTGTCCCATGAGCTATATATTGCAAAGGTAAATGATGGAATTTTAAAGGTAGCACTCAAGCAATTTACTTTGGAATGGCGGAGAAATACCATGTAGTAGGTAGGTATGGTGGACACAAATGGCATAGTGGTTGGCTCAAGGATTTTGGATGCATGAGAAGTATTCCCTCTCGATACAAGGTTTAGGCTAGCAAGGTTATTTGAAGCAAACTCAAGGATGAACCGGTGCAGCAAAACTCACATAAAAGACATATTGTAAACATTATAAGACTCTACACCGTCTTCCTTGTTGTTCAAACTCAATACTAGAAATTATCTAGACCTTAGAGAGACCAATTATGCAAACCAAATTTTAGCATGCTCTATGTATTTCTTCATTAATGGGTGCAAAGCATATGATGCAAGAGCTTAAACATGAGCACAACAATTGCCAAGTATCACATTATCCAAGACATTTTACCAATTACTACATGTAGCATTTTTCAATTCCAACCATATAACAATATAACGAAGAGGAAACTTCGCCATGAATATTATGAGCTAAGAACACATGTGTTCATACGAACCAGCGGAGCGTGTCTCTCTCCCACACAAGGATGAACTTATTCAGAGAACTAAGATAACAAAACAAAAACAAAAATAAAAGCACACAGACGCTCCAAGTAAAATACATAGGATGTGATGGAATAAAAATATAGTTTCACTAGAAGAAACCTGATAAGTTGTCGATGAAGAAGGGGATGCCTTGGGCATCCCCAAGCTTAGATGCTTGAGTCTTCTTGAAATATGCAGGGATGAACCACCGGGGCATCCCCAAGCTTAGACCTTTCACTCTTCTCGATCACATTATATCACCCTCTTCTATTGACCCTTGAAAACTTCCTTCACACCAAACTTCAAGCAAACTCATTAGAGGGTTAGTGCATAATCAAAAATTCACATGTTCAGGGGTGACACAAACATTCTTTTCACTTCTGGACATTGCATAAAGCTACTGGACATTAATGGATCAAAGAAATAAATCCAACATAGCAAAAGAGGCAATGCGAATTAAAAGGCAGAATCTGTCAAAAACAGAACAGTCCGTAAAGACGAATTTAGAAATGGCACCAGACTTGCTCAAATGGAAAAACTCAAAACTAATGAAAGTTGCGTACATATCTGAGGATCACGCTCGTAAATTGGCAGATTTTTTCGAATTTTCTACAGAGAATTGTGCCCAGATTCGTGACAGACAGCAATGCTGTTTCTGCGCAGCGATCCCAAATATAACATCAACTTTAGCATAGAAACTTTACTTGGCACAAAAACATGATAAGGAGAGGTTGCTACAGTAGTAAACAACTTCCAAGACTCAACAAAACAAAAATTGCTGTAGTAAAATAAATACATGGGTTATCTCCCAAGAAGTTCTTTCTTTATAGCCATTAAGATGGGCTCAGCAGTTTTAATGATGCACTCGCAAGAAATAGAAGTTGAAGCAAAAGAGAGCATAAAGAGGCAAATTCAAAACACATTTAAGTCTAACATGCTTCCTATGCATAGGAATCTTGTAAATAAACAAGTTCATGAAGAGCAAAGTAACAAGCATAGGAAGATAAAACAAGTGTAGCTTCAAAAATTTCAGCACATAGAGAGGCATTTTAGTAACATGAAAATTTCTACAACCATATTTTCCTCTCTCATAATAACTTTCAGTAGCATCATGAGCAAACTCAACAATATAACTATCACATAAAGCATTCTTATCATGAGTCTCATGCATAAAATAATTACTACTCCCAACATAAGCATAATCAATTTTATTAGTTGTAGTGGGAGCAAATTCAACAAAGTAGCTATCAAATATAGGAGGTATATTGTAATCATAATCAAATTTATCCTCCATAACAGGTGGTAACAAAAGACTACTATCATTATAATCATCATAAATAGGAGGCAAAGTATCATCAAAGTAAATTTTCTCCTCAATGCTTGGGGGACTAAAAATATCATGCTCATCAAAGCCAGCTTCCCCAAGCTTAGAATTTTCCATAGCATTAGCAACAATGGTGTTCAAAGCATTCATACTAATAACATTCCCATTATCATGCATATAAAGTTCCATGGGTTTTTTAATTCTTTCTTCAAACACATCATGTCCTAATTCAAGATAAAGTTCATAAAGATCTCTCATTTTATTGTTGTCTTCCATTAAGCCTAACTAGTGTAAACAAGAAACCAAATGTCGCAATTGCAGAGTCTAAAGGAAATAGCTTCGAGTACTTACAACGGCGCCGGAAATAGCTTAGTAGCGAGATCCGGAGTGTGAGTACCTTTTACCTTTCCTCACCGGCAACGCGCGAGAAAAGTGCTTGATGTCTACGTTCCCCTCCTTTCCTGTAGGCAGTGTTGGGCCTCCAAGTGCAGAGGTTTGTAGAACAGCAGCAAGTTTTCCCTTAAGTGGATCACCCAAGGTTTATCGAACTCAGGGGGAAGAGGTCAAAGATATCCCTCTCATGCAACCTGCAACCACAAAGCAAGAAGTCTTTTGTGTCCCCAACACACCAAATAGGTGCACTAGTTCGGCGAAGAGATAGTGAAATACAGGTGGTATGAATATGTATGAGCAGTAGCAACGGTGCCAAAATAGCTTGCTGGCGTGTAGTTGATGGTGGTAGTATTGCAGCAGTAGTAACACAGTAAAACAGTAAACAAGCGTAGTAACTCAGCAGTATTTAGGAACAAGGCCTAGGGATTAGACTTTCACTAGTGGACACTCTCAACATTGATCACATAACAGAATAGATAAATGCATACTCTACACTTTTGTTGGATGATGAACACATTGCGTAGGATTACACGAACCCTCAATGCCGGAGTTAACAAGCTCCACAATAATGCTCATGTTTAAGTAACCTTAAGTGTAAGATAGATCAAAACGACTAAACCAAGTACTAGCATAGCATGCACACTGTCACCTTCATGCATATGTAGGAGGAATAGATCACATCAATATTATCATAGCAATAGTTAACTTCGCAATCTACAAGAGATCATGATCATAGCATAAACCAAGTACTAACACGGTGCACACACTGTCACCTTTACACACGTGTAGGAGGAATAGAACTACTTTAATAACTTTGCTAGAGTAGCACATAGATAGTAGTGATACAAAACTCATATGAATCTCAATCATGTAAAGCAGCTCATGAGATCATTGTATTGAAGTACATAGGAGAGAGATTAACCACATAGCTACCGGTACAGCCCCGAGCCTCGATGGAGAACTACTCCCTCCTCATGGGAGCAGCAGCGGTGATGAAGATGGCGGTGGAGATTGCAGCGGTGTTGATGGAGAAGCCTTAGGGGCACTTCCGCTCCGGCGGGTGCCGGAACAGACTCCTGTCCCCAGATCTTGGCTTCGCGACGGCGGCTCTGGAACTTTTCTCGTATCGTGGCTTCCTCCGTAAGGGTTTTCGATGGGGGCTTTATATAGGCGAAGAGGCGGCGCAGGAGGGTCAACGAGGCGACGAGACCATAGGGTGGCGCGGCCAGGGCCCAGGCCGCGCCACCATGTCATCTGGGCCCACAGGGCCCCCTCAGCGGCTCTCGGGTGTTCGGATGCTTCCGGGCAAAATAGGAACACGGGAGGTGATTTCGTCCAATTCCGAGAATATTTCGTTACTAGGATTTTGAAACCAAAAAAAAAAACAGAACTGGCACTTCGGCATCTTGTTAATAGGTTAGTTCCAGAAAATGCGTAAATACGACATATAATGTGTATAAAACATGTAGATAACATCAATAATGTGGCATGGAACATAAGAAATTATCGATACGTTGGAGACGTATCAGAGCAAAAGCTTTGACCTTAGGTTGGAACCTAGTAAATGGGACGAAACGTTAGGAGTCAAATAGGACTAGTAAAGAATTCTCTAAAAATATGGTGTATATTCAATTGAGAATACAACAATCATATGTTTTAGTGCGATAATTCTTTATTATCTCTATTATGATGCATTATTAATACTAATCTTATATTCTCTCTATTTCTACAGCCAACAATGGCAAGTTCACGCCCGGGACGAAATGTGAAAGTGAAGACTTCAAACTTGAGTGAATACGACGGAGGACTTGCAGACATCCTACGTGCCATGTTACTGGAATTGGGGTGCGATCCCCAAATTCAAGTGACGAAATACTGGTTCTATGATGGACCAGTATTGGCAAAGTGTAGAGTAGGGCTACGACTTCCCGAATCTTTGGGAATGAGCGTAGTTATGCCCGCAGGAGAAGCCCGAACCATCAACACAGCCTATCATATTGCTGTTATGAGAGCCATAACAGACATCCGGGAACATAAGACGAAAGAGCTTATGGGTTCCGAATTCACCCACATTCCTCACCTGGAGGAAGAGGAAGATCTCATGCTGGACCATTTTAAATACGCCAGACGCAAACCAGCCGAAGCTGCAAAATACATGGACAATAGCCGTAACTTGCTATCATTGTTATTTCAGTTGAACCGTCATTTGACGGGAGCAATTGATACAATGCTAGAAGAGTTCACTGAACCCAAGGAGGACAGTAGGGGGAAAGAACCTATGGAGAATGTGGTGCAGACACCAGTTTATTCAGCTGGTGACTACATCAGTATTGATCCACTTGCACGTGAAACTACACCTGCTACACCTGGGAACTACCTGGGTAGTTCCTATGGGGGATACGAGGGCGGAGAGGAATCCGGAAACATGCAGCGTTCCGAGACTCCTATCGAGAATTCCAGGGGTTGGCGTTGGGGATGTGATACTGGAACCCATAGTACTACTGAGTATTATGGTGGGGAGATGAATGATGACGCAACAACCCAGAACCAGAGCTATCCTAGTAATGAAGGAGTGGATGAAGGATATCCGACCCAAGTTGAGTCGGGTATGGGTTTTGGTAACCCTTATGGTGTGGCTACAGGAGAGTACACCCGATGGGTGGACTATGATGCACTCAACGATCAGTTTGTGAACACTGATTTCTCCTTAGGATCATCATCGGATTCGGATTACAAGCCAACGGGGAGACCTTATGTTCCAGGGTCTATCAGGAGGACGACACGTTCGACCGGATGGAAGCCTGGAATGTACCGGGAGTGAAGACCGATTAGAAGTCCACCAAGGGAGGCGTGGCTATAATACACAAGTACCACGTGTATTATAGTTTGTAATATTTGTATAAATTTGTACATATACTTTAATAAGTGAGTTTGCATACTCACATCGACTTGAGTATTGTAATAAGACCACTTATGTATGTATATACAGGGTATATGTTTTGTATGATTTGGATTTGCTTCTTGATTTCCATTGCGTGACTAGTTCTGTGCACAATGTTGAGCTCAGAAAACTTGCGCATGGAGTAATTATGAGTATCATCTTGTGTTGCAGAACTAGGGGGACATGTCGGGAACGTCGGGTGAGGAGAGTGAAGAACAGCGCATTGAGCGCGAGGCCAGACAGAAGGCGGAGGCTGATGAAGCAGCCAGAGCTCAGTTTCCACCACCACCACCACCCATGACGCAGCAGAACTTTGTCCAGTACATGCAAATGATGGAAGAGACAGCGTGTGACGCTGGAGCAGCAGAATAGATTCTTCCAGGAGTTGCTGCAACAGAATAGGGTTGAGAGACCTGAGAATCAGGGAGTCACCTTGTCAGACTTCCAGAATACCAAGCCAATATCTTTTGCATACGCGCCCGAGCCAATGGACGCGGAAGACTGGCTTATGGACACCGAGCGAAAGCTCAATACTGTTGGTTGCAACGACCTGGAGAAGGTCCGTTATGCTACGCACTTGTTGTGTGGACCTGCCGCATCATGGTGGGACAATATAGTAGCCGTGTATCCGGCAGAGAAAGTATTTACCTGGGAAGAGTTCAAGAGGAAGTTCAGGGAATCCAATGTCCCTGAAAGTATTGTGGAGTTAAAGCGTCGAGAATTTGAGAGTCTTGAGCAGAAGGACAATGCTATTCTGACTTATGTCAGAGAGTTCTCAAAGTTGTCTCGGTATGCCGTGGAGGAGGTCAATACCGAGGACAAGAAGAAGAAGAGGTTCTTGCGGGGATTAAGTCCCCAGTTCAAAGTGCAGCTCAGAATGATGAGAGCAACAGAGTTCCAGGAATTGGTGGATGCAGCCATCACCCTGGAAGATGACTTCAAGCAACTGCAGGAAGAGAAGCGGAAGAAGGCCAAATATGAGCCTAAGAGGTATATCAACAACAAGCCAAACATGAGTTTGAGCTTTAAACCCAGATACAACAACAACAACAACAACAACAAAAACAACAACAACTACTACTACGGTAGTAGGAAGAACCAAGCATTCCAGTCTGCAAATCAAATAGTTTGCAGAAGCTGTGGATTCACAGGGCATTTTGCCAAGGATTGCAAGAAGCCAAAGATCATATGCTTTGGTTGTCGCCAGGAGGGGCACATGCTGAAGGACTGCCCCAAGAGAATTCCGGAGGAGGTCAGTCAGGAGGAGGAGGAAGCCGAGGAGGAAACACCGGAGGGGGTTGGAAGAACAAGAAACCCTTCGGCAAGAACTGTACCAGCTTGGAGGAGGTGATTAACTCCGATCAAGCAGTAATAGGTACGCTTCAGATACTCACTCATCCTGGCAAAGTACTTTTTGATACTGGTGCAACTACCTCATTCATTTCCCAGCAATTCATCATCAAACATGGGATTAGATGCAATAAACTAGATAAACCAATCACCATACTTTCTGCGGGGGGAACGATATTAGTAACCCACACTAAACCTGGACAAGTCATCATGATCAATAAGTGTGCGTTTGACGCAGACCTGTTCATTTTACCGATGAAGGACATTGATGTCATTCTTGGTATGAACTGGTTAGAGGAGAATGGCGCACTTATAGATTGTACCCACAAAACAGTATCCTTGAAAAGCCCAGGTGGAGATAGAATCATTTATCAAGGAGATAAGCATACTCAGATTGAAGTGGAGTTGAAGTTGAACAGCATGAAGGAGGTGAAGTTAGAAGATATACCTGTAGTAAATGAATTCCAGGATGTGTTTCCTGCGGAATTACCTGGAATGCCACCAGATAGGGAGATAGAATTTACTATCGACCTAATTCCAGGAACAGCTCCGATTGCTAAAGCACCATACAAGATGGGGCCTAAAGAGTTGAAGGAACTCAAGGAACAATTGGATGACCTAGAACAGAAAGGATTCATACAGGAGAGTGTCTCACCATGGGGATCACCTGTGATATTTGTGGATAAAAGAGATGGAGGTCGACGGATGTGCGGAGACTACAGAAATCTGAATAATGTTACAATCAAGAACAAGTACCCACTTCCTAGAATCCAAGATCTTTTTGATCAAGTTAGAGGCGCGGGAGTCTTTTCCAAGATTGATCTAAGATCCGGTTATCACCAGATAAAGATCAAGAAAGAAGACGTTCCGAAAACAGCCTTTGTCTCGAGATACGGACATCATGAGTATCTCGTAGTACCTTTTGGACTAACCAATGCCCCAGCAATATTCATGAATCTCATGAATAAGATCTTCATGCCATGTCTCGACAAGTTTGTCATCGTATTCATCGATGATATCTTGATCTATTCCAAGGACAAAGCTGAACATGCTGAACATCTTAGGATAGTGTTACAAACACTAAGGGAACACCAACTGTACGCCAAGTTCAGTAAGTGTGAGTTTTGGCTTGATCAAGTAGAATTCCTTGGTCATGTCATTAGTAAGGATGGGATAGCAGTAAACCCAAGCAAAGTAGCCTCAGTTTTGGACTGGGAAGCACCCAAGAATGTCAAGGAAATCCGAGGATTCTTGGGAATGGCAGGATACTATCGAAGATTCATTGAAGGATTCTCCAAGATAGCAGGACCAATGACCAAGCTGCTTAGGAAGAACACACCTTTTGTGTGGTCTGATGAGTGTGAGAAGAGTTTTCAAACCCTGAAAGAAAAACTCACCACAGCACCGGTGTTAGCAGTTCCGGAAGATGGCAAGGATTACACCGTGTACTGCGATGCATCCAAACATGGTTTGGGATGTGTACTCATGCAGGACCGAAAAGTAATATCTTATGGATCGAGGCAACTCAGACCTCATGAAGTGAACTATCCAACTCATGACTTAGAACTAGCAGCAGTTGTTTTTGCACTTAAGACTTGGAGACATTTTCTCTATGGAGCCAAGTGTGAGCTCTATACTGATCATAAGAGTCTCAAGTACTTCTTCACTCAAAAGGAACTCAATATGAGGCAGAAAAGATGGCTTGAGTTGATCAAGGACTATGATCTAACCATCAACTATACTCCAGGAAAGGCTAATGTTGTAGCAGATGCCTTGAGTAGAAAGAGTACTGGCGGACTAGAACCAGAAATTTCACCAGAGTTGAAGAAGGAAATAAGCCAAGCCCAAATACAACTTTGGGAGAAAGAAGCTCACGAAGGACTATCAGCTTTACAAGTAGCTGATGAGATGAATGTCAACCTCAAGAATGAAATAATCATGGGCCAACTAGATGATCCATTCATCGTGGAGGAGATGAGGAGGATTGATGAAGGAAGACCATCAGAATTTCACCGTGGAGAGATGGGATCATTATGGTTCCAGAAGAGGATATGTGTTCCGGATATTGCCGAGATCAAGGAAGTAATACTCCGGGAAGCCCATCAAACACCATATTCCATTCATCCGGGAAGTACGAAGATGTACATGGATCTAAAGGAGCTATTCTGGTGGAACAACATGAAGAGAGAAATAGCACAGTATGTGCGGAATGCCATACATGCCAAAGAGTGAAGGCCGAACATCAGAGTCCGGCAGGAAAGTTACAACCTTTACCTATTCCAGAATGGAAATGGGAGGAGATAGGAATGGATTTCATCACCGGACTACCCATGACCAATAAAAAGAAGGACATGATATGGGTAATCGTGGACCGGTTGACGAAAAGTGCACACTTCTTAGCGGTAAATCAGCAAGACAAAGGAGAGAAACTCATCGATCTTTACATCAAAGAGATCGTGAGTAAACATGGAGTGCCCAAGAAGATCGTGTCGGATCGAGGATCCGTGTTCACATCAGCATTCTGGAAGCAACTACATGAAGCTTTAGGATCCAAATTGGACTATAGTACCGCTTATCATCCCCAGACAGGTGGACAAACCGAGAGAACTAACCAGATCCTAGAGGACATGCTTAGGGCTTGTGCCCTAGATTTCGGAGGATCATGGGAAGAACACTTACCATTAGCAGAATTCTCATACAACAATAGCTATCAAAGCAGTATCAAGATGGCACCATTCGAAGCTTTGTATGGAAGAAAGTGTAGATCACCGATATGTTGGTGAAGCTGGATCAAGCAAGGAGTTCAACCCAGATTATGTCAAGGAAAAGCAACATATCATTGACATTATAAGAGATAGACTGAAGATAGCCCAAAGTCGACAGAAGAGCTATGCAGATCAAAAGAGAAGGACTTGGGAGCCACAAGTTGGAGATATGGTATATCTTAAGGTGAGTCCAATGAAAGGTCTACAGAGATTCGGAGTGAAAGGAAAGTTGAGCCCTAGATACATTGGACCCTTCAAGATACTGAGTCAGAACCGAGGTTTAGCTTTTGAATTGGATCTACCGGGAAGGCTAGCACAAGTTCACAATGTATTCCATGTATCACAACTCAGAAAATGCTTAAAGACCCCAGATGAGCCAGTATCCCATGCTGAGCTTGAGTTACAACCAGATCTGACTTATATCGAGAAGCCAGCCAAGATTCTCGAGGAGAGCTGGAAACAACTCAGAAATAAAGCTATCAAGTACTGTAAGATACAATGGAAGCATCACCCCGAGAGGGAGGCCACCTGGGAGAAGGAAGAAGACTTGAGGGAAACATACCCCGAACTGTTCAGGTATTACAACCACAACTTCGGGACGAAGTTTTCTTTAAGGGGGAAAGGCTGTAATGTCCCAGGTTTAGTGGCGATCGAGGGGTAGATTTTAGAAAGGGATGTGCATTGCATAGTAAATTCTGGGGAAATTTCGCGCTTTTAAACAAAAACTACATTGAAGGGGGACAAGTTTCTCTCTCGACACCTTACAGGGTTAGGGTTTCGAGAGTGCGACAAACTTGCATCTCATTTCACTAGTTTAGGGTTTTGAGAAGAGAGGGGAGAGTTTGCATGATTGAATTCTAAATAATATGACATGGTTGAATTCAAACCAAGGTTGAATTTGAATTTCAAATTCAAACATTAAATAATTACCCTAAATAATTCAATTGAGGAAATTCATTAAGTAAATAATTAATAATAAACAAGATGAACAATTATAATAAATAAAGCTCATTAGGGAGAAACCTTGAGCTTTATTGATCAACACACAAATTACATTGTCTTTACAATATTCAGATTTGAATTATGGAATTACAACATATTACAAGAATTGAATAAATAGAAAAAGAAAAAGGAAAATTACAAGATCTCTAAATGACCTAAACTACATTGTGATCTTCATGAATTCTTTGATCCTGATGATCTTGAGTTCATCCTGATCAGCACTTGATACCTGCACACATACACAACAACCAGATCATTAAGCCAAGTGGCAAAGTGACATAGGCACCCCAAATGGGCCTGCCATAGATAGTACCCGGGATTTACTGAAGGCCCACTATCCGAAGAATAAGAAGATTCGGGAGCCCAAGATGTATTAAGGAAAGCTAGAGTTGTAATAGGAAGCATTATTTGTAATCTGGCGGGACGAGTTAGAAACCGTCCCGAACTCTGTAACTTGTACAATACGAAACCCTCGGCTCCACCTCCTATATAAGGGGGAGTCGAGGGACAAAGAAAGGATCGAATCTACTGTCAACATAACCCTAGTTTTCACAATCGTCGAGTACTTTTCGCCTAAACCTTCGAGATCTACTTGCCCTCTACTTCTAGCAAAACCCTAGTCTACAATCTGTAGGCATTGACAAGTTAATCCTTTGTCAATTGGCGCCGTCTGTGGGAATTAGAGGCTGCAAGGATCTGATCTCGATGGCACGTTCAAGATCTTCGACTTCATCAACAGCAAGCAACGCGATGGATCGAGGTAACAAGGGAAAAACTGATCTATTCAATTTTATTCCTCACCCGCCCTCCCGTATGGATGCATGTGCCTATCTGGAGGAGCCCATCGTCATGACGTTCGGAGAATTCCGATTTGGCGTCAACAAGGAAGGATCCTACCGTCTCGAAGTTCCGATCTCGTCGGAATTTTCAGCGGTCGACTCCAACTTTTCGTCGACTGACGAGGAGTTTTCGTCGACATACTTCGTCGACAACAAGGCAAGCGGAAAGCTCGCCAAGATCTTCAGCAACACATCCTTCGAGTCATCTGCGGACTCCTTTATAAGCAGCGACTCCGACAGCGTCGACAGCTTCAACTTCATCGACAAGTCTGTTGCCATCGGAAAGGTCTTCACCACTCTACATGATGGTGTCACCAATCCTGGAAAAAATCAATGCGCAAAATATCATCAGATCTATGTGATAGAAGGGGCAGGCGCATCAGACCCGCAAACATCAGAGGCTTTCGACGAATTGGGAAATCCATACGTCGATCCCGCTGATCTCAGACATGGTCTAGGCACCAAATATCCTGGATCCACAACTCGCGCAAGAGTACAGCTCCCGCAAAGCGCGTGGGATAGGGCCGCGAAAGCCATGGATGGTTCAGAACCTATGACCAACACCGCTACTGCACAAGAACTTCAAGCATATCAATATAGACTTGCTCGAGTAAGCAGAGAGTTGGAAAAACAGACAGCATCCTTGAATAGGAGAAAAGAAGCAGCTTCCGCATCAAGCAGACGCCGGGCAGATTTAAGTCGCCTTTCAGGAAATACAGGAGATAGTCACAGAGAAGCTCGGAGGAGAGCAATGTCTCGACTGCAAAACATACCTGAAGCAGAAAGAGGAAACATAATCCAAAATCTCGACATGTCCTTTATGTCGATCGACGAAAGAGGAAATATCATCCCGAAAACGCCAGAGGCAGGTTACATGGCAACACAAGCATACATCTTGGCGTCCAGACCACCTCCTGGGGACCCGAGAGAACCATTGTTCAATATGGCAATGGCTGGAGTAGGGGTTATGGGAACAGCGTTTGCAACAACGCCTCCCGAAGAAAATCCTAGGACAAAATAGTCCACGACACACCGCAGCAGTTCAAGACCCACCAAGAGCAAGTGGAGCAAGAGACACAGCAGTCCAAGTAAGGGTGGACAGAGCGCGACAAGAAAGGAGGGACCGTCAGTACTCGCCAGAGCTTGCCGACGAAGATATGTGTGGGCTCCCGTGCTTTACGAGAAGAGTACGAAAAACTCGAGTCCCAAAAGGGTTCAAGTTACCCGAGAATTTCAAGAAGTTCGACGGCCTGCAAGATCCCGAGGATTGGCTCGTGGATTATCTCGAGATGGTGAAACTAGTAGGAGGAACCAGAGCAACAGCTATGCAAAGTATCCAAGTTCACCTGAGTGGCGCCGCAAGATCTTGGATAAAGAAACTCCCCTTGAACTCCATCGACAGCTGGGAAACCTTTGAGGACATCTTTGTGAAGAACTTCCGATCCACCTGCAAAAAACCCGCGTCGTTGGAAGAATTACGAGCGTGTCGACAAAAACATGACGAGTCGATGAGAAAATATATACAGCGGTGGAACATTATCAAAAACTCGGCAGAAGACATATCTGACGAGAGGGCAATAGATGCGTTCGTGGCAGGAATCCGGCGAGCAGACTTCGTCGAGGACTTGGGGAGAACTAATCCCAAGACAATCTCAGCGTTGATGGAAATCGCTAACAAGTGGGCAGATGGAGAAGACGCAATATACAACAAACGACACAGGTCGCCAGAAGAGGATCGTAGTCGAAACTATCAAAATAGAAGGCGATTTTCTCGCCAGTTCTACAACAACGATGCTCCCGGCCACATATCAGCTGGTTTTCGAGGAAACCCTGGTGGAAATAGTCGAGATGATTATCAAAGGAGCAATGAGCAACAAGGCGACAGTAGAGGTGATTTTCGCGGCAACAGACAAAATAGTGGACCAAGAATTCAGAGACCTTACGTGTCTCCCGAAGAGATGATGAACGGTCCGTGTCAAATGCACTTTTACCTCGACAACAATGGAAAGAGACAGTCAGGACATCTCCAGAAAGACTGCCGCAATTTTCAGGCAATGTTGCGAGCCGCAGGAATCGCAAATGCCCAAGCAAATAACAGAAATCCTCGGGAGCCAAGGAGCGAGATTCACCTTCCACCTCCTCCCGCAATAACCGAAGAAAATCGACACCAGCTCAGAATAGCGGCAGCACCACAACCACCCCCATATGTCGATCCCAATTCCAATGGCGCAGTTTTGATGATTCAGAAAGCTAGGCCGTCCAACAGGGCGCAGAAGGTCATATCTCGACAAGTGTTTATGGCAGAGAAGATGCCTCCACCAACAGTCGAGTACTTAAATTGGTCGGGGCAAGACATTGGCTTCACAATCGCAGATCATCCGCAGCAAGTTCCTCGACCAGGGCAATCGGCGCTCATCTTACCCGCTGTAATCGCTGGTTTCGACGTGTCGAGAGTTTTCATAGATGGCGGCAGCAGCTTAAACCTCATGTACGCAGATACATTGAGGAAGATGAACATATCCCTAGCAAATCTGAAGCCAACTGACACACGCTTCCACGGAATTACACCAGATAAGCCAAGTTACCCATTGGGCAAGATCAACCTCGACGTTCAGTTTGGAACCCGAGAAAACTACAGGATAGAAAATTTAGAGTTTGAAGTGGTGGATTTCCCGTCGCAATATCACGCTTTGTTGGGACGACCAGCGTACGCCAGGTTCATGGCAGTGCCGCATTATACATATCTGTTGTGGAGGTTGCCTGGGCCTAAGGGACCTATCACAATCAAAGGAAGCTTTGCACTATCCGATAAATGCGACAAGGATTTTCATCGACATCAGAAACTTTCGGGATGCAAGCAGAATATGCGGCACCTAGGTTCACTGATTATGATGTGCTGCCTGAGGTAGGAAGACCTTCTAAGGAGCCAACTTTCAATATAAATAAAGATTCAAAAGAGGTACAGATCCACCCGACAGATCCAAAGAAAACGACGTCCATTGCTGCAAACATGGATGTCGCATAGGAAAGCGCGCTCGTCGAGTTCCTCCGTGAGCACTGGAAAATCTTCGCATGGTGTCCAGCTGACATGCCAGGAGTACCCAGGGAACTTGCCGAGCACCACCTCAATTTGGATCCTCTCGCACGACCAGTAAAGCAACCTTTGCGGCGTTTTTGAGCCTAGCCGCAAAGCCATGTTATCAGAAATAGATCGACTCAAAGATGCTGGGTTTATCAGAGAAATATCTACAGAAGCCACTTGGGTAGCCAACCCAGTGATGGTGCCGAAAAAACACACAATAGTCCTTCGCATGTGCGTCGACTTTACGTGTCTCAATAAACATTGTCCCAAGGATCACTTTCCCCTCCCAAGGATCGATCAAATCATCGACTCCACGGCAGGATGCGAACGTCTTTCCTTCCTGGACGCATACTCTGGTTATAACCAGATCAGATTAAAAGAAGAAGATGAAGCCAAAACAGCGTTCATCACACCTTATGGCGTGTTTTGCTACAAAACAATGCCCTTTGGTCTGAAAAACGCGGGAGCAACATATCAGCGGATGATGCAGAAGTGCCTAGCAACACAGATCGGGAAAAATGTACAAGTCTACATCGACGATGTCGTAATAACATCAAAGAAAGGGTCAACGTTGATTGAAGATTTGAAGGAAACCTTCGACAACCTCGACAAGTTCTGCCTCAAGCTGAACCCGACAAAGTGCTCTTTTGGAGTACCCGCAGGAGAACTTCTCGGGTTCTTAGTATCAGCAAGGGGGATTGAAGCTAATCCCGAAAAAATACAGGCCATCGTCACTATGAGAAAGCCAACAAAGTTGAAGGAAATACAACAGTTAACGGGGCGAGTCGCAGCTTTAAGCAGATTCGTCGCCAGGCTAGGAGAAAAGGCGCTGCCGTTTTATGCGTTGATCAAGCAAGGGGAAAAATTTCAATGGAACGAGGAAGCAGACAGAGCTTTCGAGAATCTCAAGCGAGCAATTTCGACACCGCCGATATTGGTGGCGCCAAAAGAGAAAGAACCTCTCCTCTTGTACATTGCAGCTACACCTCAGGTGGTCAGCACGGCCCTAGTGGTCGAAAGGGAAGAAGAAGGCAAGCTTCATGGAGTTCAAAGGCCAGTATATTTCATCAGCGAAGTACTGTCGCCGTCAAAACAGCGGTACCCGCAATATCAAAAGCTAGCATATGGAGTATTCACGACAGCAAGAAAATTGCGACACTACTTTTCGGCGCACCCGATAATAGTGGTCAATGAGGCTCCCTTATCAAATATACTGAACAACCCAGAAGCCACGGGTCGTGTCTCCCTTTGGGGAATAGAACTTTCCCCTCGGGACATCACGTATGAAAAAAGAAAAGCAATAAAGTCGCAGGTCTTACCAGATTTCATTGCAGAGTGGATGGAGCTACAAAACACGGGACCCCCAGATTTATCGAGGACTTGGACCATGAACTTCGACGGGTCCAAGAGATTGGAAGGTGCTGGAGCAGGCGTGATATTAGTTTCACCTGAAGGCGACAAGTTGAAGTATGTTCTGCGGATGACGTTCCCAAACGCATCTAACAATGAAGCAGAATATGAAGCTCTCATACACGGGATGAAGATGGCGAAAGCTTGCGGTGCAACCCGATTGAAAATTTTCGGCGACTCACAGTTGGTAGCACAGCAATGAACCAATGCGACGCAGTCAACGAGAGTATGATAGCATACAAGGAGGTGTACAATGAGCTGGAGAAGCTATTCGATGGTTGTGAGGTAAACCACATCAGCAGGATGAGCAACGATGAAGCCGACGTTCTCGCAAACATCGGGTCACAATGCCTCGCAATCCCTCCAGGTGTGTTTTGGGAAGAGATAAGCGAAAGATCAACAAAGCCAGCAAAAACAAAAAAGGAGAAGAAAGAGAAAACCTCGACTGTCACCAAGGACATAGCAGAAGAAGAAGAAGAAGAGCAAGAACTAGTCATGATGGTACAAGTTCCATGGATGCAGGCCTACATATCATACATCCTAAGGAAAGTCATACCCGACGATCCAGTCGAAGCAAGGCGAATAATTAGGCGATCAAAAGCTTTCACTGTGGTAAAAGGGGAACTGTACAAACGCAGTATTTCGGGTGTGCTACAACGGTGTGTTACACCCGAAGAAGGAAGGATCATCCTAAAGGACGTGCATGAAGGGATATGCGGACACCATGCGAGCAGCAGAGCCATCGCGGCAAAGGTTTTCAGAGCAGGATTCTATTGGCTCACAGCAATCGAAGACGCAAAGGAAATAGTGCGCACTTGCGACGCGTGTCAAAGATTTGCGGCAAGACCTCACTCTCCTGCCGCAGAACTTATGCCAATCCCACTATCTTGGCCTTTTGCTCAATGGGGTCTCGACATGGTGGGAAAACTACACAAAGCTTCGCCAGGAGGTTATGAGTATATGCTTGTTGCTGTCGACAAGTTTACAAAATGGATCGAAGCAAAGCCGATAAATTCACCGGACGGCGCGTCAGCGATTAAGTTCGTGAAAAGCATCGTCTTCAGATTTGGAGTTCCTCACAGTATTGTGACAGACAACGGCAGCAATTTCACGTCCAAGGAGTTCAAAGCATACTGCGCAGAAGTGGGCATTAAATTGAGTTTTGCGTCTGTTGCGCATCCTCAGACCAATGGACAAGTCGAGAAGGCCAATGGCATCATCTGCAATGGCATCAAGAAACGCCTGCTAGGACCATTGGAAAAAGCCCGGCATACTTGGCCGGAGGAGTTACAAAGTGTGTTGTGGAGTATCCGAACAACACCAAATACGGCGACACAGGAAACACCGTTCTTTCTGGTTCATGGCGCCGAAGCAGTCCTGCCAATAGAAATAGAGCACGATTCTCCAAGAGTCACAGAATATGACGAAGAAACATCGAGAAAATCTTTGGAGGATGATGTCGACGCACTCGATGAAGCTCGAGACGAAGTCCTGTCAAGAGTCGCCAAATATCAGCAGGACCTGAAAAACTATCACAGTCGACGATTGCGGCCAAGGTCTTTTCAAGTTGGTGACTTAGTTCTGCGGCTCAACCAAAAAAGTCACGAAAAACTCGAATCACCATGGCTCGGACCCTACATCGTCACAGAAGTAATCGAAGGAGGAGCATACAGAATCAAAGACAAGAAGACAGGGATTGACGAGCCAAATCCCTGGAATGTGGCACAGCTTAGGCGATTCTACGCCTAGGTGTTGAAAATATAGTCCTTTGTAAAGCTTCAATGTACTGAAACGCCCACGAGTTTTCAGACGCACTCTTTTCCTTTTTCGGGGCACCGAGTGGGGCCGGAAAGGTTTTTAATGAGGCGGGCTCGTGGTGCTGCAATATAATAAAGATAGTGGAATTATATATCTTCTTCTCGACAAGATCAGGGGTTTTCCCCTACATGATACAATATATATATAAACACAGTGTCGACAAACGCAAAAGAAGCATGTTGCCTTGGTAAACATACCTCGCCAAAATAAAAAGAGATACAGACAAAATAGTGATCAACAAAAGACTCGGGGGCTTACACCCACAAAAATAGTATACAGTGTATATTATCTTGCCTTGGGACAACCTCGCATGATAATAAACAAAAGACACTGCAATCAAAACGCCCGGGGGCTTGGCGATAAAAATAAAATACAATGACTTTACAATATAGCTCGTCTATACAGGATACAAAGTTCGGAATAAATGTCAAGGATTTCCCAATATATTATCTATGGTTAAGCGCTCGTTATTTACAGCGCGAGTACTATGCTCAGCATAGCTACCCTTCACGAAGAATTCGGAATCCATCCGAAGAAGTTCATCCATCATATCTTCAGCAACAGGAGTAACTATGTCATCATATTTGCCGAAGTTCCTCTTCCTCTTCGACATCTTCTCCAGGCACTTTGGGACAATTTGCCCTACATCTAACTTCGGGTAGCAAATCTTTATCATGATCATCGCAAACCTTGCACCAGCAGCTAGTTGGGCTCGTACAAAGCCGTGGATGCGAGGAGCATCTCGAAATTTGTCCATCAATGCAGGAAGGGTTTCTGGCATCTTATTGCGAGGAAACATGGTACCATACACCAGAGACAAAGTCCTTGTACAGAAGTCAAGATATTCGCGAACCTGAAGTGCACGATCTTGAAATCTCACGATTTGGCGGGTCCGCTCAGGTGTACCCCAAAAAGTCGATCCGTGTTCATGTGCAAGCCGAAGGAGAACATTGGAACGAGCCTCGACACGTTCATCTTCAGTTATAGGATCCAAAAAAGCACCTATGGTTTCATAAAACAATTCAGTGGGCAATGAGGAGGCAAGCAGCAAAGGAAACGAAGAAGCGAGATAAAGACAATGAAACTTACCCGCCATATCCAAGCTAGCATCTGTTAGCAGCTGCAGCATAGAATTCTCTCGAGATGCAGCCGCGTCAGCTTCAGCAATAGCAGAGTCCTTTTCAGCAATGGCAGTTTGTGCTTGTTGGAGTGCAATTTCCTCGGCTTCAGATGACTTACGAGCCTTCTCCATCAGCACAAGTGATTGCTTCTTCACGAACTGAAGTTGGTGTCGAAGTTCGTCTAATTCTTGCGGCAAGGAATCCTCGGCAGACGAAGCATCAGCAGGAGTTCTCCTTGGGGGAGAAGGCAAAATATTGGAAGAACCAGGAGCTGGCGTATAATTGTCAAAAATTAACTGGAAAAAGAAATATTTCGACATCAATCACTGAGCAAAGATAGATTTCCATTCATCTCCATAATATATACATGTCTATTACAAAAGAAGGACCTTCTAGAGGGATACTGAAATAGTTCTCGCCAATAACACTACGGCGACAAAGCCAAAAGAAAGAGGAATGCTAAAAAAGAAAAAGCAGAGGCATTCAACTAGACCTCCGGCTTTGATGAGCTAGGAGTCGAAGATGGCTTGATCCCGATATAAGCCAGGATTTTCCTCGTGTTGGGCTTAGCTGCCTTGATCAAAGACCTCCACCTTGACTGTTCTATCTGATCAGTGTCGCCAACTTTCGACCAATCGATAGACTGCTGGCTGTGAGCAACCAAGGCGACAGTATTCTCCACGGCAACCTTCATATTTTCATGACGCACCCTTAGCCCAAGATCTTCTGATGGATTGAAGCACTTGGCGAGGTCAAGGAAAGTTGCGGGTTCCTCTTTCTTGGGGAAGAAATAAGGGAAAAGCCGCGACAACCCCGCTTTAGCCTGATCAATGCCTTCGCGTGCCTCTGATCCATGAACTTCAAGGAGTGAAAGGGCGTCAAGAAGAGAATCATTGGCGGGTTCATCAAGTTGAAATTCTTGAGCTGTTCTAGCTGTCAAGAAAGAAAAAATTGAGCAACAAACGAGTGCAGAGAAGAAAATACAAAAGAATAATGAGTGGTACTTACCTACGAAGCGGCGACTCTGCGTCGTTAAACGCTTACGGATCGCCTCCTCGCGAGCAGACTGGGCGGCTATGTGATCGCTCAGGGAAGTTTCAGCGGTGTGAAGCCTCTTTCTAAGGTCTTCGACACCAGCAGCGTCAGCCTTGGCTTTATCAGCCTCTGCTCTCGCATCAATAGCATCTGACTCAGCCTTTTTGCGAGCCTTTTCACTTTGCTCTAATTGCTGAGCAAGTGTATTGGCACGATCATTGGCTTCCGCCAGTTTTTCTACAATGGAAGATAAATATAGTTACAAATCTCGACAACAAAGAAGGAACAAAAGAACAGAGGCAAAAAGAAGGAGCAGAGCATTACCTTCAGCTTTATTCGCATATTCACGGTACCCAACAAATTGGGCACCGATGCGAAGAAGATCCTTGATCACAGGCTGTTAACCAAAAAGAGAAAACAAAGAGAAAATGGGGGTATGAGAAAAATATGGTGATGCACAGAAGCAAACAGAGAAAACATAGACACTGACAAAAAAGTAAAGAACTTACATCTTCCATGAGAAGGTTCGAAGAGCTACTCAATTGGAGAGTAGGCTCCGAGACAATCTCCGTCCTTGCCCTTTTCGGTGAAGGGGCTCGGGGGCTCGAAGGAGGAGTAGAAGCGCCGATGTTTTGTTGAGGAGGCGAGGATTCCTCTCCTTCAACTCGTGGCTCTGAAATAACTAGGGTATGTGACATACTCGTTCGAGCAGCCACATCCAAAGCTGGCGTTTCCTCGTCATCATCACTATTGCAAAAGGGTGGCAGTGTAAAAAGCAAGGCAAGCAAAAATTCTTCGAATAGGAAAATAAAAGAGGGAACTTACGAACTGATGATACTCGCAAGATATGGGTCATAAGCTGCCTTTTGCGGTAAAGGAGCAGCTTCTTCGGGTTTAGAAGTCCCGGAATCTTCGACATCACCCCTCTTCCTTTTGTTCTTTGGAGAATCAGCAGGAGGAGGAGATTGGGCCGATGTAGTGTCTTCAGAAGCAGCATCTTTTTCAGCAGATCCCGCAGATTTTCGAGAATCTGCGGGTTCATTCACAAAAGAGGAGGCCTCTTGGTTATCATTAGAGATAACGGTCCTTTCTTCGACTTCCCCACCTTCAGGAAGAGGAGGAAGTGAAACAAGATTTGGATGATTCTGTCCAAAAAGAGGGAAGGATATCAGAACGAAGCAAACAATGCAAAAAAGCAAGGCAGTAAAAAATTGCGCGACAATGTTTACCTTAGGAAGTGCATGGGTGGCGCTGTATGGTTTTACGCGACAAGAAGAAGGGATGGAATCTTTTTTGCTGAGGGAGGTGATTTTTCGGACAAGCCTCTCCAGGTCCTTGACTTCCAAATCCACCGACAGCCGATCCACGTCTTCGTTGCCAGTATATTTCCAGAGAGGGAATTTGCGAGCTTGAAGAGGCTGAACTCTACTCTTAAGGAAATACACTATAATCTGGATACCTGACAATTCTTTGCCGCGAGTATTTTGCAACTCATGGATGCGAGTCATCAGGGCTTCAGTCGAAGTTCTTTCTTCCTCGGTAGCCTCTGCATCCCAGGAACGGCGACGAAGAATTTTTTCGGCACCATCGAACGGAGGGATGTTGTCCTCTGCACATCCATGGTTTTCTTCCCGAATGTATAGCCACCTCTTGCGCCAACCTTGAACGGAGTCAGGGAGCTTGACGTCGAAGTAATCAGCAGTGGAGCGAATAGAAATAACAACGCCGCCTATATTATAGGCGACATTGGGAGAGCCATTGCGGCGACAGAAGAAAATGCGCTTCCAAAGCGCCCAATTGGGTGAGACGCCAAGGAAGGCTTCACAAAGCGTGATGAAAATAGAAATGTGGAGGATTGAGTTTGGCGTGAGGTGGTGAAGCTGGAGACCGTAGACATAGAGTAATCCACGGAGGAAAGGATGGATGGGGGTGGATAAACCACGGATGAGATGGTCGACAAAACTTACCCGGTACCCCATTGGAGGGGCTGGGTAGCTCTCTTCGCTGGGGAAGCAAACCGCTTTGGGTTTCGTGGTGATTCCCAGTTTCTTCAGGAGGTTCAGGTCTTGGTTTGTGATCTTGGACCTCTCCCACTCCGCAGTTCCTAGATCCGCGGCGGCCATGGAAGAATCAGGAGTGCTGTGCCTGGTTAAGCGACGCGGTGGCATCAACAATGGCAATGGCGAGCAGCTGCGAAGAGAAGAGCTTTGGCAGCAGTGGAGCGCAAGGGGAGATTTTGCAGAGGAGAGCAGAGAACGGCGCGAGCGGAAGTGCTCGAGGAAGAAGAAGGAGATCTTATATAGAGGTGCGGTGAAGCGACGGAACCGTTGGATGAAGAAAGAATGCAGGAGATGATTACCACGTGGCAACGAGGGCAAATTAGTATTTCAACATTGACGAGGTTACAGAACGTGCGCCAGGAAAAGCGGAGGACGTGTGTCCCCCACTTGCACGACGTGTCAACGTGGTGGGAACAGTGGACCCACAAGGCAGAAACAAAATCCCAATTATTGACAGAGATGAAGAGAATTTGACAAGGGAAAATATGTCGACAAGAAAAATAAAAAGAGAATGGCGACAGGGTTAAATATTCGAATACTCTTGGAGCCTTTGATCAAATACAAGTTTTTGCTCAAATGCTCGGGGGCTACTCTGGAAAAATAGAAAATTTCGAGTATGACAATATAGAAATGGCGAGAGCCTATGACCAAATCCAAGAATTTGTTCATAGCCTCGGGGGCTACTCCCATCGGGAGCGCTGGTCGCGCACCCGATAAATATAAAAATATCGAGAAGGATCATAAAAATAGCGGCAAAGGATGCTAATCTGTGGAGCCTACACCCAAGCACAAGTTCTTGGCTGTAGCCTCGGGGGCTACTCCCATCGGGAACGCTGTTCGCGTGCCCGATGAATTTGATCAGAAATAGAGAAAAAGAAGTGAGTATATTTCGAGTTACACAAATAACTCTACATATACTCCCATCGGGAAGACAAAATAAAGTCATCAAATATGACTCAATAAAATGTGCTATTCCAAAGGCGAAAAGCACTCGACAATATATTCTCAGAACGCCAAAGTTGCGATCAATTTCTGAATGCCGCAAATTTGCGAAGGTAAGACCCGAGATCCGTTCTGCTGGGCGTGGCATCGCCAAAGACTGCGCTCTACTTTTATCCGTATCAACAGATACGAAGAAAAATCCTAACGGACGCGTTAGGTACCCGATAAATTTGACTGGGACTCGACAGAATGGTAAGACCTTAAGCGGCACCTGTCGAAGTTTACACCAGTATCCCGAGATCATGTCAGGGGACGTGATCTTGAAGTAGGTTTTTGCGGATTGCCACTAGAGCAGTTAACTAGTACCTGATCCGTCAGATGAACTAGCCCCAACTACCATTATCCCTGTACAACATAGAATTTTATGTGGAGTATAAATAACAGCTCTCGAACAAAAATAAACGGGAGAGATTTTCCCTGACTCTACGATTCAAGCAAAATCTCGGGGGCTACTGACATAGGCACCCCAAATGGGCCTGCCATAGATAGTACCCGGGATTTACCGAAGGCCCACTATCCGAAGAATAAGAAGATTCGGGAGCCCAAGATGTATTAAGGAAAGCTAGAGTTGTAATAGGAAGCATTATTTGTAATCTGGCGGGACGAGTTAGAAACCGTCCCGAACTCTGTAACTTGTACAATACGAAACCCTCGGCTCCACCTCCTATATAAGGGGGAGTCGAGGGACAAAGGATCGAATCTACTGTCAACATAACCCTAGTTTTCACAATCGCCTAGTTTTTCGCCTGAATTCCGAATCTTCCTCTATTCTAGCAAAACCCTAGTCTACAATCTGTAGGCATTGACAAGTTAATCCTTTGTCACAAAGCCACTTGGCAGGTTAGCAAACAATTTAAATGAAGGGGATAAGATCAGGCTGCCGAGATGATCTCTCCACAGCACAAGTCCCAAGCTGGACTTGCACACACATACAACCAGGCAGCACACAAGGCTGTGTGCATGTGTAACAACACACAAAGCCAGAGTGAGTCACCACAAGCTGTAGGTAGTGCTGTCGACCAACAAGAGCAAGCCAGGAACATATAAAACTTGCCACAGTGAACCCTAGATCATTTGATCGACAGCAGCTTCACAGAGTAAGTCACAAGGACAGCCAAGAACACAAGAACAGCTTGAACAGTCACTGCTGTTCAACACATTTCCACCACCACAGCACATAACCAAGAGGCATCAAGCTCACCAGGAGGAGCAGGGCAAGTAAATCAACCACAAGAACCACACAGAAGCAAAACCTCTACACCAACAAATCATCTAGGAGCTGGAGTGAGGTATAAACAAGATCAACCTGAGCAAAACTCTGTTTTGCTCATAAATAAGCATGTGCATAACACATACACAAGCCAGAGGGTATGGTTACCCTGTGTGAATCATCATTTGGTGATCAAACCATTTGATGCTGGCAAAAGGGGATTTAAGCCAGAAGAAATCATCCCAGGGAAGAAATGGTCAAACCCACTGTATTAACACTGAGGTAAACCAAAGCATCCAGCAAGGGAAAGATTCACAGCTAGCCTACCCAACTCACCTAGCACTACATGGTTTGCTAACCATCAGATAGATAGGCACTTGTGCCTATTCTAGTTTGTCAACAGCAAAGAGCACTGGAAATCCAACATGGATTGCCCAGAGATTTATCCACCAAGCCACAACAAGCCACAGAGGGGGGGAGCTACCCTTGGCAGCATCACAGTGCTGCCAGGGCTACCTCAACCCACAAGCCAACACTTAGAACCACCACATCATCACCAGATAGGTTCAGTAGTGGGCTATGGTACCCAACCAGTGGTTGGCATCCATATAGCCCTAATAAATTCATTGAAATGATCATCACTGAATCACAGTTCACATCATTTATCTATATAATCAAGCAAGGATAAACAGATAAATGAAACAGACAAGCAATTGATGCACCAGGGTCTTGCAAATGATCAAATGGATCATGACAGGCATCAACTGATGCTTGAGCAAGCACCAGCACTGATCTGTGCCACACTTATACACAGAGAGAGTAACAGCAAGACACAGGCAACAGGTAACCAATCCAATGATCAGCTATTGATGCTCACATGATCATTAAAGCTTGTTAGAGCATGCTACTGCATGCTAGAACTCATTCTAAGCATTAACACATGAACAGATAATTAAATTAATCATATAACTGCACAATTGCATCACAGATAAGGGCATCAGGCAGCACAATTGTATCCAGAAGCACTTCATCAAGGGATGGAGTTGTTAATGCAACAGTTAGGCTCAATTAAGCAGGTCCAGGGATTAGAGCACATATAATAACACATCTGGAGCACTGGCACTTGCCAAAGGCAAAGATCATCACAGGATGATCAAGCCAAGAGCAATCTATGACACATACAGGAAAGGAATTTTTATACAGAGAATCTGCAGGAATCACTAGATCACACAGAGCACCACATCATGCTCAGGAGCAATAATTTATAAGTCGCATCAGCAAGCAACTGAGCAAGGACAGCAGCACAGCAACACAGCACAAGCAGTAGGGCTAGCACAACGGCTAGTACAGCAACCCAAGTAGGGTAGCAGCAGCAAAACAGCACTAGCAGAACAGCAGCAGCATCACGACATGGCCGCACCTCTATGAGGCACGGCAAGCCGAGATCGAGCTAGACGGAGAAGAGGAAGGGAAGGAGTAGAACAGGCATAGGAGAGAGAGCAGGAGGTGGCGTACATACCCGGGGCAAGCAGACGAGCAGATGCGGCCATGGCGGCCATGGCGGCGCGTGCCGAGTGCTCGGTAGCACCTGGCCAGGCCAGGCCATGCGCCGACGAGCGCCATAGCGCCCCACACCACCGTGGCGAGGCCCACGGCGGCGCCACCACGCCTGGAGCCCAGTGAGCAGCGGGATCACCACGATTCCGTAACCCTAGCCGCCGCAAGGGAGGGCGAAGACGAGCTGGAGCAGCACCGCTCCGGATCGACGCGGATGAAGAGGACCGCCGTCGTGAGGCGCGTCGATTGCGCATCATGGCGGGGGCCGGTTCCGGCGGAGCTCGGTCGGCGGCGACGGCGGTGGCGACGCGCGTGAGAGGATTAGGGTTAGGGTTCGAGCACGCGTGCGAGAGAGAGAGAGGAGTGAGGCTGTTCGAGCCGGACCAGGTGGGTCGGTCGACCTAACCCCACTGGGTTACACCGACAGGTGGGCCCAGGGGCATTTTTGCCATTTCACAATCTTTTATAAATGCAGAAACTTTGAAAATACACAATAAATGTTTCCTAGCTCTAAAAAAATAATTAAAAATATGATAATTGATCAGCATAAAATTCCCTATCTAAATAAAATATGAAAGAGAATTTTTGAAGATAATCAAGAATAAGTCTTAATATGATGATTTAAATAATCATTTAAATCACACATATTATTTTCTATAATAAAAATTAAGTCCATTAATAAATTTGGACTTTAAAAACACCTTGACAACATTTCAAGGTTGTATTTTCCCTAAACAAGTATTCCCAAATTATTCTTAGTATTAACCTCTTACATGAAATAATAACAATATTGGAAGGGGGGAACAAACCCTAAAAATGGAATCATGCATAATTGCTTCTTTAACCATTGCCCTTATCGGACAATGATGCTATTTTTCAGAACAAGAGGACAAGGGTCAGTCCACACCATCCAACTGCAACACTTTGCAGTATTCAGGCAAGTTCATCGCTTGCTCATGTCATTTGAGTATTTTTACCAAATTACTTGCAAAGTACTATGTTTATCATTATTGCATAAAAAGCAAAACCACTATTTTCATAACTATGAATATGACTATGTGGTGGGCAATGGAACCATGGATTGTGTTGATATGGTGGAGGTTCCATTGCAAGGGTTTATATCCATCTAGGATTAAACAACAAATGTCGCCAGTGATTCTTGTGCCGTAATACCCGTGTTAACCATAAGATGGAGTGGGACGGAGTAGTCAAAAGTGTTTCCACCTCTCGTTCATCAACGGATGCGCTTACCGTAGCAGTTGTGTCTGGCGGAACAACCGGAGGGTGGGGAGCCCATTCTAATTCCCCACGGTAATGCAATGCTTACCGTAGCAGTTGTGTCTTGCAGAACAACCGGAGGGTGGGGATCCCATTCTAATTCCCCACGGTAATGCGGTCTATGATGGGTTGCAGCTACCGGCGAAGGAGTTTGGTTCGATCCCAGACTGTCGTCGTGGTCGGGGTCCACCTGAAATTACGGGAATAATGGGACCGGCGAGGACCCAGGGTCGGGGCATGCAACAAAGGGTGGGTGTTCGAGGTAGCGGAGGAACATGTTTGACTAGGACCTTATACCGGGCCTCACACCGAAGGAAGTGTGGACGGGAAAGCTGCCCGGTTGGCACCAAGGTTAAGATCTCTTATGGGTAAAGCAACACACCTCTGCAGAGTGTAACGAATCGTGACCAGTCACTCCTTGTTCCGGGATTTGGAACTGCGAACGCTGCCGGAAAGGAACTCCATGAAGTTCTAGTAAACCGGTGAAGGCTGACGGACATAGTTCTTCTGAATAAAAACAACCTTTTGAAGAAATGGTTATCAAAACCTGCATGGTATCAGACTTTCTGGTCTGGTACCGTAGTTAGTGCATTAAACACCTCTTTCCTAATATGAACTTGTTGAGTACGCTCGTACTCATACCACTCTTAAATCCCCTGCTTAGACTGTCTGAATCATCTGGAGGAGGACAACAACAACCCTGAAGGAGCCGACTTCATCGGCTATGAAGAACCAGACCTCTCTGGAGGTATTGAAGGTGTAGACTACCTCATAGTCTACGGAACCGGGGAGGCTTCCGGAGGAGACCAAGCCTAGAAGTACCCAGCATTAGTAGTAGAAGCCGAGCAGCGCGAACTCTTAATACTTAGCTGCTCGAGAGAATAAATGTTAAGTCTAGTGAAACTCCTATATTGTAAGTTAAGATGGGTTCACCTCGAACCCAGGAGTAAACCTCTTTGGACCCAGGAGGAGCTCCAAGATGACATGTACATTTGGTTTGTAATAATGTATGAATGAGTTATGGACCCTGCTATGTTCTGTTGTACTCTGAGGGATGTAATATTTGCGGAATGGTACTTCGTGAATGTTATATCAACGACTGGCATACTACAACATGCAGTGGTATGCTGGGTCACCACATAAGGTCCCTGTGCAGAAGAAAAGGGTGAAGGCTCCACATGACCATAATGTTGATGTGAGGAGCTCGCTGCATCGGATGACGAGTCGAGGTGTTCCTCGGCCTCCTCCGTGTCGTCCCTTGCATGATGGCCTTCTCCTTCTATGTATGCATTTAGCTCATTTTCTGTGACCGACCAACTTTTCCTGGAATCAAGGTTAAACAAAGCAGGTGCAGGCAATCCTACTAGCTTTTCAGTTTTCTTAGTTGTTCTCCAATTTTTCTTATAAAATGTTATCTTGTAAGACAGGTTACTCAAATTAGACAAATCAGAAACAAAGTCATGTTTAATCATGGAAACAATGTCAAGTTTCTCTATGGAGAGCTGAATATCAAGATGGTGAGGTTCTACACCATGCATAGCTAATAAACGAGAGGCGATGAGACCTCCACAAATTCCTCCCTTCTCACGGTTAGTAGCAAGTCTATAGGCTATCAAAGCACCCAAATTATAAGTCCTATCACATTGCAATGCAGCAGCTAAGAAAGCCATATCTTGGATAGACAACTTATTTGCATTCTTTCTAGCAAGAACGCACTTTGTGATGAAATGCAAATAGCTAGCTGGGAGTTTACCACTATCATCATCTGAGAAGCTTCTCCCTTGACAAATCATCGTGTATAGACTCAAGAGCTCCTGCGGCAGTCCCCTAACCTTCTCGCATGATCCCCATTGTGGCACTCTAATTGCTGCACAAAAATCATCAAAGGGCAAGTTGACAGTTTTATTATAAATTTTGTATCGAACCATGGGGTTAGTTTGGGACCAATTGAATTCAAAATCCTGCACCACTGACATGGTTAGTTTTGCATATTGGTAAGGTTCACCAACAACAAAATCTTCCAACCCTGCATTGGAAATCAGATTTTGAACATCTCGCAAGATTCCTGCGCCTCATAAAATCAGTGCATGGGTAATAGGAGGGGTATACTCCCTCTTCGCGGTGAACTCTCATAACTTCTTGCACCTCCAACTCTTGTTGGTTCAGCTGGTGCCTATTCCACTCCATTTTCTGAAATTTTTCAATAATCATTATAAAATTTGATTTCAAGGTATATAATTGAGGAAAACTACTATAGGAACTTGCTAGAGTACTAAACATGCATCAAAACTCATTTCTACAACTTGAATCAAGCATGCAAGCTCACTTAACATGTCACCTACAGCAGCAAATTTCTCAAGATATACTCAACCAAACAAAATTCTATTTGGATAATCGAAGGAGTCACATACCGGAGAGCAAATGTGCCAAATTTCAGACAGAAATCTGGGCTGAGCAAAGAGATCGAAAAATCCTGAGCTCTTGAGCAAAAACGCGAGTGAGAGAAAGTTGGTACGAGTTTTTTCGGGAGAGAGAGTGGAATGGGAGGAAGAGATGAGTTAGTGGGGCAAGGAGGGGCCCACACACAGGGTGGCGCGCCCCCCTCCTTGGCCGCGCCGGCACATGGGGGCAGCCCTGGGGTGCCCCACTGGTCAGCCCCAGGTGCTCAGGTAGCTCTTCGAAAAATAAGACCAACGGTATAATTTTTGTAAATTTTTGAGAACTTCGAAAAATGCACATTTCTGGGTGTTAAAGTAATTATTACAGCGCAGGAAAATGATTTCCAAAATTTTAAACAACTAAAGTATCTTGCAAACCAAATAGTACTACAGCAAGTAAAACAAGTGGAGAAGGAAAGAAATGTTGTTTAGCTCTCTCATGCATTTAAAATATACTTGTTAACAAGGTTGATCAAGTCTTGCTACCAAATAAATTTTATATGACATAAGAAGAAATAAACCTCAAATCAATCATGTTACCTTATATTGAATTGATATGGATCCAATCAAAGAGTTTGATATTCTTCTTTAGGCTCATATATAGGACAATCAATAGATCCCACCTTGATAGTTTTCAAATTAAAAATTGTATTAACTCCATATACTTTATCAATCCTCTTGGGAAAATAGACAGTATGTTCCTTATCTTCAACATTGAAAGTAACTTTTCCTTTATTGCAATCAATAACAGCCCCTGCAGTATTAAGAAAGGGTCTTCCAAGAATAATAGACATATTATCATCTTCGGGCATTTCCAACACAACAAAATCAGTTAATATTAAGCAATTTTGAGTAACTTGAACAGGAACATCTTCACATACACCAACAGGAACAGCAGTAGATTTATCAGCCATTTGCAAAGATATATCAGTTGGTATCAACTTATCTAAATCAAGTCTCTTGTAAAGAGAAAAAGGCATCACACTAACTCCTGCTCCCAAATCACATAGAGCAGTTCTAACATAATTATTCTTGATGGAACAAGGAATAGTCGGTATACCTGGGTCTCCCAGCTTCTTTGGAACCTTGCCATTAAAGGAATAATTAGCGAGCATAGTGAAAATCTCCTCATTTGGAATTTTCCTTTTGTTAGAGACAATATCTTTCATATACTTTGAATAAGGAGGCAATTTAATAGCATCAGTTGCAAAAATAAAGGTTTCATCCAATCACAAAATTTATTATAATGTTCCTCCTCCTTTGATTTTAGTTTCTTAGCAGGAAAAGGCATTTGCTTTTGAACCTAAGGTTCTCTTTCATTACCATGTTTCTTAGCAATAAAATCTTCTTTAGTGTATTTTTTATTTTTAGCATGCTTTTCAGGTTCTTTTTCAATCTCTTCTTTATCAGGAGTATCATTCTTATCATTATCTTTATCATGTTCATTACCACTTTCAGTTTCAGCTCAGAAATAGAAATACTATTAGGATCATTAACAGGTTCAGAGGATTCTACAACAGTTTATGTTTCTTCTTCTTTTTCTTAGAAGGACTACTAGTTTCTTTAGTTCGTTGAGAATCTTGTTCAACTCTTTTGGGATGCCCTTCAGGATATAGAGGATCCTGGGTAGAAGCACCACCTCTAGTTGTTACTTCATAAGCATGTTTTTCTTCATGAGTATTTTTTAACAAGTCATTTTGCACTTTAGTAAGTTGATCAATTTGAGTTTGAATCATATGAAAATGTTTAACAAGCATCTTAACATCATTGGAGGTTCTCTCCACAATATCATGCAATTTACTAATAGCTTGAGAATTTTCCATTAGATGATTCTCTACTCTCATATTAAAGTTATTTTGCTTAACAACATAATTATCAAATTCATCTAAACATTGATCAGGAGGTTTTGAGTAAGGGATATCTCCTCTATCAAAGCGTTGAAGGGAATGTACCTCAATCGTGGATGAAGGGGGAATTATCTTACATAGGTCTTCTATAGGAGGTAAATTCTTCACATCTTCAGATTTAATACCTTTCTCCATAAGAGATTTCTTGGCTTCCCTCATATCTTCATCATTTAATTCAATCATACCCCTCTTCTTCAATACTGGTGTTGGGGTTGGTTCAGGTGTAGTCCAATCATCATGATTTTGGCTTATTTTAGCCAATAATTCTTCAGCTTCGTCCGGAGTTCTTTTCCTGAAAACACAATCAGCACAACTATCCAGGTATGCCCTAGACTCAATGGTTAGTCCACTATAAAATATATCAAGTAAATCATGCTTTTCCAATTCATGTCCAGGTCGAGCTCTAATAAGAGAGCAAAACCTTGCCCAAGCTTCAGGAAATTTCTCTCCATCTTCTTGATCAAAACTATAAATTCTCTGCAGAGCAATATGTTGAGCACTAGCAGGAAAATATTTTCGAAAGAAAACATCAAGCAAACAACTTGGACTATCAATAGAATCAGGAGGCAAACTATTATACCAAATCTTAGCATCATCCTTTAATGAGAAAGGGAAAATTTTAGCAACAAAATAAGTACGCATCTTAACATCATCAGAAAACAAGCTACTTAAAGTAGAAAGCTCATTCATGTGCTCTACATCACTTTCTTTTTCAGTACCACAAAAAGGTGTTTTCTCAACAATAGATATATGAGATAAATCAAGAGAAAAATCATAATCTTTATCCTTAATGTTTATAGGAGATGTGGAAAATTTAGGATCAGGAGACAGTTTATATCTAACAGCATGTTGTGCAATAAGCTTTTTAAGGTTACTTGTACTAGTAGTAGCATTGCATTTATCAATAAAATCATCATCAAGTTCCACATAATCTTCATCAAGATCATCAGACTCAGGTGAATTAACAGGTGTAACAGTATTTTCATTAGGAGTTTCAGTATTTTCAATTTGTCTAGACCTAGCAATTGTAGCATCTAGAAAAGGACCTAATGAACCAGTATTATCAAGCACAGTAGAAGCATCATCAAAATTATCAGAGGAATTTTCAGATTCAGCAGAAGTACCAACACGTGAAGCTTGTGGTGGTGAAACAAGTTGACTTATCACAGATGGTGAATCAAGAGCAGCAGAGGTACTCAGAGTTGTACCTTTTTTGTAGTGGATGGTAATATGGCGACTTTAGTATCGCGAGGTTTACCCATGATGGAGGATTTGCAGCGAACAATATCAATTCAGGTGAACTTGCAAATAAAGCTATGCTCCCCGGCAACGGCGCCAGAAAATAGTCTTGATGACCCACAATTATAGGGGATCGCAACAGTCTTCGAGGGAAGTAAAACCCAATTTATTGATTCGAAACAAGGGGAGCCAAAGAATATTTGTAAGCCTTAACAGTGGAGTTTTCAATTCAGCTGCACCTAGAAACAGACTTGCTCGCAAGAGTTTATCAGTAGCAACAGTTTTATAGCAGTAGGAGTAGTGAAATAACAGCGACGGTGTAACAAAGACAGCAGTAGTGATTATAGTAAACAGCGGGATTGAAATACTGTAGGCACAGGGATGGATGAACGGGCGTTGCATGGATGAGAGAATTCATGTAACAATCAAGGCAAGGCATTTGCAGATAATAATACAACGGTATCCAAGTACTAAACAATCCATAGACATGTGTTCCGTATATAGTCGTACGTGCTCGCAATGAGAAACTTGCAAAACATCTTTTGTCCGACCAGCCGATGGCAGCCGGGCCTCTAGGGAAACTACTGGAAATTAAGGTACTCCTTTTAATAGAGTACCGGAGCAAAACATTAACACTCTGTGAACACATGTGATCCTCACATCACCGCCTTCCCCTCCGGTTGTCCCAATTTCTGTCACTTTGGGGCCTCGGGTTCCGGACAGCAACATGTGTATACAACTTGCAGGTAAGATCATAAACAATGAATATCTTCATGAATCAATAACATGTTCAGATCTGAGATCATGGCACTCGGGCCCTAGTGACAAGCATTAAGCATAACAAGTTGCAACAATATCATAAAAGTACCAACTACGGATACTAGGCACTATGCCCTAACAATCTTATGACTATTACATGATCAATCTCATCCAATCCCTACCATCCCCTTTAGCCTACAGCGGGGGAATTACTCACACATGGATGGGGGAAGCATGGCTGGTTGATGGAGAGGCGTCGGTGGTGATGGCGGCGATGATCTTCTCCAATTCCCGTCCGGAGTGCGGAACGGAGTTTCTGGTCCCGAGGCGGAGTTTCGCGATGGCGGCGGAGTTTTGGACGTCTGGAAATATGGTCGAACCCTGGCGTTTTTAGGTCGAAAGGGTTTTGTAGTCCGAAGGAGAGCGTCGGGGGGGCCGCCGAGGCGCCCTCACCATAGGGCGGCGCGCCCCCCTCCAGGCCGCCGACGTGGTGTGGGGGCCATGCCCCCCTGGCTTGCCCTTTTGGCCTCGTATCTTCACGGTGAAAATAGGCCCATTGCGATTATTTCCGGGGATTTTCCTGAAAGTTTCTGCACAAAAACAAGACACCAGTGCAATTCTGCTGAAAACAGCGTTAGTCCGTGTTAGTTGTATCCAAAATACACAAATTAGAGGCAAAACAATAACAAAAGTGTTCGGGAAAGTAGATACGTTTTGGACGTATCAGGGCACCAAGCCCTCATGGCCCAGCCGGCCAGCCCCCCCTAGGGATAAGATCAAATCCCGGAGGATAAGAGGGAGCAACTTTGGAAGGGGAAGCAAACTTGGAAGGGGATGATTTCTGATCCCCCCTTTCCTTCTGTGCACTGGTGGGGGATACGCCAGATGCACACGTCCGTTGGGAACCCCAAGTGGAAGGTATGATGCGTATAGAAGCAAGTTTCCCTCAGTATGAAACCAAGTTTAATCGAACCAGTAGGAGCCAAGAAGCACGTTGAAGGTTGATGGTCGCGAAGTGTGATGCGGCGCAACACCAGGGATTCCGGCGCAACTGCACAACACAACCAAGTACTTTGTCCCAACGAAGCAGTGAGGTTGTCAATCTCACCGGCTTGCTGTAACAAAGGATTAAACGTATCGAGTGGAAGATGTTTGCAAAGAAAACAGTAAACACAATTGCAGTAAATTGTATGCTATGTAAAGAATAGGACCGGGGTCCACAGTTCACTAGAGGTGTCTCTCCCATAAGATAAAAGCATGTTGGGTGAACAAATTACAGTCGGGCAATTGACAAATAGAGAAAGGCATAACAATGCATATACATGATATGATAAATATAGTGAGATTTAATTGGGCATTACGACAAAGTACATAGACCGCCATCCAACTGCATCTATGCCTAAAAAGTCCACCTTCAGGTTATCATCCGAACCCCCTCCAGTATTAAGTTGCAAAGCAACAGACAATTGCATTAAGTATGGTGCGTAATGTAATCAACAACTACATCCTTAGACATAGCATCAATGTTTTATCCCTAGTGGCAACGCACATCCACAACCTTAGAACTTTCTGTCACTGTCCCAGATTCAATGGAGGCATGAACCCACTATCGAGCATAAATACTCCCTCTTGGAGTTAAGAGTAAAAACTTGGAGCCTCTACTAATAACGGAGAGCATGCAAGATCATAAACAACACATAAACAATAGATTGATAATCACCATAATCATAGTACTCTCTATCCATCGGATCCCGACAAACACAACATATAGTATTACAGATAGATGATCTTGATCATGTTAGGCAGCTCACAAGATCCAACAATGAAGCACAACAAGGAGAAGACGACCATCTAGCTACTGCTATGGACCCATGGTCCAGGGGTGAACTACTCACTCATCACTCCGGAGGCGACCATGGCGGTGTAGAGTCCTCCGGGAGATGAATCCCCTCTCCGGCAGGGTGCCGGAGATCTCCTGAATCCCCAGAGATGGGATTCGCGGCGGCGTCTCTGTAAGGTTTTCCGTATCGTGGCTCTCGATGCGGGGGTTTCGCGACGGAGCTTTAAGTAGGCGGAGGGTCAACGCGGGGGCCACACGAGGGCCCGGGGGATAGGTCGGCGCGGCCGGGCACGGGCCGCGCCGGCCACCCCCTGGCCTCCTCGTGGCCCCACTTCGTTAGGTCTTCGATCTTGGAAGCTTCGTGCAAAATAGGACCACAGGCGAAAGTTTCGTCCAATTCCGAGAATATTTCTTTACTAGGATTTCTGAAACCAAAAACAGCAGAAAACACAATGGCTCTTCGGCATCTTGTTAATAGGTTAGTTCCGAGAAAATGCATAAATATGACATATAATGTGCATAAAACATGTAGGTATCATCAATAAAGTAGCATGGAACATAAGAAATTATCGATACGTTGGAGACGTATCAGCATCCCCAAGCTTAGTTCTGCTCGTCCCGAGCAGGTAAAACGATAACAAAGATAATTTCTGAAGTGACATGCCATCATAATCTTGATCATACTATTTGTAAACATATGTAATGAATGCAGCGATCAAAGCAAAGGTAATGACATGAGTAAACAAATGAATCATAAAGCAAAGACTTTTCATGAATAGTACTTCAAGACAAGCATCAATAAGTCTTGCATAAGAGTTAACTCATAAAGCAATAAATCAAAGTAAAGGTGTTGAAGCAACACATAGGAAGATTAAGTTTCAGCGGTTGCTTTCAACTTATAACATGTATATCTCATGGATATTGTCAACATAAAGTAGTATAATAAGTGCAATATGCAAGTATGTAGGAATCAATGCACAGTTCACACAAGTGTTTGCTTCTTAAGGTGGAAGGAGATAGGTAACTGACTCAACAATAAAAGTAAAAGAAAGGTCCTTCAATGAGGAAAGCATCGATTGCTGTATTTGTGCTAGAGCTTTTATTTTGAAAACATGAAACAATTTTGTCAACGGTAGTAATAAAGCATATGAGTTATGAAAATTATATTTTACAAGTTGCAAGCCTCACGCATAGTATACTAATAGTGCCCGCCGTCCTACTTAACTTGGACTACCGGGTCTTCGCATGCCATGTTTCAACCAAGTGTCACAAAGGGGTACCTCCATATGTCTAAGGAGAATGCTCGCATTTCGGATTTCTCGCTTTTGATTATTCTCAACTTAGACATCCATACCGGGACAACATGGACAACAGATAATGGACTCCTCTTAAATGCATAAGCATGTAGCAATGGTTATTGTTCTCATATGAGATTGAGGATATATGTCCAAAACTGAAACTTCAACCATGATTCATGGCTTTAGTTAGCGGCCAAATGTTCTTCTCTAACAATTTTGCATGCTCCAACCACTAAAATGATAGATCCTTCAGACAAGACGGACATGCATAGCAACTCACATGATATTCAACAATAGTTGATGGCGTTCCCCAGAAGCATGGTTATCGCACAACAAGCAACTTAATAAAACATAAAGTGCATAAGTACATATTCAATACTACGATAGTTTTTAAGGCTATTTTGTCCCATGAGCTATATATTGCAAAGGTGAATGATGGAATTTTAAAGGTAGCACTCAAGCAATTTACTTTGGAATGCGGAGAAATACCATGTAGTAGGTAGGTATGGTGGACACAAATGGCATAGTAGTTGGCTCAAGGATTTTGGATGCATGAGAAGTATTCCCTCTCGATACAAGGTTTAGGCTAGCAAGGTTATTTGAAGCAAACTCAAGGATGAACAAGTGCAGCAAAACTTACATAAAAGACATATTGTAAACATTATAAGACTCTACACTGTCTTCCTTGTTGTTCAAAACTCAATACTAGATATTATCTAGACCTTAGAGAGACCAAATATGCAAATCAAATTTTAGCAAGCTCTATGTATTTCTTCATTAATGGGTGCAAAGCATATGATGCAAGAGCTTAAACATGAGCACAACAATTGCCAAGTATCCCATTATCCAAGACATTTTAGAATTACTACATGTAGCATTTTCCAATTCCAACCATATAACAATTTAACGAAGAAGAAACTTCGCCATGAACATTATGAGTAAAGCCTAAGGACACATGTGTCCATATGCAACAGCGGAGACGTGTCTCTCTCCACAAAGTGAATGCTAGGATCCATTTTATTCAAACAAAAACAAAAACAAACAAACCGACGCTCCAAGCAAAGAATACAAGATGTGATTGAATAAAAATATAGTTTCAGAGGAACCTGATGATGTTGTCGATGAAGAAGGGGATGCCTTGGGCATCCCCAAGCTTAGACGCTTGAGTCTTCTTAAAATATGCAGGGGTGAACCACGGGGGCATCCCCAAGCTTAGAGCTTTCACTCCTCTTGATCATAGTATATCATTCTCCTCTCTTGACCCTTGAAAACTTCCTTCACACCAAACTTCAAGCAAACTCATTAGAGGGTTAGTGCACAATTAATAATTCACTCATTCAGAGGTGACACAATCAT
The DNA here is from genome assembly GCA_030979885.1 of Lolium multiflorum. NCBI lineage: Eukaryota > Viridiplantae > Streptophyta > Magnoliopsida > Poales > Poaceae > Lolium > Lolium multiflorum. The sequence continues at coordinate 289,615,068 of CM061749.1, forward strand.
TATTTTCACTTCTGGACATTGCATAATGCTACTGGACATTAATGGATCAAAGAAATAAATCCAACATAGCAAAAGAGGCAATGCGAAATAAAAGGCAGAATCTGTCAAAAACAGAACAGTCCGTAAAGACGAATTTAGAAATGGCACCAGACTTGCTCAAATGGAAAAACTCAAAACTAATGAAAGTTGCGTACATATCTGAGGATCACGCTCGTAAATTGGCAGATTTTTTCGAATTTTCTACAGAGAATTGTGCCCAGATTCGTGACAGACAGCAATGCTGTTTCTGCGCAGCGATCCCAAATATAACATCAACTTTGACATAGAAACTTTACTTGGCACAAAAACTTGATAAGGAGAGGTTGCTACAGTAGTAAACAACTTCCAAGACTCAACAAAACAAAAAATTGCTGTAGGTAAAAACATGGGTTGTCTCCCATAAGCGCTTTTCTTTAACGCCTTTCAGCTAGGCGCAGAAAGTGCAAATCAAGTATTATCGAGAGATGGTGTGTCAACCTTACCTTGGGCTTCATCTTTACCTTTCTTATTGTTTTTCTTTCCTTTTGGTTTAGGAAATATATGATTTCCCCCTGGTATAGAGGTGAATTTCAGAGTGCCTTCTCCCACATCAATGACTGCTCCCAATAGTTTCAGCAAGGATCTTCCGAGTATGATTTTTCCTGTTTCAATAATAAGATAATCAATGGATATTGTTCTTCCATGAATGGTTGTATGCACACCTGCAGCTATTCCCTTAGGAATTATAATAGAGTTATCAATGAGAGCTATTTCTTCTCCCCCTTTATCGACTCCCCAAAGTTTCAAAGATTTATAAATGTTTTCAGGCATAAGGCAAAATTCATACATAATATCACAGTAGGCATGAAGAGTTCGATCACCGATAACAATTTTAACAGAAGGGTCCCATAATGAAGGTTTAGGATTCTCTAAGACTTGTTCAAGACGATTACGAACACAGTGATAATTGTCATTTAAGCGAGATGTACTTATCTCGAGATTGTTCAATCTATTATGAATGCTAATAAGGGCTGAATCAAAGTTATTAGCTGAATCATGTGATGCAACCAATTTCTTTATGGCATTAAAAGCTTGATCCCCATTACAATGAAGGAAATCTCCTCCTACTAAAGTGTCCAAAGCATATCTATAGCGAACCATAAGACCAAAATAAAAATTACTAAGGAGCAAACTTAGAGTCATTTGAGGTTCAGTTTTACGATAAGAAGTAAAAATTCTAGACCAAGCATCCTTAAAACTCTCCTCATCCCCTTGCTTGAAAGTAAAAACTAAGTCCTCAGGTGAAGAAGTAACAGGTTCAGAGCTAGACATGGTAATAAAAGTAACTAAATTTTTTTTGTATTTTAAATATAGAGTGCAGGACAATAAAGCAAACTAGATAAAGTAAATGCAAGTAACTAATTTTTTTGTGTTTTTGATAGAGAGCAAGACAGTAAATAAAGTAAAACTAGCAACTAATTTTTTGTGTTTTGATTTAGTGCAGCAAACAAAGTAGTAAATAAAATAAAGCAAGACAAAAACAAAGTAAAGAGATTGAGAAGTGGAGACTCCCTTGCAGCGTGTCTTGATCTCCCCGGCAACGGCGCCAGAAATTTAGCTTGATACGCGTAGATGCACACGTCCGTTGGGAACCCCAAGTGGAAGGTATGATGCGTATAGAAGCAAGTTTCCCTCAGTATGAAACCAAGGTTTAATCGAACCAGTAGGAGCCAAGAAGCACGTTGAAGGTTGATGGTCGCGAAATGTGATGCGGCGCAACACCAGGGATTCCGGCGCAACGCGGAACCTGCACAACACAACCCAAGTACTTTGTCCCAACGAAACAGTGAGGTTGTCAATCTCACCGGCTTGCTGTAACAAAGGATTAAACGTATCGAGTGGAAGATGTTTGCAAAGAAAACAGTAAACACAATTGCAGTAAATTGTATGCTATGTAAAGAATAGGACCGGGGTCCACAGTTCACTAGAGGTGTCTCTCCCATAAGATAAAAGCATGTTGGGTGAACAAATTACAGTCGGGCAATTGACAAATAGAAAGGCATAACAATGCATATACATGATATGATAAATATAGTGAGATTTAATTGGGCATTACGACAAAGTACATAGACCGCCATCCAAGCGCATCTATGCCTAAAAAGTCCACCTTCAGGTTATCATCCGAAACCCCTCCAGTATTAAGTTGCAAAGCAACAGACAATTGCATTAAGTATGGTGCGTAATGTAATCAACAACTACATCCTTAGACATAGCATCAATGTTTTATCCCTAGTGGCAACAGCACATCCACAACCTTAGAACTTGCTGTCACTGTCCCAGATTCAATGGAGGCATGAACCCACTATCGAGCATAAATACTCCCTCTTGGAGTTAAGAGTAAAAACTTGGCCAGAGCCTCTACTAATAACGGAGAGCATGCAAGATCATAAACAACACATAAACAATAGATTGATAATCACCATAATCATAGTACTCTCTATCCATCGGATCCCGACAAACACAACATATAGTATTACAGATAGATGATCTTGATCATGTTAGGCAGCTCACAAGATCCAACAATGAAGCACAACAAGGAGAAGACGACCATCTAGCTACTGCTATGGACCCATGGTCCAGGGGTGAACTACTCACTCATCACTCCGGAGGCGACCATGGCGGTGTAGAGTCCTCCGGGAGATGAATCCCTCTCCGGCAGGGTGCCGGCGATCTCCTGAATCCCCGAGATGGGATTCGCCGGCGGCGTCTGGGAGGTTTTCCGTATCGTGGCTCTCGGCACTGGGGTTCGCGACGGAAGCTTTAAGTAGGCGGAGGGTCAACGCGGGGGCCACACGAGGGGCCCACAGGTCGGCGCGGCCAGGGCCTGGGCCGCGCCGGCCACCCCCTGGCCTCCTCGTGGCCCCACGTTAGGTCTTCGGTCTTGGAAGCTTCGTGCAAAAATAGGACCCTGGCGAAAGTTTCGTCCAATTCCGAGAATATTTCTTTACTAGGATTTCTGAAACCAAAACAGACTTGACAGCGGCTCTTCGGCATCTTGTTAATAGGTTAGTTCCAAAATGCATAAATATGACATATAATGTGCATAAAACATGTAGGTATCATCAATAAAGTAGCATCGAACATAAGAAATTATCGATACGTTGGAGACGTATCATGGGGCCGGGATGCCTTGGCCGCCCCTCCCTCTATAAATAGAGGAGAGGGGCAGCCGACCACGCCCCTTCACCAAAGTCTGCCGCCCCCTCTCTCCTCCACCGCAAGTCTGCTCCGGCTTGGCGAAGCCCTGTAGCTTTTCTCCTCCTCCACCACCACCATGCCTGATACGTCTCCAACGTATCGATAATTTCTTATGTTCCATGCTACTTTATTGATGATACCTACATGTTTTATGCACATTATATGTCATATTTATGCATTTTCTGGAACTCACCTATTAACAAGATGCCGAAGAGCCATTGTGTTTTCTGTTGTTTTTGGTTTCAAATCCTAGTAGGAAATATTCTCGGAATTGGGAAATCTTCGCCAGGGTCCTATTTTTGCACGAAGCTTCCGAAGACCGAAGAGGGAAGGAAGTGGGGCCACGAGGCGCCGACACCATAGGCCGGCGCGGGCCCTGGCCGCGCCGACCTAGGGTGTGGGGCCCTCGTGTGGCCCCGCGTTGCCCTTTCGCCTGCTTAAAGCCTCCGTCGCGACCCCTGCCGAGAGCCACGATACGGAAAACCTTCTAGAGACGCCGCCGCAAATCCCATCGGGGATTCAGGAGATCGCCGCACCCCGGGATTCATCTCCCGGAGGACTCTACACCGCCATGGTCACCTCGGAGTGATGAGTGAGTAGTTCACCCCTGGACCATGGGTCCATAGCAGTAGCTAGATGGTCGTCTTCTCCTTGTTGTGCTTCATTGTTGGATCTTGTGAGCTGCCTAACATGATCAAGATCATCTATATGTAATTCTATATGTTGTGTTTGTCGGGATCCGATGGATAGAGAATACTATGATTATGGTGATTATCAATCTATTGTTTATGTGTTGTTTATGATCTTGCATGCTCTCCGTTATTAGTAGAGGCTCTGGCCAAGTTTTTACTCTTAACTCCAAGAGGGAGTATTTATGCTCGATAGTGGGTTCATGCCTTCATTGACACTGGGACAGTGACAGAAAGTTCTAAGGTTGTGATGTGCCGTTGCCACTAGGGATAAAACATTGATTCTATGTCTAAGGATGTAGTTGTCGATTACATTACGCACCATACTTAATGCAATTGTCTGTTGCTTAGCAACTTAATACTGAATGGGGTTCGGATGATAACTGAAGGTGGACTTTTTAGGCATAGATGCAGTTGGATGGCGGTCTATGTACTTTGTCGTAATGCCCAATTAAATCTCACTATATTTATCATATCATGTATATGCATTGTTATGCCCTTCTCTATTTGTCAATTGCCCGACTGTAATTTGTTCACCCAACATGCTTTTATCTTATGGGAGAGACACCTCTAGTGAACTGTGGACCCCGGTCATATTCTTTACATAGCATACAACTGCAACACTGTTTTCTTTGCAAACATCTTCCACTCGATACGCTTAATCCTTTGTTACAGCAAGCGGTGAGATTGACAACCTCACTGTCGTTGGGGCAAAGTACTTGGGTTGTGTTGTGCAGTTCCACGTTGGCGCCGGAATCCCGTGATCGCATCATTTCGCGACCATCAACCTTCAACGTGCTTCTGGCTCCTCTGGTTCGATAAACCTTGGTTTCTTTCGAGGGAAAACTTGCCCTTGTGCGCATCATACCTTCCTCTTGGGGTGCCCAACGGACGTGTACATCTACGCGCATCAAGCTCTTTTTTCCGTTGCCGGGAGATCAAGACACGCTGCAAGGGGAGTCTCCACTTCTCAATCTCTTTACTTTGTTTTTGTCTTGATTTATTTTATTTACTACTTTGTTTGCTGCACCTAAACAAAATACAAAAAAATTAGTTGCTAGTTTTACTTTATTTACTGTCTTGCTCTCTATATCGAAAACACAAAAAAAAATTAGTTACTTGCATTTACTTTATCTAGTTTGTTTTATTTACCGTTGCTAAAATGAATACCCCTGAAAATACTAAGTTGTGTGACTTCACAAATGCAAATAATAATGATTTCCTATGCACACCTATTGCTCCACCTGCTACTACAGCAGAATTCTTTGAAATTAAACCTGCTTTACTAAATCTTGTCATGAGAGATCAATTTTCTGGTGTTAGTTCTGATGATGCTGCTGCCCATCTCAATAATTTTGTTGAACTTTGTGAAATGCAAAAGTATAAGGATGTAGATGGTGATATTATTAAATTGAAAGTGTTCCCTTTCTCATTAAGAGGAAGAGCTAAAGATTGGTTGCTATCTTTGCCTAAGAATAGTATTGATTCATGGACTAAATGTAAGGATGCTTTTATTGGTAGATATTATCCTCCCGCTAAAATTATATCTTTGAGAAGTAGCATAATGAATTTTAAGCAATTAGATACTGAACATGTTGCTCAAGCATGGGAGAGAATGAAAACTTTGGTAAAGAATTGCCCAACCCATGGACTGACTACTTGGATGATCATCCAAACCTTCTATGCAGGACTAAATTTTTCTTCGCGGAATTTATTGGATTCAGCTGCTGGAGGTACCTTTATGTCCATCACATTGGGGGCGGCTACAAAACTTCTTGATGATATGATGATAAATTACTCTGAGTGGCACACGGAAAGAGCTCCACAAGGTAAGAAGGTAAATTCTGTTGAAGAAACCTCTTCCTTGAGTGATAAGATTGATGTGATTATGTCTATGCTTGTGAATGGTAGATCTAATGTTGATCCAAATAATGTTCCTTTAGCTTCATTGGTTGCTCAAGAAGAAAATGTTGATGTGAATTTCATTAAAAATAATAATTTCAACAACAATGCTTATAGGAACAACTCTGGTAATAACTATAGGCCATATCCTTCTGCTAATGGTAATGGTTATGGTAATTCTTATGGGAATTCTTACAACAATAATAGGAGTGTACCCTCTGGTCTTGAAGCCATGCTTAAAGAATTTATTAGTACACAAACTGCTTTTAACAAATCTGTTGAGGAAAAGCTTGATAAAATTGATACTATTGCTTCTAGAGTTGATAGACTTGCCTCTGATGTTAATCTTCTAAAATTGAAAGTTATGCCTAATAATGATATTGATAATAAGATTACTACTACAGCAAATGCCATCCAAGTTAGAATTAATGAGAATATAAGATTAATGGTTGAATTGCGTGCTAGGTGGGATAGAGAAGAAAATGAAAAACTAGCTAAAGAGAATAATGTAGCTAAAGTTTGGACTATTACCACCACTAGTAATGCTAATTCTTCACATGTTGCTGCACCTCCTACTATCAATGGTAAAATAATTGGTGTTGGCAATGTTTCTACTCCTAGTGCAAAGCGAACAAAACTGCCTGAAATTGCTGAAACTGCTTGTGATAAAACTGCTGAAATTTTTTCCAACCTTGGGAACAATGATCCCATTGCTGTAGATCATAATGATTTATATTTTGATGATTGCCACATCTCTGAAGTTATAAAGTTCTTACAAAAACTTGCTAAAAGTCCTAATGCTAGTGCTATAAATTTAGCCTTTACAAAACATATTACAAATGCTCTCATAAAAGCTAGAGAAGAGAAACTAAAACTTGAAACTTCTATTCCTAGAAAGTTAGAAGATGGTTGGGAGCCCATCATTAAAATGAAATTCAATGACTTTGAATGTAATGCTTTATGTGATCTTGGTGCAAGTATTTCTGTTATGCCTAAAAAGATTTATGATATGCTTGACTTGCCACCATTGAAGAATTGTTATTTGGATGTTAATCTTGTCGATAATGTTAAAAAGAAACCTTTGGGGAGGATTGATAATGTGCATATTACGGTTAACAATAACCTTGTCCCCGTTGATTTTGTTGTCTTGGATATCGAATGCAATGCATCTTGTCCTATTGTGTTGGGAAGACCTTTTCTTCGAACCGTTGGTGCTGTTATTGATATGAGGGAAGGTAATATTAAATATCAATTTCCTCTCAAGAAAGGTATGGAACACTTCCCTAGAAAGAGAATGAAGTTGCCTTTTGATTCTATTATTAGAACAAGTTATGATGTTGATGCTTCTACTCTCGATGTTACTTGATTTGCACTTTCTGCGCCTAGCTGAAAGGCGTTAAAGAAAACGCTTATGGGAGACAACCCATGTTTTTACTACAGCAATTTTTTTTGTTGAGTCTTGGAAGTTGTTTACTACTGTAGCAACCTCTCTTTATCATGTTTTTGTGCCAAGTAAAGTTTCTATGTCAAAGTTGATGTTGTATTTGGGATCGCTGCGCAGAAACAGCATTGCTGTCTGTCACGAATCTGGGCACAGTTCTCTGTAGAAAATTCGAAAAATTCTGCCAATTTACGAGCGTGATCCTCAGGTATGTACGCAACTTTCATTAGTTTTGAGTTTTTCCATTTGAGCAAGTCTGGTGCCAGCTTTAAATTCGTCTTTACGGACTGTTCTGTTTTTGACAGATTCTTTTATTTCGCATTGCCTCTTTTGCTATGTTGGATTTATTTCTTTGATCCATTAGTGTCCAGTAGCTTTATGCAATGTCCAGAAGTGAAAATAATGTTTGTGTCACCTCTGAATGTGTGAATTATTAATTGTGCACTAACCCTCTAATGAGTTTGCTTGAAGTTTGGTGTGAAGGAAGTTTTCAAGGGTCAAGAGAGGAGAATGATATACTATGATCAAGAGGAGTGAAAGCTCTAAGCTTGGGGATGCCCCCGTGGTTCACCCCTGCATATTTTAAGAAGACTCAAGCGTCTAAGCTTGGGGATGCCCAAGGCATCCCCTTCTTCATCGACAACATCATCAGGTTCCTCCCCTGAAACTATATTTTTATTCAGTCACATCTTGTGTTCTTTACTTGGAGCGTCGGTTTGTTTTTGTTTTTGTTTTTGTTTGAATAAATGGATCCTAGCATTCACTTTGTGGGAGAGAGACACGCTCCGCTGTTGCATATGGACAAATGTGTCCTTAGGCTTTACTCATAATGTTCAAGGCGAAGTTTCTTCTTCGTTAAATTGTTATATGATTGGAATTGGAAAATGCTACATGTAGTAATTCTAAAATGTCTTGGATAATGTGATACTTGGCAATTGTTGTGCTCATGTTTAAGCTCTTGCATCATATGCTTTGCACCCATTAATGAAGAAATACATAGAGCTTGCTAAAATCTGATTTGCATATTTGGTCTCTCTAAGGTCTAGATAATATCTAGTATTGAGTTTTGAACAACAAGGAAGACGGTGTAGAGTCTTATAATGTTTACAATATGTCTTCTATGTGAGTTTTGCTGCACCTGTTCATCCTTGAGTTTGCTTCAAATAACCTTGCTAGCCTAAACCTTGTATCGAGAGGGAATACTTCTCATGCATCCAAAATCCTTGAGCCAACTACTATGCCATTTGTGTCCACCATACCTACCTACTACATGGTATTTCTCCGCCATTCCAAAGTAAATTGCTTGAGTGCTACCTTTAAAATTCCATCATTCACCTTTGCAATATATAGCTCATGGGACAAAATAGCCTTAAAAACTATCGTAGTATTGAATATGTACTTATGCACTTTATATTTTATTAAGTTGCTTGTTGTGCGATAACCATGGGGAACGCCATCAACTATTGTTGAATATCATGTGAGTTGCTATGCATGTCCGTCTTGTCTGAAGGATCTATCATTTTAGTGGTTGGAGCATGCAAAATTGTTAGAGAAGAACATTGGGCCGCTAACTAAAGCCATGAATCATGGTGGAAGTTTCAGTTTTGGACATATATCCTCAATCTCATATGAGAATAATAATCATTGCTACATGCTTATGCATTTAAGAGGAGTCCATTATCTGTTGTCCATGTTGTCCCGGTATGGATGTCTAAGTTGAGAATAATCAAAAGCAAGAAATCCAAAATGCGAGCTTTCTCCTTAGACCTTTGTACAGGCGGCATGGAGGTACCCCTTTGTGACACTTGGTTGAAACATGGCATGCAAAGATCCGGTAGTCCAAGCTAAGTAGGACGAGGTGCGGGCACTATTAGTATACTATGCATGAGGCTTGCAACTTGTAAGATATAATTTACATAACTCATATGCTTTATTACTACCGTTGACAAAATTGTTTCATGTTTTCAAAATAAAAGCTCTAGCACAAATACGCAATCGATGCTTTCCTCTTTGAAGGACCTTTCTTTTACTTTTATTGTTGAGTCAGTTTACCTATCTCCTTCCACCTTAAGAAGCAAACACTTGTGTTAACTGTGCATTGATTCCTACATACTTGCATATTGCACTTGTTATACTACTTTATGTTGACAATATCCATGAGATATACATGTTATAAGTTGAAAGCAACCGCTGAAACTTAATCTTCCTTTGTGTTGCTTCAATACCTTTACTTTGATTTATTGCTTTATGAGTTAACTCTTATGCAAGACTTATTGATGCTTGTCTTGAAGTACTATTCATGAAAAGTCTTTGCTATATGATTCAGTTGTTTACTCATGTCATTACCTTTGTTTTGATCGCTGCATTCATTACATATGTTTACAAATAGTATGATCAAGATTATGATGGCATGTCACTTTAGAAATTATCTTTGTTATCGTTTTACCTGCTCGGGACGAGCAGAACTAAGCTTGGGGATGCTGATACGTCTCCAACGTATCGATAATTTCTTATGTTCCATGCCACTTTATTGATGATACCTACATGTTTTATGCACATTATATGTCATATTTATGCATTTTCTGGAACTAACCTATTAACAGAAGAGCCAGTTGCTGTTTTTCTGTTTTTGGTTTCAGAAATCCTAGTAAGGAAATATTCTCGGAATTGGACGAAATCTTCGCCCAGGGTCCTATTTTTGCACGCTTCCAGAAGACCGAAGAGGGAAGGAAGTGGGGCCACGAGGCGCCGACACCATAGGCCGGCGCGCCCAGGCCCTGGCCGCGCCGACCTAGGGTGTGGGGCCCTCGTGTGGCCCCCGCGTTGCCCTTTCGCCTACTTAAAGCCTCCGTCGCGAAACCCCCCGATCGAGAGCCACGATACGGAAAACCTTCGAAACGCCGCCGCCAATCCCATCTCGGGGATTCAGGAGATCGCCTCCGGCACCCTGCCGAGAGGGGTTCATCCCGGAGGACTCTACACCGCCATGGTCGCCTCCGGAGTGATGAGTGAGTAGTTCACCCCTGGACCATGGGTCCATAGCAGTAGCTAGATGGTCGTCTTCTCCTTGTTGTGCTTCATTGTTGGATCTTGTGAGCTGCCTAACATGATCAAGATCATCTATATGTAATTCTATATGTTGTGTTTGTCGGGATCCGATGGATAGAGAATACTATGATTATGGTGATTATCAATCTATTGTTTATGTGTTGTTTATGATCTTGCATGCTCTCCGTTATTAGTAGAGGCTCTGGCCAAGTTTTTACTCTTAACTCCAAGAGGGAGTATTTATGCTCGATAGTGGGTTCATGCCTTCATTGACACCTGGGACAGTGACAGAAAGTTCTAAGGTTGTGATGTGCTGTTGCCACTAGGGATAAAACATTGATTCTATGTCTAAGGATGTAGTTGTCGATTACATTACGCACCATACTTAACGCAATTGTCTGTTGCTTAGCAACTTAATACTGAATGGGGTTCGGATGATAACTTGAAGGTGGACTTTTTAGGCATAGATGCAGTTGGATGGCGGTCTATGTACTTTGTCGTAATGCCCAATTAAATCTCACTATATTTATCATATCATGTATATGCATTGTTGTGTCCTTCTCTATTTGTCAATTGCCCGACTGTAATTTGTTCACCCAACATGCTTTTATCTTATGGGAGAGACACCTCTAGTGAACTGTGGACCCCGGTCCTATTCTTTACATAGCATACAATCTGCAATTGTTCTTTACTGTTTTCTTTGCAAACATCTTCCACTCGATACGCTTAATCCTTTGTTACAGCAAGCCGGTGAGATTGACAACCTCACTGTTTCGTTGGGGCAAAGTACTTGGTTGTGTTGTGCAGGTTCCCGTTGGCGCCGGAATCCCTGGTGTTGCGCCGCATCACATTTCGCGACCATCAACCTTCAACGTGCTTCTTGGCTCCTCCTGGTTCGATAAACCTTGGTTTCTTTCTGAGGGAAAACTTGCCACTGTGCGCATCATACCTTCCTCTTGGGGGTGCCCAACGGACGTGTACATCTACGCGCATCACCGGCGTGCTGCTGGGATTCCGAGGGGATCTACCACACTTTCGTTGCCTGCTAGAACGGGGAGAGGACGGGCTTCATCGACACCGTACGCACGACCGAGTACGGAAGTGCTGACGGATTGCAGCACAGGATGATCGACTACATCAACAACGAGATCTAATCTCGTAGGTTTTGGAATCTTCGAGGGTTAGTGATACGTCTCCAACGTATCGATAATTTCTTATGTTCCATGCTACTTTATTGATGATACCTACATGTTTTATGCACATTATATGTCATATTTACGCATTTTCTGGAACTAACCTATTAACAAGATGCCGAAGAGCCAGTTGCTGTTTTCTGTTTTTGGTTTCAGAAATCCTAGTAAGGAAATATTCTCGGAATTGGACGAAATCACCGCCCAGGGTCCTATTTTTGCACGGGCTTCGAAGACCGAATAGGGAAGGAAGTGGGGCCACGAGGTAGCCACACCATAGGGCGGCGCGGCCCAGGCCCTGGCCGCGCCGGGTGGTGTGGGCCCCCTCGCGCCTCTTGACCTGCCCTTTCGCCTACTTAAAGCCCCGTCGCAACCCCCAGTACCGAGAGCCACGATACGGAAAACCTTCGAGAGACGCCGCCGCCGCGAATCCCATCTCGGGGGATTCAGGAGATCGCCTCCGGCACCCTGAGAGGGGATTCATCTCCCGGAGGACTCTTCATCGCCATGATCGCCTCCGGATGAGTGAGTAGTTCACCCCTGGACTATGGGTCCATAGCAGTAGCTAGATGGTCGTCTTCTCCTTGTTGTGCTTCATTGTTGGATCTTGTGAGCTGCCTAACATGATCAAGATCATCTATCTGTAATACTATATGTTGTGTTTGTCGGGATCCGATGGATAGAGAATACTATGTTATGGTGATTATCAATCTATTGTTTATGTGTTGTTTATGATCTTGCATGCTCTCCGATATTAGTAGAGGCTCTGGCCAAGTTTGTACTCTTAACTCCAAGAGGGAGTATTTATGCTCGATAGTGGGTTCATGCCTTCATTGACACTGGGACAGTGACAGAAAGTTCTAAGGTTGTGATGTGCTGTTGCCACTAGGGATAAAACATTGATTCTATGTCTAAGGATGTAGTTGTCGATTACATTACGCACCATACTTAATGCAATTGTCTGTTGCTTAGCAACTTAATACTGAATGGGGTTCGGATGATAACCTGAAGGTGGACTTTTTAGGCATAGATGTAGTTGGATGGCGGTCTATGTACTTTGTCGTAATGCCCGGATTAAATCTCACTATATTTATCATATCATGTACATGCATTGTTATGCCCTTCTCTATTTGTCAATTGACCGACTGTAATTTGTTCACCCAACATGCTTTTATCTTATGGGAGAGACACCTCTAGTGAACTGTGGACCCCGGTCCTATTCTTTACATAGCATACAATCTACTGCAATTGTGTTTTACTATTTTCTTGCAAACAATCATCTTCCACTCGATACGTTTAATCCTTTGTTACAGCAAGCCGGTGAGATTGACAACCTCACTGTTTCGTTGGGGCAAAGTACTTTGGTTTTGTTGTGCAGATTCCACGTTGGCGCCGGAATCCCTGTTGTTGCGCCGCATCACATTTCGCCACCATCAACCTTCAACGTGCTTCTTGGCTCCTCCTGGTTCGATTAAACCTTGGTTTCTTTCTGAGGGAAAACTTGCTACTGTGCGCATCATACCTTCCTCTTGGGGTTCCCAACGAACGTGTGAGTTACACGCCATCAAGCTCTTTTTCTGGCGCCGTTGCCGGGGAGATCAAGACACGCTGCAAGGGGAGTCTCCACTTCTCAATCTCTTTACTTTGTTTTTGTCTTGCTTTATTTTATTTACTACTTTGTTTGCTGCACCTAAACAAAACACAAAAAATTAGTTGCTAGTTTTACTTTATTTACTGTCTTGCTCTCTATATCAAAAACACAAAAAAATTAGTTACTTGTCTTTACTTTGTTTGCCTAGTTTACTTTTTGCTTATTTCATCATGCTTAATCCTAAGTTTACTTTGGAAGAGATACCGGTAGGACGAGGGTGTATCATTGGAAGAGATAATATAGAAGAATTTTTCACCCATGTTAGTATGGATGAAGATTTTGAAGATATACCATTATTAAAAACTGCTCCTACTTATGAAAGTGCTTCTGCCTGTTTGATACACATGTTAGAAACTAGATTTGTTAATCTCAATCCCATAATACAACATATGTTTCTTACACTTTCGGATATGGAGATGGGGGAAAAGAGAAATTTTGTTTTAAAAGTCCTTGTTAGAGAATTTGAGGATATAGTTAAAGAAGCTAGAAAAGTTTTTATTAAGCATAAGAGGCTTGGTTTCTTTCCTAATTTTAAACAAATACTTGAAAAGATGGATATGGATAGAATTAAGTATACTAATAATGTTAATGATGGTAGGGAAATTAAAGCGCCAATACCTAGTAAACTACTAGGAATGCATGAAGCTTTGGAAAACAACTATGCTTGGCTTGTTCCTGAAAATTTGTTTAATGAGAATAGTAAGCCTAGGAGCAATGAGAGAGGAGTTACTTATATACACCAGATACAATGCATTGTTGATAAAACTCCCAGCTCCCAAGGTAATAATGTTGATGCTTCATCTCTCGATGTTACTTGATTTGCACTTTCTGCGCCTAGCTGAAAGGCGTTAAAGAAAAGCGCTTATGGGAGACAACCCATGTTTTTACTACAGCAATTTTTTGTTTTTTTGAGTCTTGGAAGTTGTTTACTACTGTAGCAACCTCTCCTTATCATGTTTTTGTGCCAAGTAAGTTTCTATGTCAAAGTTGATGTTATATTTGGGATCGCTGCGCAGAAACAGCATTGCTGTCTGTCACGAATCTGGGCACAGTTCTGTAGAAAATTCGAAAAAATCTTCCAATTTACGAGCGTGATCCTCAGATATGTACGCAACTTTAATTAGTTTTGAGTTTTTCCATTTGAGCAAGTCTGGTGCCATCTTTAAATTCGTCTTTAAGGACTGTTCTGTTTTTGACAGATTCTGCCTTTTATTTCGCATTGCCTCTTTTGCTATGTTGGATTCATTTCTTTGATCCATTAATGTCCAGTAGCTTTATGCAATGTCCAGAAGTGTAAAGAATGTTTGTGTCACCTCTGAATGTGTGAATTATTAATTGTGCACTAACCCTCTAATGAGTTTGCTTGAAGTTTGGTGTGAAGGAAGTTTTCAAGGGTCAAGAGAGGAGTATGATATACTATGATCAAGAGGAGTGAAAGCTCTAAGCTTGGGGATGCCCCGTGGTTCACCCCTGCATATTCTAAGAAGACTCAAGCGTCTAAGCTTGGGGATACCCAAGGCATCCCCTTCTTCATCGACAACATCATCAGGTTCCTCCCCTGAAACTATATTTTTATTCAATCACATCTTGTGTTCTTTACTTGGAGCGTCGGTTTGTTTTTATTTTTGTTTTTGTTTGAATAAAATGGATCCTAGCATTCACTTTGTGGGAGAGAGACACGCTCCGCTGTTGCATATGGACAAATATGTCCTTAGGCTTTACTCATAATGTTCAAGGCGAAGTTTCTTCTTCGTTAAATTGTTATATGGTTGGAATTGGAAAATGCTACATCTAGTATTCTAAAATGTCTTGGATAATGTGATACTTGGCAATTGTTGTGCTTATGTTTAAGCTCTTGCATCATATGCTTTGCACCCATTAATGAATAAATACATAGAGCTTGCTAAAATTTGGTTTGCATATTTGGTCTCTCTAAGGTCTAGATAATATCTAGTATTGAGTTTTGAACAACAAGGAAGACGGTGTAGAGTCTTATAATGTTTACAATATGTCTTTTATGTGAGTTTTGCTGCACCGGTTCATCCTTGAGTTTGCTTCAAATAACCTTGCTAGCCTAAACCTTGTATCGAGAGGGAATACTTCTCATGCATCCAAAATCCTTGAGCCAACCACTATGCCATTTGTGTCCACCATACCTACCTACTACATGGTATTTCTCCGCCATTCCAAAGTAAATTGCTTGAGTGCTACCTTTAAAATTCCATCATTTACCTTTGCAATATATAGCTCATGGGACAAAATAGCCTTAAAAACTATCGTAGTATTGAATATGTACTTATGCACTTTATCTTTTATTAAGTTGCTTGTTGTGCGATAACCATGCTTCTGGGGAACGCCATCAACTATTGTTGAATATCATGTGAGTTGCTATGCATGTCCGTCTTGTCTGAAGGATCTATCACCTTAGTGGTTGGAGCATGCAAAATTGTTAGAGAAGAACATTGGGCGCTAACTAAAGCCATGAATCATGGTTGAAGTTTCAGCTTTGGACATATATCCTCAATCTCATATGAGAATAATAATTGTTGCTACGTGCTTATGCATTTAAGAGGAGTCCATTATCTGTTGTCCATGTTGTCCCGGTATGGATGTCTAAGTTGAGAATAATCAAAAGCGAGAAATCCAAAATGCGAGCTTTCTCCTTAGACCTTTGTACAGGCGGCATGGAGGTACCCCTTTGTGACACTTGGTTGAAACATGGCATGCAAAGATCCGGTAGTCCAAGCTAAGTAGGACAAGGTGCGGGCACTATTAGTATACTATGCATGAGGCTTGCAACTTGTAAGATATAATTTACATAACTCATATGCTTTATTACTACCGTTGACAAAATTGTTTCATGTTTTCAAAATAAAAGCTCTAGCACAAATACAGCAATCGATGCTTTCCTCTTTGAAGGACCATTCTTTTACTTTTATTGTTGAGTCAGTTTACCTATCTCCCTCCACCTTAAGAAGCAAACACTTGTGTGAACTGTGCATTGATTCCTACATACTTGCATATTGCACTTGTTATATTACTTTATGTTGACAATATCCATGAGATATACATGTTATAAGTTGAAAGCAACCGCTGAAACTTAATCTTCCTTTGTGTTGCTTCAATACCTTTACTTTGATTTATTGCTTTATGAGTTAACTCTTATGCAAGACTTATTGATGCTTGTCTTGAAGTACTATTCATGAAAAGTCTTTGTCATATGATTCACTTGTTTACTCATGTCATTACTTTTGTTTTGATCGCTGCATTCATTACATATGTTTACAAATAGTATGATCAAGATTATGATGGCATGTCACTTCAGAAATTATCTTTGTTATCGTTTTACCTGCTCGGGACGAGCAGAACTAAGCTTGGGGATGCTGATACGTCTCCAACGTATCGATAATTTCTTATGTTCCATGCTACTTTATTGATGATACCTACATGTTTTATGCACATTGTATGTCATATTTACGCATTTTCTGGAACTAACCTATTAACAAGATGCCGAAGAGCCAGTTGCTGTTTTGTGCTGTTTTTGGTTTCAGAAATCCTAGTAAGAAATATTCTCGGAATTGGACGAAATCACCGCCCAGGGTCCTATTTTTGCACGGAGCTTCCAGAAGACCGAAGAGGGAAGGAAGTGGGGCCACGAGGTGGCCACACCATAGGCGGCGCGGCCCGGCCCTGGCCGCGCCGGCTGTGGTGTGGGCCACGGAAAACCTTCGGAGACGCCGCCGCCGCGAATCCCATCTCGGGGATTCAGGAGATCGCCTCCGGCACTGGAGAGGGGATTCATCTCCCGGAGGACTCTTCATCGCCATGATCGCCTCCGGAGTGATGAGTGAGTAGTTCACCCCTGGACTATGGGTCCATAGCAGTAGCTAGATGGTCGTCTTCTCCTTGTTGTGCTTCATTGTTGGATCTTGTGAGCTGCCTAACATGATCAAGATCATCTATCTGTAATACTATATGTTGTGTTTGTCGGGATCCGATGGATAGAGAATACTATGTTATGGTGATTATCAATCTATTGTTTATGTGTTGTTTATGATCTTGCATGCTCTCCGTTATTAGTAGAGGCTCTGGCCAAGTTTGTACTCTTAACTCCAAGAGGGAGTATTTATGCTCGATAGTGGGTTCATGCCTTCATTGACACCTGGGACAGTGACAGAAAGTTCTAAGGTTGTGATGTGTGTTGCCACTAGGGATAAAAATTGATTCTATGTCTAAGGATGTAGTTGTCGATTACATTACACACCATACTTAATGCAATTGTCTGTTGCTTAGCAACTTAATACTGAATGGGGTTCGGATGATAACCGAAGGTGGACTTTTTAGGCATAGATGCAGTTGGATGGCGGTCTATGTACTTTGTCGTAATGCCCGGATTAAATCTCACTATATTTATCATATCATGTACATGCATTGTTATGCCCTTCTCTATTTGTCAATTGCCCGACTGTAATTTGTTCACCCAACATGCTTTTATCTTATGGGAGAGACACCTCTAGTGAACTGTGGACCCCGGTCCTATTCTTTACATAGCATACAATCTACTGCAATTGTGTTTTACTATTTTCTTGCAAACAATCATCTTCCACTCGATACGTTTAATCCTTTGTTACAGCAAGCCGGTGAGATTGACAACCTCACTATTTCGTTGGGGCAAAGTACTTTGGTTTTGTTGTGTAGATTCCACGTTGGCGCCGGAATCCCTGTTGTTGCGCCGCATCACATTTCGCCACCATCAACCTTCAACGTGCTTCTTGGCTCCTCCTGGTTCGATTAAACCTTGGTTTCTTTCTGAGGGAAAACTTGCTACTGTGCGCATCATACCTTCCTCTTGGGGTTCCCAACGAACGTGTGAGTTACACGCCATCAGTTAGTCTCACATACATCTCGTTGCTTCAATCTTGGTAGATTAGATCTTGCTTCTTCCTAGATTGGATGTTGGTTTTTGTTCATGTTCACGGTAGAAATTTTTTTTTTTTTTTGCAACGAACCCATCAGTGGTATCAGAGCCGTGTCTATGCATAGATCTGTTGCACGAGTAGAACACAATGGATTTGTGGGCGTTGATGCTCTTGTTGTTTTTGGTTAGTGTACTTTGCATCTTGCGGGATGGTGGGATGAAGCGGCCCGGGCTAACTTTACATGACCGCGTCTCATGAGACTTGCTCCATGATACGTCTCAAACGTATCTATAATTTCTTATGTTCCATGCTACTTTTATGACAATACTTGCATGTTTTATACATACTTTACAGCATTATTATACATTTTCCGGCACTAACATATTAACAAGATGCCGAAGTGCCGGTTGCTTTTTCTGCTGTTTTTGGTTTGAAATCCTACAAAGGAAATATTCTCTGGACGAAATCACGCCGAGGGTCTTATTTTTCCACGCTTCAGAAGGAGGAGAAACAAAGTGGGGCCACGCCGCCACACTAGGGTGGCGCGGCCTGGGGCCGCGCGGCCCTAGCGTGTGGGGCCCCGTGACTCCTCGACTCCACCCTTCCGCCTACTTAAAGCCTTCATCGCGAAACCCCCAGTACCGAGAGCCACGATACGGAAAACCTTCAGAGACGCCGCCGCCGCCAATCCCATCTCGGGGGATTCAGGAGATCGCCTCCGGCACCCTGCCGGAGAGGGGAATCATCACCGGAGGGGCTCTACATCATCATGCCCGCCTCCGGATTGATGCGTGAGTAGTTCATCCTTGGACTATGGGTCCATAGCAGTAGCTAGATGGTTGTCTTCTCCGCTTGTGCTATCATTGTTTAGATCTTGTGAGCTGCCTAACATGATCAAGATCATCTATTTGTAATGCTACATGTTGTGTTTGGTGGGATCCGATGAATCTAGAATATTATGTCAAGTTGATTATCAATATATCATATATGTGTTGTTTATGTTCTTGCATGCTCTCCGTTGCTACTAGAGGCTCTGGCCAAGTTGATACTTGTAACTCCAAGAGGGGGTATTTATGCTCGATAGTGGGTTCATGCCTCCATTTAATCTGGGACAGTGACAGAAAGTTCTAAGGTTGTGGATGTGTTGTTGCTACTAGGGATAAAACATCGATGCTTTGTCTAAGGATATTTGTGTTGATTACATTACACACCATATTTAATGCAATTATCTGTTGTTTACAACTTAATATTGGAGGGTGCGGATACCCGAAGGTGGATTATTTAGGCATAGATGCATCTGGATGGCGGTCTGTACTTTGTCATAATGCCCTGATTAAATCTCATAGTAATCATCATTGATATGTATTGAATCTTTATTTGTCAATTGCCCACCTGTAATTTGTTCACCCAGCATGCTAGTTATCTTATTGGAGAGACACCACTAGTGAACTGTGGACCCCGGTCCATTCTTTTACATCTGAATACAATCTCTGCAATCATTGTTCTACTGTTCTTTGCAAACAAACACCATCTTCCACTCGATACGTTTAATCCTTTGTTTTCAGCAAGCCGGTGAGATTGACAACCTCACTGTTACGTTGGGGCAAAGTATCTTGATTGTGTTGTGCAGGTTCCACGTTGGCTCCGGTTTCACTGGTGTTGCCGCACTACACTCCTCCACCAACAACCTTCACGTGCTTCTTGGCTCCTACTGGTTCGATAACCTTGGTTTCTTTCTGAGGGAAAACTTGTGTTGTACGCATCACACCTTCCTCTTGGGGTTCCCAACGGACGTGTGCTTCACGCGTTATCAAGCTCTTTTTCTGGCGCCGTTGCCGGGGAGATCAAGACACGCTGCAAGGGGAGTCTCCACATCCAATCTCTTTACTTTGTTTTTGTCTTGCTTTACTTTATTTTATTTACTGTCTTGTTTGCTTGCTCTATATCAAAACACAAAAAATTAGTTACTTGTCTTTACTTTATTTTATTCTATTTGCTTAGTTTACTTTATTACTGCTACAATGGGTACTCCTGAAAATACTAAGTTGTGTGATTTCACTAGCACAAATAATAATGATTTTATAAGTACTCCTATTGCTCCACCTGCTACTACAGCAGAATTCTATGAAATTAAACCTGCTTTTTACTGAATCTTGTTATGAGAGAGCAATTTTCTGGTGTTAGTACTGATGATGCTGCTGCCCATCTTAATAATTTTGTTGAACTTGTGAAATGCAAAAGTATAAGGATATAGATGGTGATATTATACAACTGAAATTGTTTCCTTTCTCATTAAGAGGAAGAGCTAAAGATTGGTTGCTTTCTTTGCCTAAGAATAGTATTGATTCATGGACTAAATGTAAAGATGTTTTTATTGGTAAATATTATCCTCCTGCTAAGATTATATCTTTGAGAAGTAGCATTATGAATTTTAAACAATTTGATAATAAACATGTTGCTCAAGCATGGGAGAGAATGAAATCTTTGGTAAAGAATTGCCCTACCCATGGACTAACTACTTTGATCATCCAAACCTTTTATGCAGGATTGAATTTTTCCTCGAGGAACCTATTGGATTCAGCTGCTGGAGGTACTTTTATGTCCATTACCTTGGGCGCCGCGACGAAGCTTCTTGATGATATGATGATCAATTACTCTGAATGGCACACTGAAAGAACTCCTCAAGGTAAGAAGGTAAATTCTGTTGAAGAAACCTCTTCTTTGGGTGATAAGATTGATGCTATTATGTCTATGCTTGCAAATGGTAGATCTCATATTGATCCTAATAATGTTCCTTTAGCTTCATTGGTTGCTCAAGAAGAAAATGTTGATGTGAATTTCATTAAGAATAATAATTTCAACAACAATGCTTATAGGAATAATTATGGTAACAACAACTATAGGCCATATCCTTCTAATAATGGTAGTGGTTATGGTAATTCTTATGGTAATTCTTACAACAATAATAAGAGTGTACCCTCTGGTCTTGAAGTCATGCTTAAAGAATTTATTAGTACACAAACTGCTTTTAATAAAACTGTTGAAGAAAAGCTTGGTAAATTTGATGTTCTTGCTTCTAAGGTTGATAGTCTTGCTCTTGATGTTGATCTTTTAAAACTTAAAGTTATGCCTGAGGAAGTTAAAGATGCTAGGTTTGCTAAAACAAATGCCATCCAAGTTCGAATTAATGATAATATAAGAATGTTGGCTGAATTGCATGCTAGGTGGGATAGAGAAGAAAAAGAAAAACTTGCTAAAGAGAATAATGTAGCTAAAGTTTGGACTATTACCACCACTAGTAATGTTGATTCTTCACATGTTGCTACACCTCCTACTATCAATGGTAAAATAATTGGTGTTGGCAATGTTTCTACTCCTAGTGCAAAGCGTGCAAAATTGCCTGAAACTGCTGAAACTGCTTGTGATAAAACTGCTGAAATTTTTCAAAATATTGGCGACAATGATTCCATTGCTGTAGAACATAATGATTTAGATTTTGATGATTTTCATATTACTGAATTTATAAAGTTCTTACAAAAACTTGCTAGAAGTCCTAATGCTAGTGCTATAAATTTAGCCTTTACAAAACATATTACAAATGCTCTCATTAAAGCTAGGGAAGAGAAATTAAAACTTGAAGCTTCTATTCCTAGGAAGTTAGAAGATGGTTGGGAGCCCATCATTAAGATGAAATTCAATGATTTTGAATGTAATGCTTTATGTGATCTTGGTGCAAGTATTTGCCTAAGAAAATTTATGATATGCTTGACTTGCCACCATTGAAAAATTATTATTTGGATGTTAATCTTGCTGATAATTCTAAAAATAAACCTTTGGGGAGGATTGATAATGTTCGCATTACGGTTAACAATAACCTTGTCCCCGTTGATTTTGTTGTCTTGGATATTGAATGCAATGCATCTTGTCCTATTGTGTTGGGAAAACCTTTTCTTCGAACTGTTGGTGCTGTTATTGATATGAAAGAAGGAAATATTAAATATCAATTTCCTCTCAAGAAAGGTATGGAACACTTCCCTAGAAAGAGAATGAAGTTGTCTTTTGATTTTATTATTAGAACAAATTATGATGTTGATGCTTCTTCTCTTGATAATACTTGATTTGCACTTTCTGCGCCTAGCTGAAAGGCGTTAAAGAAAAGCACTTCTTGGGAGATAATGATACGTCTCCAACGTATCGATAATTTCTTATGTTCCATGCCACTTTATTGATGATACCTACATGTTTTATGCACATTATATGTCATATTTATGCATTTTCTGGAACTAACCTATTAACAAGATGCCGAAGAGCCAGTTGCTGTTTTGCTGTTTTTGGTTTCAGAAATCCTAGTAAGGAAATATTCTCGAATTGGACAAAATCGCCCAGGGTCCTATTTTTGCACGAAGCTTCCGAAGACCGAAGAGATAACGAAGTGGGGCCACGAGGCAAGGGGATAGGGCGCGGCCAAGCCCTGACCGCGCCGCCTGCCCCCTGGGCCTCGTGTGGCCCCCGCGTTGCCCTTCGCCTACTTAAAGCCTCCGTCGCGAAACCCCCATACCGAGAGCCACGATACGGAAAACCTTCCAGAGACGCCGCCGCCGAATCCCATCTCGGGGATTCAGAGATCGCCTCCGGCACCCGGAGGGGATTCATCTCCCGAGGACTCTACACCGCCATGGTCGTCCGGAGTGATGAGTGAGTAGTTCACCCCTGGACCATGGGTCCATAGCAGTAGCTAGATGGTCGTCTTCTCCTTGTTGTGCTTCATTGTTGGATCTTGTGAGCTGCCTAACATGATCAAGATCATCTATATGTAATTCTATATGTTGTGTTTGTCGGGATCCGATGGATAGAGAATACTATGATTATGGTGATTATCAATCTATTGTTTATGTGTTGTTTATGATCTTGCATGCTCTCCGTTATTAGTAGAGGCTCTGGCCAAGTTTTTACTCTTAACTCCAAGAGGGAGTATTTATGCTCGATAGTGGGTTCATGCCTTCATTGACACCTGGGACAGTGACAGTTCTAAGGTTGTGATGTGCTGTTGCCACTAGGGATAAAACATTGATTCTATGTCTAAGGATGTAGTTGTCGATTACATTACGCACCATACTTAATGCAATTGTCTGTTGCTTAGCAACTTAATACTGAATGGGGTTCGGATGATAACCGAAGGTGGACTTTTTAGGCATAGATGCAGTTGGATGGCGGTCTATGTACTTTGTCGTAATGCCCAATTAAATCTCACTATATTTATCATATCATGTATATGCATTGTTATGCCTTTCTCTATTTGTCAATTGCCCGACTGTAATTTGTTCACCCAACATGCTTTTATCTTATGGGAGAGACACCTCTAGTGAACTGTGGACCCCGGTCCTATTCTTTACATAGCATACAATCTACTGCAATTGTGTTTTACTATTTTCTTTGCAAACATCTTCCACTTGATACGTTTAATCCTTTGTTACAGCAAGCCGGTGAGATTGACAACCTCACTGTTTCGTTGGGACAAAGTACTTGGGTTGTGTTGTGCAGGTTCCGCGTTGGCGCCGGAATCCCGGTGTTGCGCCGCATCACATTTCGCGACCATCAACCTTCAACGTGCTTCTTGGCTCCTACTGGTTCGATTAAACCTTGGTTTCATACTGAGGGAAACTTGCTTCTATACGCATCATACCTTCCACTTGGGGTTCCCAACGGACGTGTGAGTTACACGCCATCAAGCTCTTTTCTGGCGCCGTTGCCGGGAGATCAAGACACGCGCAAGGGGAGTCTCCACTTCTCAATCTCTTTACTTTGTTTTTGTCTTGCTTTATTTTATTTACTACTTTGTTTGCTGCATTAAATCAAAACACAAAAAAATTAGTTGCTAGTTTTACTTTATTTACTGTCTTGCTCTCTATATCAAAAACACAAAAAAATTAGTTACTTGCATTTACTTTATCTAGTTTGTTTTATTTACTGTTGCTAAAATGAATACTCCTGAAAATACTAAGTTGTGTGACTTCACAAATGCAAATAATAATGATTTCCTATGCACACCTATTGCTCCACCTGCTACTACAGCAATTCTTTGAAATTAAACCTGCTTTACTAAATCTTGTCATGAGAGATCAATTTTCTGGTGCTAGTTCTGATGATGCTGCTGCCCATCTTAATAATTTTGTTGAACTTTGTGAAATGCAAAAATATAAAGATGTAGATGGTGATATTATTAAATTGAAAGTGTTTCCTTTCTCATTAAGAGGAAGAGCTAAAGATTGGTTGCTATCTTTGCCTAAGAATAGTATTGATTCATGGACTAAATGCAAGGATGCTTTTATTGGTAGATATTATCCTCGCGCTAAAATTATATCTTTGAGAAGTAGCATAATGAATTTTAAGCAATTAGATACTGAACATGTTGCTCAAGCATGGGAGAGAATGAAAACTTTGGTAAAGAATTGCCCAACCCATGGACTGACTACTTGGATGATCATCCAAACCTTCTATGCAGGACTAAATTTTTCTTCGCGGAATTTATTGGATTCAGCTGCTGGAGGTACCTTTATGTCCATCACATTGGGGGTGGCTACAAAACTTCTTGATGATATGATGATAAATTACTCTGAATGGCACACGGAAAGAGCTCCACAAGGTAAGAAGGTAAATTCGTTGAAGAAACCTCTTCCTTGAGTGATAAGATTGATGTGATTATGTCTATGCTTGTGAATGGTAGATCTAATGTTGATCCAAATAATGTTCCTTTAGCTTCATTGGTTGCTCAAGAAGAAAATGTTGATGTGAATTTCATTAAAAACAATAATTTCAACAACAATGCTTATAGGAACAACTCTGGTAATAACTATAGGCCATATCCTTCTGCTAATGGTAATGATTATGGTAGATATGAGGAAAGGATGATAGAAATTGAAAGATCCACTAAAAACTTTATGCAATCACAATATGAGCAAAATCAATTGTTTACTAAAACTATGAATGAACAATCTACCTTGTTGAAAAATATAGGAAATCAACTTGAAAACTTGAATAGGGAGATTTCTGGTCTGCAAACTAAAATTTCAAATGCTGAAACCCGAATCTCATACATGTCTGCATCACAATCTTCTTTAATTAATAAAATGGCTGCTAAACCTGATGATATTGATAGTAAGATTACTACTACAGCAAATGCCATCCAAGTTAGAATTAATGAGAATATAAGATTAATGGCTGAATTGCGTGCTAGGTGGGATAGAGAAGAAAATGAAAAACTAGCTAAAGAGAATAATGTAGCTAAAGTTTGGACTATTACCACCACTAGTAATGCTAATTCTTCACATGTTGCTGCACCTCCTACTATCAATGGTAATATAATTGGTGTTGGCAATGTTTCTACTCCTAGTGCAAAGCGAACAAAACTGCCTGAAATTGCTAAAACTGCTGAAACTGCTTGTGATAAAACTGCTGAAATTTTTTCCAACCTTGGGAACAATGATCTCATTGTTGTAGCTCATAATGATTTAGATTTTGATGATTGTCACATCTCTGAAGTTATAAAGTTCTTACAAAAACTTGCTAAAAGTCCTAATGCTAGTGCTATAAATTTAGCCTTTACAAAACATATTACAAATGCTCTCATAAAAGCTAGAGAAGAGAAACTAAAACTTGAAACTTCTATTCCTAGAAAGTTAGAAGATGGTTGGGAGCCCATCATTAAAATGAAATTCAATGACTTTGAATGTAATGCTTTATGTGATCTTGGTGCAAGTATTTCTGTTATGCCTAAAAAGATTTATGATATGCTTGACTTGCCACCATTGAAGAATTGTTATTTGGATGTTAATCTTGCCGATAATGTTAAAAAGAAACCTTTGGGGAGGATTGATAATGTGCGCATTACGGTTAACAATAACCTTGTCCCCGTTGATTTTGTTGTCTTGGATATCAATGCAATGCATCTTGTCCTATTGTGTTGGGAAGACCTTTTCTTCGAACCGTTGGTGCTGTTATTGATATGAGGGAAGGTAATATTAAATATCAATTTCCTCTCAAGAAAGGTATGGAACACTTCCCTAGAAAGAAATGAAGTTGCCTTTTGATTCTATTATTAGAACAAGTTATGATGTTGATGCTTCTACTCTCGATGTTACTTGATTTGCACTTTCTGCGCCTAGCTGAAAGGCGTTAAAGAAAAGCGCTTATGGGAGACAACCCATGTTTTTACTACAGCAATTTTTTGTTTTGTTGAGTCTTGGAAGTTGTTTACTACTGTAGCAACCTCTCCTTATCATGTTTTTGTGCCAAGTAAAGTTTCTATGTCAAAGTTGATGTTATATTTGGGATCGCTGCGCAGAAACAGCATTGCTGTCTGTCACGAATCTGGGCACAGTTCTCTGTAGAAAATTCGAAAAAATCTGCCAATTTACGAGCGTGATCCTCAGATATGTACGCAACTTTCATTAGTTTTGAGTTTTTCCATTTGAGCAAGTCTGGTGCCAGCTTTAAATTCATCTTTACGGACTGTTCTGTTTTTGACAGATTCTGCCTTTTATTTCGCATTGCCTCTTTTGCTATGTTGGATTTATTTCTTTGATCCATTAATGTCCAGTAGCTTTATGCAATGTCCAGAAGTGAAAAGAATGATTGTGTCACCTCTGAATGTGTGAATTATTAATTGTGCACTAACCCTCTAATGAGTTTGCTTGAAGTTTGGTGTGAAGGAAGTTTTCAAGAGTCAAGAGAGGAGAATGATATACTATGATTAAGAGGAGTGAAAGCTCTAAGCTTGGGGATGCCCCGTGGTTCACCCCTGCATATTCTAAGAAGACTCAAGCGTCTAAGCTTGGGGATGCCCAAGGCATCCCTTCTTCATCGACAACATCATCAGGTTCCTCCCCTGAAACTATATTTTTATTCAGTCACATCTTGTGTTCTTTACTTGGAGCGTCGGTTTGTTTTTGTTTTTGTTTTTGTTTGAATAAGATGGATCCTAGCATTCACTTTGTGGGAGAGAGACACGCTCCGCTGTTGCATATGGACAAATATGTCCTTAGGCTTTACTCATAATGTTCAAGGCGAAGTTTCTTCTTCGTTAAATTGTTATATGGTTGGAATTGGAAAATGCTACATGTAGTAATTCTAAAATGTCTTGGATAATGTGATACTTGGCAATTGTTGTGCTCATGTTTAAGCTCTTGCATCATATGCTTTGCACCCATTAATGAAGAAATACATAGAGCTTGCTAAAATTTGATTTGCATATTTGGTCTCTCTAAGGTCTAGATAATATCTAGTATTGAGTTTTGAACAACAAGGAAGACGGTGTAGAGTCTTATAATGTTTACAATATGTCTTTTATGTGAGTTTTGCTGCACCGGTTCATCCTTGAGTTTGCTTCAAATAACCTTGCTAGCCTAAACCTTGTATCGAGAGGGAATACTTCTCATGCATCCAAAATCCTTGAGCCAACCACTATGCCATTTGTGTCCACCATACCTACCTACTACATGGTATTTCTCCGCCATTCCAAAGTAAATTGTTTGAGTGCTACCTTTAAAATTCCATCACTTACCTTTGCAATATATAGCTCATGGGACAAAATAGCCTTAAAAACTATCGTAGTATTGAATATGTACTTATGCACTTTATATTTTATTAAGTTGCTTGTTGTGCGATAACCATGCTTCTAGGGAACGCCATCAACTATTGTTGAATATCATGTGAGTTGCTATGCATGTCCGTCTTGTCTGAAGGATCTATCATTTTAGTGGTTGGAGCATGCAAAATTGTTAGAGAAGAACATTGGGCCGCTAACTAAAGCCATGAATCATGGTGGAAGTTTCAGTTTTGGACATATATCCTCAATCTCATATGAGAATAATAATCATTGCTACATGCTTATGCATTTAAGAGGAGTCCATTATCTGTTGTCCATGTTGTCCCGGTATGGATGTCTAAGTTGAGAATAATCAAAAGCGAGAGATCCAAAATGCGAGCATTCTCCTTAGACCTTTGTACAGGCGGCATGGAGGTACCCCTTTGTGACACTTGGTTGAAACATGGCATGCAAAGATCCGGTAGTCCAAGCTAAGTAGGACGAGGTGCGGGCACTATTAGTATACTATGCATGAGGCTTGCAACTTGTAAGATATAATTTACATAACTCATATGCTTTATTACTACCGTTGACAAAATTGTTTCATGTTTTCAAAATAAAAGCTCTAGCACAAATACAGCAATCGATGCTTTCCTCTTTGAAGGACCATTCTTTTACTTTTATTGTTGAGTCAGTTTACCTATCTCTTCCACCTTAAGAAGCAAACACTTGTGTGAACTGTGCATTGATTCCTACATACTTGCATATTGCACTTGTTATATTACTTTATGTTGACAATATCCATGAGATATACATGTTATAAGTTGAAAGCAACCGCTGAAACTTAATCTTCCTTTGTGTTGCTTCAACACCTTTACTTTGATTTATTGCTTTATGAGTTAACTCTTATGCAAGACTTATTGATGCTTGTCTTGAAGTACTATTCATGAAAAGTCTTTGTCATATGATTCACTTGTTTACTCATGTCATTACCTTTGTTTTGATCGCTGCATTCATTACATATGTTTACAAATAGTATGATCAAGATTATGATGGCATGTCACTTAGAAATTATCTTTGTTATCGTTTTACGGGACGAGCAGAACTAAGCTTGGGGATGCTGATACGTCTCCAACGTATCGATAATTTCTTATGTTCCATGCCACTTTATTGATGATACATACATGTTTTATGCACATTATATGTCATATTTATGCATTTTGGAACTAACCTATTAACAAGATGCCGAAGAGCCAGTTGTTGTTTTCTCTGTTTTTGGTTTCAGAAATCCTACTAAGGAAATATTCTCGGAATTGGACGAAATCTTCGCCCGGGGTCCTATTTTTGCACGAAGCTTCCAGAAGACCGAAGAGATAACGAAGTGGGGCCACGAGGCAGCCAGGGATAGGGCGGCGCGGCCCAGGCCCTGGCCGCGCCGGCCTGCCCCCTGGGCCCCTCGTGTGGCCCCCTGACCTACCCTTCCGCCTACTTAAAGCCTCCGTCGCGAAACCCCCAGTACCGAGAGCCACGATACGGAAAACCTTCCAGACGCCGCCGCCGCGAATCCCATCTCGGGGATTCAGGTGATCGCCTCCGGCACCCTGCCGGAGGGGGATTCATCTCCGGAGGCCTCTACACCGCCATGGTCGCCTCCGGAGTGATGAGTGAGTAGTTCACCCCTGGACCATGGGTCCATAGCAGTAGCTAGATGGTCGTCTTCTCCTTGTTGTGCTTCATTGTTGGATCTTGTGAGCTGCCTAACATGATCAAGATCATCTATATGTAATTCTATATGTTGTGTTTGTCGGGATCCGATGGATAGAGAATACTATGATTATGGTGATTATCAATCTATTGTTTATGTGTTGTTTATGATCTTGCATGCTCTCCGTTATTAGTAGAGGCTCTGGCCAAGTTTTTACTCTTAACTCCAAGAGGGAGTATTTATGCTCGATAGTGGGTTCATGCCTTCATTGACACCTGGGACAGTGACAGAAAGTTCTAAGGTTGTGATGTGCTGTTGCCACTAGGGATAAAACATTGATTCTATGTCTAAGGATGTAGTTGTCGATTACATTACGCACCATACTTAATGCAATTGTCTGTTGCTTAGCAACTTAATACTGAATGGGGTTCGGATGATAACCTGAAGGTGGACTTTTTAGGCATAGATGCAGTTGGATGGCGGTCTATGTACTTTGTCGTAATGCCCAATTAAATCTCACTATATTTATCATATCATGTATATGCATTGTTATGCCTTTCTCTATTTGTCAATTGCCCGACTGTAATTTGTTCACCCAACATGCTTTTATCTTATGGGAGAGACACCTCTAGTGAACTGTGGACCCCGGTCCTATTCTTTACATAGCATACAATCTACTGCAATTGTGTTTTACTATTTTCTTTTCAAACATCTTCCACTCGATACGTTTAATCCTTTGTTACAGCAAGCCGGTGAGATTGACAACCTCACTGTTTCGTTGGGACAAAGTACTTGGTTGTGTTGTGCAGGTTCCGCGTTGGCGCCGGAATCCCTGGTGTTGCGCCGCATCACATTTCGCGACCATCAACCTTCAACGTGCTTCTTGGCTCCTACTGGTTCGATTAAACCTTGGTTTCATACTGAGGGAAACTTGCTTCTATACGCATCATACCTTGCACTTGGGGTTCCCAACGGACGTGTGCATCTACGCGTATCAGATAACCCATGTTTTATTTTACTACTGTATTGTTGAGTCTTGGAAGTTGTTACTACTGTAGCAACCTCTCCTTATCATGTTTTTGTGCCAAGTAAAGTCTCTATGGTAAAGTTGATGCTAGATTTGGATTGCTGCGCAGAAACAAAATTGATGTCTGTCACGAATTTGCGCATAACTCTCTGTAAAAAAAAATCAAAAAAATCTGCCAATTTACGTGCGTGATCCTCAGATATGTACGCAACTGTCATTAGTTTTGAGTTTTTCCGTTTGAGAAAGTTAAGTGCCTCTGTAAAATTTGTCTTTACGGACTGTTCTGTTTTGACAGATTCTGCCTTTTATTTCGCATTGCCACTTTTGCTATGTTGAATGGGTTTCTTTGTTCCATTAACTTTCAGTAGCTTTGTGCAATGTCCAGAAGTGTTAAGAATGATTATGTCACCTCTGAATGTATGAATTTTTGATTATGCACTAACCCTCTAATGAGTTTGCTTGAAGTTTGGTGTGGAGGAAGTTTTCAAGGGTCAAGAGAAGAGGATGATACAATATGATCAAGAAGAGTGAAAGTTCTAAGCTTGGGGATGCCCGGTGGTTCATCCCTGCATATTTTAAGAAGACTCAAGCATCTAAGCTTGGGGATGCCCAAGGCTTCCCCTTCTTCATCGACAACTTATCAGGTCACTTCTAGTGAAACTATATTTTTATTCCATCACATCTTATGTTCTTTACTTGGAGCGTCTATTTGCTTTTGTTTTCGTTTTGGTTTGAATTAAGTTGGATCCCACCATCCTTATATTGGAGATATTACGCTCCGCTTTTTCATATGGAACACTTGTGTTCTTAATTGTGCTTTAATGTTCATGGTGAAGGGTGAAAATTGCTTAGTTGATTGCTATTTGGTTGGAATCAGAAAATGATTCATATGGTTTGGAATAACTTGAAACTTGGAAATTGTTTTGAGCTCTCATAGATCATGTTTAAGCTCTTGCATCATGTAGTTTAATCTATTAATGGAGAACTACCGTAGAGCTTGTTAAAATTTGGTTTGCATGATTGGTCTCTCCAAGTCTAGATATTTTCTGGTAAAGTGTTTGAACAACAAGGAAGACAGTGTAGAGTCTTATAATGCTTGCAATATGTTCTTGTGTAAGTTTTGCTGTACTGTTCATACTTGTGTTTGCTTAAACAACCTTACTAGCCCAAAGCCTTGTCTGAGAGGAAATGCTTCTCGTGCATCCAAACACCTTGAGCCAAAACCCATGCCATTCGTGTCCACCATATCTACCTACTATGTGGTATTTTTCTGCCATTCCAAAGTAAATTACTTGAGTGCTACCTTTAAAATTTCATTCCTTTATCTTTGCAATATATAGCTCATGGGACAAATAGCTTAAAAATATTGTGGTGATGAATATGTAGTTATGTGTCTTAGTTCTTATAAGTTGCTTGTTGAGCGGTAACCATGTTTCTGGGGACGCCATCAACTTTTTAGCTTTGTTGGATATCATGTGAGACGCTATGCATGTTCGTCTTGTCTGAAGTAAGGGCGATTTTCATGATCAAATGGTTTGAGTATGCATATTGTTAGAGAAGAACATTGGGTCGCTAACCAAAGTCATGTATCATGGTGGAAGTTTTCAGTTTGGACATACAACCTCACTCTCTTATGAGAATACTATCTGTTGAATGCTTAAGCATTAAAAAGGAGTCCATTATCTGTTGTCTATGTTGTCCCGGTATGGATGTCCTAAGTTGAGATCTATTAAAAACGAGAAATCAAATGCAATTGATCTCCTAGGACCTTTGTACAGGCGGCATAGAGGTACCCCTTTGTGACACTTGGTTGAAACATATGTTATGCAATGATAATCCGTGTTAATCCGAGCTAAGTAGGACAAGGTGCGAGCACTATTAGTACTCTATGCATGAGGCTTGCAACTTGTAGGAAGTATTATGCATAGCACATATGAATTATTACTACCGTTGACAAAATTGTTTCTATGTTTTCAGAACAAAAGCTCTAGCACAAAAATAGTAATCCATGCTTCCCTCTGCGAAGGGCCATTCTTTTACTTTATATTGAGTCAGTTTACCTACTTCTTTCTATCTTAGAAGCAAACACTTGTGTTAACTGTCTGCATTGATTCTTACATGTTTACCTATTGCACTTGTTATATTACTCTATGTTGACAAATATCCATGAGATATACATGTTACAAGTTGAAAGCAATGCTGAAACTTAATCATCCTTTGTGTTGTTTCAATGCATTCTACTTTGAATTTATTGCTTATGAGTTAGCTCTTATGCAAGTCTTGTTGATGCTTGTCTTGAAAGTACTATTCATGAAAAGTTTTGCTATATGATTCATTTGTTTAGTCATTATCTTTTGTTAGCAATCTTTTGCTTCAGATCACTCCATCCATCTCATATGCTTTACAATAATGTTGATCAAGGTTATGTTGGTAGCATGTCACTTCAGAAATTATTTGTGTTATCGTTTACCTACTCGAGAGTAGGAACTAAGCTGGGGATGCTTGATACGTCTCAAACGTATCTATAATTTCTTATGTTCCATGCTACTTTTATGACAATACTTGCATGTTTTATACATACTTTACTGCATTATTATACATTTTCCGGCACTAACCTATTAACAACATGCCGAAGTGCCAGTTGTTGTTTCCTGCTGTTTTTGGTTTCAGAAATCCTACAAAGGAAATATTCTCGGAATTGGACGAAATCAACGCCGAGGGTCTTATTTTTCCACGAAGCTTCCAGAAGACCGAGGGAGAAACAAAGTGGGGCCACGGGGCGCCGCCACACTAGGACTGCGCGGCCCAGGGGGGCCCGCGCGGCCCTAGCATGTGGGGCCCTCGTGACTCCTCCGACTCCGCCCTTCCGCCTCCTTCGTCGAAACCCTCTGAGAGCCACGATACGGAAAACCTTGGAGACGCCGCCGCCGCCAATCCCATCTCGGGGGATTCAGGAGATCGCCTCCGGCACCCTGCCGGAGAGGGGAATCATCACCGGAGGGCTCTACATCATCATGCCCGCCTCCGGATTGATGCGTGAGTAGTTCATCCTTGGACTATGGGTCCATATCAGTAGCTAGATGGTTGTCTTCTCCGCTTGTGCTATCATTGTTTAGATCTTGTGAGCTGCCTAACATGATCAAGATCATCTATTTGTAATGCTACATGTTGTGTTTGGTGGGATCCGATGAATCTAGAATATTATGTCAAGTTGATTATCAATCTATCATATATGTGTTGTTTATGTTCTTGCATGCTCTCCGTTGCTAGTAGAGGCTCTGGCCAAGTTATACTTGTAACTCCAAGAGGGGTATTTATGCTCGATAGTGGGTTCATGCCTCCATTTAATCTGGGACAGTGACAGAAAGTTCTAAGGTTGTGGATGTGCTGTTGCTACTAGGGATAAAACATCGATGCTTTGTCTAAGGATATTTGTGTTGATTACATTACGCACCATACTTAATGCAATTATCTGTTGTTTACAACTTAATACTGGAGGGTGCGGATGCTAACCGAAGGTGGATTATTTAGGCATAGATGCATGCTGGATGGCGGTCTATGTACTTTGTCGTAATGCCCTGATTAAATCTCATAGTAATCATCATTGATATGTATTGAATCTTTATTTGTCAATTGCCCACCTGTAATTTGTTCACCCAGCATGCTAGTTATCTTATTGGAGAGACACCACTAGTGAACTGTGGACCCCGGTCCATTCTTTTACATCTGAATACAATCTGCAATCATTGTTCTCTCTGTTCTTTGCAAACAAACACCATCTTCCACTCGATACGTTTAATCCTTTGTTTTCAGCAAGCCGGTGAGATTGACAACCTCACTGTTACGTTGGGGAAAAGTATCTTGATTGTGTTGTGCAGGTTCCACGTTGGCGCCGGTTTCACTGGTGTTGCGCCGCACTACACTCCTCCACCAACAACCTTCACGTGCTTCTTGGCTCCTACTGGTTCGATAACCTTGGTTTCTTTCTGAGGGAAAACTTGTTGCTGTACGCATCACACCTTCTTCTTGGGGTTCCCAACGGACGTGTGCTTCACGCGTTATCACTCCACGCTTGACATGCAACTTGTATTGCATAAGAGGCTTTGCGGGTGTCTGTCTCTCTCACCATAGTTAAGATTCAATTTATTCTTTCTATTGACAACATTAGTATCACCATTGTGGTTCATGTTCGTAGGTAGATTGGATCTTACTCGAAAACCCTAAACCACGTAAAATATGCAAACCAAATTAGAAGCGTCTAACTTGTTTTTGCAGGGTTTGGTGATGTGATATGGCCATGATGTGATGATTATATTTGATGTACGAGATGTTCATTATTGTATTATGGCAACCGGCAGGAGCCTAATGGTTGTCTTTAAATTTGTTAAGACATGTGTGTCTATTCATCATGTAATAGCTTTATTTCAAGTAGTTGTTATAGTAGCTATAAGTGATGGACAACCATGAAGCGGCGCCATGGACCTTGGTGCAATGCTGGTGATGATGGAGATCATGCTTGTGTGCTTTGGAGATGGAGATCAAAAGCACAAGAAGAAACGTCATATCATATCACATATTATGAATTGCATGTGATGTTAATCCTTTATGCATCTTATCTTGCTTAGATCGCGACGGTAGCATTATAAGATGATCCCTCACATTAATATCAAGATAATAAAGTGTTCTCCCCTCGTATGCACCGTCGCTAAAGTTCGTCGTTTTGAAGCATCTCGTGATGATTGGATGTGATAGATTCTACGTTCACATACAACGGATGTAAGTCATGTTGCACACGCGGAAATACTTGGGTTTGCTTGACGAGCATAACATGTACAGACATGATCTCGGAACACATGAAACCGAAAGATTGAACACGAGTCATATGGATGATATGATCAATATGTTGATGTTCACCATTGAAGCTACTTCATCTCACGTGATGATCGGTTTTGGTGTAGTGGATATGGATCGTGTGCCACTAAACAAGTATGAGGGATGTTGTATTAAGTGGGATTTCATTAGTAATTAGATTAAAACATGAACTAATTATCATGAACATAGTCTGAATAGTATTTTGAATTAAATTGTAGAATTGCCATCCGTTATCTTCCATACGCTAGTCTTGTAATTGAGATAGAAATACTGTTAAGTCTGACAAGTAACTTTACGGACTGGTACCGTATTGTTAAAGAATCAAGAAATGATTAAGTCCTATTACAAAATTTTAGTAAACCTCACATTGCTGATTCAAAGAGCAATGGTTTCAATTAGTAACTAAAATCATCTTGTCTCCGTGAAACTTGAAGTTCAAATCCGTTTGAAAAGTAAGGAGCTGGAAATTTTGTTTTCAGAAATAAGCGAGGTATGAGATATATGTGATATCTAAGACCTTAGTGCAAGATGATAGAATATAATTTAGTGAGACTACATAAACTCATAAGTTTTATGGGAATGTACGAAGGTTGAAGACACTAGGCATCCCAATCCTCCAACTAGTTGGGCACTAACGATATCCTCACATCCATGAAGTGAACGTCCTTAGTATGCACCGTTGCTAAGACTCGTCGTTTCGAAGCATCACATGCTGATCGGGTGTTATAGATTCTACGTGTGCATACAACGGGTGCAAGCCAGATTTGCACATACGAGTAGTAAGGTTAAACTTTACGAACCTAGCATGTACAGACATGGTCTCGGAAAGTCGTCATGATTTGATGGATAAAATTATGAGTGAAATTGTTCATCACATTAAAAAGTTACTAATATCGAAATCTGGAAAACTTGTCATGTGATGATCAACTTCAAAGTAAGAACCTCAACGTTATTGGTATTTGACCAGTGGACCTAGAAGTTATTGAAGGAGAAGTGTTTTCTGAGAATGAGGAAAGCTAAAAGAGAAACTACAAAAGATTTTTCATAGAAAAGAAAGAAAAGACTAGAAAGACTAGCTCAGGTGTTTATAGATGATATACATGTTATGAATGTATTCCTTGTTTGGTCACACAATGAAATTCTTGGGTATTTGTACCATATTGGTTGGTATGATGTGTCATACAAAACAACACAATACAAGAATACAATGGCCTAAGTGACTGACAAGGAATATGATAGGGATGCACGTCTGGAACAAAAATAAAGTGTTATTGTGTTCATCGTTGGCATTCTATCTAGCCCTTCAGATTTATAATAAAGAACTTTATAATTGTTGTTTTGTTCTGGTTAAATGAAAACAATGAGTTGTTCAAATTATGACAGCATTCCATATACGATGGATAAGTTATTATAAATCTTTATGGTGAAGCACACATGCATAACACTGACGCTAAAATGCCATAAGGCAAATGATGTGAATTCCACTTGTTAGTGAAACCGCCATTTAGGTTATTTTAGAAAGGAACGCATGAAGGAACTCCATGCAAATGGATTTTTGGAGTCATTTGATTTTTTGAATCGTTTGGCGCTTGCAAATCTCTTCTAAAGAGAATGACTAAAATACCGTTCATAGGCCAAGAGTTGAACGGGCAACTAACTTAGTGGAAACATACATGATGATGTATGTGGTTCAGTGGGCATAGTTGTGTGGGAGATTCTTCTACTTCATGAAAACTTCCAACGATGAATTGAGTGTATATATGTGGATATATTTATTCGATAAGGAAGAAGTTTGAAACATTTGAATGGATTCAAATAAATTTCAGCATGAAGTGGAAATCATCGTAATAGAAAAATCAAATATCTATGATTGGATCATGGTGGAAATATTTGAATTACGAGTTTTAGCGAACATCTAAGAGAGTTATGAAATTGTTATACAACCTCACGTTTCTTGGAGTATCATAGTGATGATGGAGTATCCAAGAGACGTATCCAAACCTGTTGGATTAATGATGAGTTAAAATAAAATGACGCCATTATATTTTTGTGGATGCTTTAGAGACTACCGCTTTTACACTAAATAGAGCGTCATCATAATCCGCTGAAATGACACCATATGAGTTATGGCATGGGTATAAACCCTAATAGTCCTTTCTTAAATTTTGGTATGCGTAGCATAAGTAAATGAGTTTACAACCAAAATCGGATGAATGTCTTTGTTGGTTATCCGAGAGAATTGATTGAGAATTCTTTCCACTATGAAGTCAAAGACAAAAGTGTTTGTCGATGTTTCTTACTTATTTCCAAGAAATTGTTTCTAGCGAAGTATTTGAGTGGGAGGACAATGGAACTTGATAAGATTTATGAACCTGAGCATGATGATCAGAGAAGCGCAGCATCGGAAATGGTTCCGGAAGCGGCCACGACGATCATGCCTCCCATGTCTACAAAGTGTTATAGCCATGGAGATCGAAGTACCTGTTGAACCTTGTAGGTATGGTTTACTTTGTGATCAAATAAATGATTTGTGGACAAAGGATTGATTTTGAACAATAATAAACCAACTACATACAAAGAAATTATGATGGGCCCTGACTCCGTTAAAATGGCTAAATGCCATGAAATCCAAGATAGGTGAATACTTTTTGAAAGTAAATGAATCTATAAAATTGATGGACTTGGATGCTATTTCCTTGAAGAAGCTCGACTTGTCAAAAAGTTGTTTACGACAAAGTTCAAAGAGTTTACTACGATAAGATCAGATCTTCCGTAGCGATGCTTATAGTCAATGTGGATTATTCTAGTAATCGCTACATATTTCTTTTATGAGATATGATAGTAGGATGGCAGAAATACACTCCTTACCAGAAGTGTGTATAAAGGATGTATACTAGATACAAACCAAGAGTTTTGCTAGTCCGTGAAATACTAGATTGGTATACAAAATTCACTGAATGAAGTAAGTATCACGGAGTTGAAATCTTCACCGGATGAAATAATCAAATAGTTTTGATTTCATCATAAACAATGAAGATGCTTGCATTTGCAAGAAATTAAGTGGGAGCGCTGAGACATAGTTATAATACTATATGTGGATGACATATCATTGATTATAAATGATGTAATTGTATACTTGATGTGATTAAAAGGTTTCATTGATAATTAACTTCAATGAAAGGACATGGACTAAAACATATTTAGCGTCAAGATCTATGAAGATAGATTGAAACGCATAATAAGTTTAAGTCAAAGTACATAGAATGAATATTGAAGTAGTTCAATTAAAAAAAAATTAAGAAGGTGTTCTTTTCCATGTGAAGGTTTAACAAGACTTGAGTGTATTTGACACTCAATGAGTAAAACCACATGAGTGATTTTAGATCACAAATAATATGTACACAATCAGATGTCCTGTGCTCTAAAGAGTTAGGAGCAAATATCAGAATGATCTATGTGATGATCATTGGACAACAGTAAGAATATCCTTGAGTACTTTGGAAGAGCCAAGGATATATAGTTTTGTATAAGGTAATGACAAACAAATCGATGTAAGACGTTGCACCGATATTAGTTTGGTCACATATAAAAATAAATTTCAATCTCAATTAGGCTAAGTGTTCATTAAAAGGTAGCACAATGAGCTAGAAGAAGTCTATGCTAGATTCTAAATATTGTGACGGATTCTACAAACGAAGGCAGAGTATGTCATTGTTCTGACAATGACTGAGGATGTTTAAGTCAAGGAGTTCTTTGAGAACTTGATGTAGTTCCGATAGTGTCAGAACTTTGAAGCTATATTGTGTGTGACAATATTAGTGACATATTTCAGACCGCGGAATTAAGATTCCACCAGAAGACTGAACATAAACGATTAATGCCGACTTATTTGAAAAATGAGTGATGCGTGGAGACGCAAATGAATTGCAAAATACATACGTTTCGTGAGATTGACTGAAACCTCTCCCGTGAGCAAAACATGATAAGCACCAGAAGGCCAAGGTGTTACATCTTTACAAATGTGAACTAGATTATTGACTCTAGTGCAAGTGGGAGACTGTTGGAGATATGCCCAAGAGGCAATAATAAATTAGTTATTGTTATATCTTAGTGTTCATGATAAATGTTTACATCCCATGCAATAATTGTATTAACCGAAACATTGATACATGTGTGTTATGTAAACAACAAGGAGTCCCTAGTAAGCCTCTTGTATAACTAGCTTGTTGATTACTAGATGATCATGGTTTCGTGATTATGAACATTGGATGTTGTTAATAACAAGGTTATGTCATTGGGTGAATGATATAATGGACATACACCCGATCTTTCAATACATAGTTACCTAGTCCTTCGACCATGAGATCATGTAAATCACTTACACCAGAAGGATGCTTTGATTATATCAAACTTCATTGCGTGAATGGGTGGTTATAAAGATGGGATTAAGTATTCGGAAAGTGCGAGTTGAGGCATATGGATCAAGAGTGGGATTTGTCCATGACGGATAGATATACTATGGGCCCTCTCGGTGGAATGTCGTCGATTAGCTTGCAAGCATGTGACTAGGTCACAAGAGATGACATACCACACGAGTAAAGAGTACTTGTCGGAAACGAGGTTGAACTAGGTATGGAGATACTGATGATCGAACCTCAGACAAGTAAAGTATCGCGTGACAAAGGCAATCGGTATCGTATGTAAATGGTTTAATCGATCACTAAGTTATTGCTGAATGTGTGGGAGCCATTATGGATCTCGAGATCCCTCTATTGGTTATTGGTCAGAGAGGAGTCTCGACCATGTCTGCATAGTTCACGAACTGTAAGGTGGCGCGCTTAAGGTTCGATGTTGCATAAGTAGATTCAGAATATGAGATGGAGACCGAAGTTTGTTCGGAGTCTCGGATGGGATCCAGGACATCACTAGGAGGTCCGGAATTCCGGAGAATAAGATTAATATAAGGGAAGTTATTTTCCGGGGTTCGGAAAAAGTTTCGGTGTTTGACCCGAGCTTCTAGAAGGTTCTAGAGGGCCATCGGTGGGCCCACCACCCCGGGAGGGACCACATGGGCCAAGGGAGTGCGGCCTGGCCTAATGGGCCTGGGGCACCAAGCCCTCAAGGCCCAGCCTGCCAGCCCCCCTAGGGATAAGATCAAATCCCGGAGGATAAGATCAAATCCCTAAAATCGAGGGAGCAACTTTGGAAGGGGAAGCAAACTTTGAAGGGGATGATTTCTGATCCCCCTTTCCTTCTGTGCGCTGGTGGGGCCCAAGGGGATGCCTTGGCCGCCCCTCCCTATAAATAGAGGAGAGGGGCAGCCACGACCCTCACACCAAAGTCCACCCCCTCTCTCCTCCACGGCAAGTCTGCTCCGGCGCGAAGCCCCAGCTTTTCTCCTCCACCACCACCACCGTCGTGCTGCTGCGATTCCAAGGGGATCTACCGCACTTCCGTTGCCCGCTGGAACGGGGAGAGGACGGGCTTCATCGACACCGTACGCACGACCGAGTATGGAGGTGCTGCCGGATTGCAGCACAGGATGATCGACTACATCAACAACGAGATCTAATCTCGTAGGTTTTGGAATCTTCGAGGGTTAGTCTCACATACATCTCGTTGGTTCGATCTTGGTAGTTTAGATCTTGCTTCTTCCTAGATTGGATCTTGGTTTTTGTTCATGTTCACAGTAGAAATTTTTATTTTACATGCAACGAACCCATCATGGTGGAGGAGGCCGGCCGGAGGAGGTGGTGTTGGTGGAGGTGGTGGTGGTGGTGGAGGATGAGGAGGAGGAGGTGGTGGTGGTGGAGGAGGAGGTGGTGGTGGTGGTGGAGGAGGAGGAGGTGGTGGTGGTGGTGGTCGCCGGAGGAGGAGGAGGAGAAGGTGGTGGTGGAGGAGGAGGAGGTGGTGGTGGTGGTGGTCGCCAGAGGTGGTCGCCGAAGTAGGAGTAGGTTGTCGGGTGTGGGTGGAGGAGGAGGAGGGAGAAGAATGGAGAAGGAGGGGAAAGAGGAGAAGGGAGAAAAATGGAGAAGAGGAGAAGTGGAGGAGAAGAGGGGGAGAATGGCGCCTCCGAAATTCAAAATTCGGCTCAAAACTTTTGTGGCCCATGTGCACTTGGTGCGCCACATAATTTTTTCGATTTTTTTATTTTTGCAGGAAAAAATCTTGACTTTGCCGTATCTTTTAATGTTTTCAAATTTGGCGATTCTAAAAAATGTCTAACCGGGCAAGCCCGGGTGAATTCGGATTTAGAATTTTCTCCCGGTCATTTTGATATATTGTGCGTTTTTTTTCGAGATCGTAATTCTTTTGTCGAGTTCAAACAATTTTTTTCTTGTTGAATGTGTTACCAACGAATGTAAAAATATGAATTTTTGATCTACTCGTTGGGTAAACGGTGGATAAAGTACCCACCCAGGGTGTTGGTATAATTTTATACCCATACCCATGAGGTTAAAGGCGGTATGGGTAAGGTATTACTCTACCCATACCATACACTACCCATTACCATCTTTATATGTAAAGCAACCATTTATTTTCTAGAGATAGGTCTATAACACCAAACCCTTCAAGTTCCGCTGGCTTGCAAAGAAATTATTTTAATTAGTTCTTAGTAACAAAAGTTTTGAACATGTCAATTCAAAATAAGACTAATGAGGGGATAGAAGGAAATCATGTTTTGGGTGCACCAACCCTTTTGTTGGGACATGACTTGGAGAAGCACGTCGCCAAAAAAAGACATGGAAGGATTTCGTCAAACAAGATAAATGTTACCCATCACAACAATAAGATGTTTTACAGACAATTCAATTGCTACAAAATAATTTAACGAGTTTGGATGGCCAAATCATGATGAGTTCAGATATGAGTACATAAAATGTGCACTTATTGCGAAACATGACCTGCGAGCCACTGAAGTGATGTGCGAAGTAAGAGGTATATACAATTTTACTCCCACAACTTACATCGTGGGAGCGTTTTAGTCCCACATCTTGTAAAGTGAACAAGATTAGTCCCACAACTTGCAACCCGGGAACATTTTAGTCCAAATAAACTGAATTAATACGATTTTGACCGATTTTGATACAACTGTTGGTCCAGATCGTTCTAGGTATCAGAATTTTTGCAAAATGACCCCTATGTATTTTTCTATGTCGTTTGGGACCCTGTACCGCCTGACAGGCGGGCCCACATGTCAGTAATAGATGTAAAAATAATAAAATATCTAAGTGCATTGGAGAGATCCGAACTTGCAACCTGTACTGCCAAATACATGCTTGCCACTACAGCACTGGTGGCGACGAGAGCGGCGAATTTACAGGCGCCAGTAGGTAAAGGAGTCTAATCCAGCGTCCACTCTCTGCTTTGAGATTGGTGAGGCTTTTGACATTTGTCTAATATAAAACTAATAATTGAAACAGAAGTGAAACTTTTATGAAACTAAAGTGATACATGGAAAACATTGTGAAACAGTCTGACAAAAAGTGAAACTGATGACATCATTGCTGACGTCACTACGGTTTGTTTCACAAAAATATTAGTGTTTCAGTTATGTTTCAATTATGTTTCAAATTTCTTTCACAATTTGGTACAAAAAATGGTTAGTACATGGCTGACGTCATTGTCACTCCTGTAGATACTGGCGCCTGTAAAAACAAGTTTTCGTGGTGGCAACATGATAATATCTAGAACGCTAGATTATTATATATTATTTTTAGGCTACCTCGCCTACACGAGTGCGGCGTTGTGTGTCCTAGGCTCCTAGCTGCTCGCCTCCAAGCACACATCGGTGGAGCGACGGGTCTGCGACAAGTACCCGTGGAACCCATGGTGTAGCTTTCGTCGCCTAGTTCATCAGTGAGCTGAGCTCTCGCTGGGTCACACGGACATGAAACATAGAAAGAAAGAGTTACGAACGTTTCCACTCGTCCCTTCAAAGGCCTCTCTATAGGTTTTTGGAGAATGCTAGCGCCAAAAATCGCGTCCATCCGTGACTTTCGAAATAGTTTTTCAGCCGACGCGGTCCAACTATCTATCTGGCGCCCAGACCAAACCCAGTAGAAAAGGAGCCTAGCGGGAGCGCCGATTGGCGGGAACGAAGCGGGAAGACGCCTCCTAGCTGTGGACCCTCCCCTTGTCAATGTTGGCGGAGTCGTCTTCCTCCTCGCCTTTCGCGCCTGGCGTAAATGCTGCTTGTCATCATCGCATGCTCGTCTTCAGCGGCGGCGTTAATGCTCGCCAACGCCTCCTCGACGCCATATAAACTCCCCGCATGTAAATATTTTCTTCTGAATTTGTTGATGTTGACAACAGACGTGAGCATTTTTACGTGTGTGTGCCCATTTTACTGTATAAAAGAATTACGTCCAACATCATCGTTCGATGTAGTGGGTTGCGCGGGTGGTTAGCAATACGAAGGCATCGAGATCGAATTCTTCCCCTGCCCAGAGTTTAACATTTTTTATGTCCGCTAGCACACGTGAGCGCTACAATAGTAATCTAAATAAACTAAGTAGCATTTTGGAAATAAACGTGCCGTGGTGGCAAGCTTGTACATGTGGGACCACCTATTGGTCCAAAGAAAATATGCAGGGGTCATTTCAAAAAATGCAACGCCATAGGTGGACGAACTTGGTCAAATTCACTAAAATTCGATTAAATTGGACTAAAATGCTACCGAGATGCAAGTTCTGGGACTAGTGTC
The DNA here is from genome assembly GCA_030979885.1 of Lolium multiflorum. Classification (NCBI taxonomy): domain Eukaryota; kingdom Viridiplantae; phylum Streptophyta; class Magnoliopsida; order Poales; family Poaceae; genus Lolium; species Lolium multiflorum. The sequence continues at coordinate 289,659,078 of CM061749.1, forward strand.
GCTCAGTTTGCAAGATGTGGGATTAAAACGCTCCCACGGTGCAAGATATGGGACTAAAAGTGTATATACCTCGCGAAGTAATTGCGTAACAAAATAGACGCACTGTTATCAAACATAAACGTAAGTACTTAGCTTCAAACCAGGTTCATTAAGTATGCATTTATTTCATTCATATTTAGCTATTTATACTACATGCATGCATATCTCAATGCCGTATCAAACCCTAAACCAGATACATTAACACACGATACTGTTACCCGCGAAAAAAACACACACGATACTGTTATATAGCCTTATAGGAACAACACTGGAACCTTGAACCTCGGTACCACAGATACGTGCCGGAGCACAGCCGAGAGAATCACACATAGCTCTTTATGGCGGAGCTGTATCCGCTGCGATCATCGTAGAACTTAGACCACAGCATGACGCCACCGTATTTGGGCGAGCCCTTAATAAGTGGCAGAACACTCGCTGTCAGGTCACCGGCAGGGATGAATCCTGTGTCCGCCGCGCCCTTGGAGCTGGCTGGGAGCCCCAGAAAAATCTTCCCTGCAGGCACCGACTCCCACTTCTTCCACGCGTTCATGAATGCCTCACGCCCCGCACTGAACTGACAATCTTTGTTATTGTAGAACTGCACCCACACGTAGTCGAACAGCCCCGTGTTGATTGCATTGCCGTCCCACTCGTCGGGGAATGGGCACTGTGGCGCCGCGCTCAACAGGACCGCCTTGCCGCCCTTCTTGCCCAAGTTCTTCAGGTCCATGGCAAGGTTGTTCCAGAACTTGGCGCCGCCGAGCTCGATGTCAAAGTCTATGCCGTCGAGTACGATGTCGCCTAGGGGTCGGGATGAGGACGTGCCACCCAGGTAGTTGTTCCACAGGTACATGGCAACCTGACTAGCGTCACTGGGGGACGAGAGGCCGTAGCGTCCATCGCCCCCTCCGATAGATAGCAGGACCTTGACGCCGCGGCGCTGGCATGCATTGATGTCTTTGCTCTGCCCTCTGCAGCCACCCGACGAGGGGTGGCAATGGCTTGCAAGATCCAGCTGCGGGTTCTGCCCCTTGCCGAACTTGCGGAGGAAGGCCACGATAACAAACTTGTAGTTCCCAGACGCGCACGTCTCGGCCAGCGACGCCTCGCCGTCGTTCTGGCCCCAGTACACGGCGATGCTGCCGGCGTGGCAAGTCGCGAGGAGTGCCACGAAGAGGGTGGCAATGAGCTGGAAGGGAGCGCGAGCTCGGCTTGCCATGGCTGGGCAGTGCCTAGCTAGTAGCTATAGTACGTACTAGGAACGATGGCTGTAGACTTGTAACTGCTTTGTGTTTTGAGCTGGAATGGCTACGGCAAACACTGTGAGTTTTATAGTGAATTGGTGGTAGGGACACGAGGGCCATGGAGTTTCCTAAGCCTCACCAACACCTGAATCTGAACTGATTTTACCAGGTTGCGGTAAAAAGAGTATCAGGAACGACGGGCAAGTTCGAATGACGGACGAACCACACCGTACTCAACCGAAACATAAACGAAACAAGGTGCATACGACAGAAAGAAAATGCACCTTCGTTCTCCACAGTACGCACCAAAACGACAGGGACCGGACTGTTGGAATAACATAGCATCTTCGCACGCCCCCGCGTCGTCCTCGCTCGGGCGACACGGGAGGCGATTAGGGTTCCCTCACCAGCGCCGCCTCCTCCCTGCGCCCCTTCCTCGCGGCCGCCGCCGGCGGCCGCCGGCCGGCCAGCGGTGGCGGCGGGCCTCCTTCGCCTCCTTCAGCCTCCAGCCTGCTTCCCCTCTCCTCACCTCTCCTCCCAACTGCAGCGAATCGACCTTCAATCTGTGCTCCATGGTGGTGCTGGAGGTCGGGATTCGTCCTGGTGGTGCCATCTCCGACGCCGGAGCCCGCGAGTTGGGCCTTCCTCTCGTTGGCTTGGGCCTGGTAGGCGGCAAGCCGCCGGCTCTGACCTGGGTCAGTCCGCGGCCAGATCTGACCAGGGGGTCGATCTGACGCCATGATTCTTGACCTCCGAGCTAGTTTGTTGGGCGTGGACTCTCTTGTTCATGCAGATCTGTGCGGAGCTCGACTCGCTGAAGTTTGGAGGGTGGTGTTGGGGGCGGCAGGTGCCGGTGGTGCGTTCGTGCGGCAGTGGGGTCGGCCGACTGCGCTCGTGCGGTTCGTTCTCCAGAGGGAGACGAGCTAGGTTGGCTCTTTGGAATTCCGAGCGGCGGCTCCTTATGGTGGGCACGGCGGCGCCTGGCGGCGGGTGCCTTTGTGCGGGTGTTGGTCGGCAGTCTCGGCTGTGTGGGCAGCGGGATGGTTCGCGTGGGAGGCTTTCGTGGTGCAGGAGCTTCTCTTGCTCCTTCCCAGATCTTGGCGTATTCCGTGGGACGGTGGTCGCTATTCGGGCGAAAGCCCTGCCCGACGATGTCGGTGCCAGTGACGTCGACGCTCTTGAGCGCCGAGGCCCTCCTTGGAGGCGTCATTGAGGATGGTGCTCCTCCACCATTGGCTCCGGGTGAAAATCCTCAGTCTGGTTCGCCGGACGGGGCAGCGACGACGCCTTGGCGCCGCTTCCTTCTTGAAGGCGCTGCCTTTGGAGCCACTGGTCCATGTCAACTGGTGGTTGTGGTGTGGTTCTTTGGTTTCGACTGAGTGGCTTTCGGAATGGCGGTCTCCCCCATGGAGAGAAGGCACGGAATCTCTTCTTTCTCGGCTGCCTGGCTATCGGCTACAACTCGAGCTCTAGGGTGAGCGTTCCATCATCTGACGGTACGGCGCCCTCGAACCTGGGCGAGGGGGCAGGGGCCCTCTTCGGCGATGGACGGGTTTTTCCCGTGATGCAATGTGTCCGTGTTTGGAGCAGATGAAGGCATTCTCTTCCGTTGGTGTGGCGTCCTCCTCCTCCGCTTCGCTTCCTCTACCTTGATCAGCGTTTGTTTCGACATCTGAAGAGCTAGGCGTTTGCAGGCTGTGTTTCTTGTTTCTTTTTATGGTGCCCTGTAATGGTTCTGGTTTTTTGTTGTTGTTCTCCTCAACACCATGTAATTCTAGCCGTGTGTGGCTTTATTAATTTAAAGCTGGGCGTAATGCCTTATGTTTAAACGACAGGGATGGGATGCCGACGGGCAAACACGGATACACCTAGATTCTTACACAACCCACCAAAACGACTGAAAGTCGTGAACAACAATATCCAATGCTAACTCTAGTAGCGATCTCATAGCCAGGCAGATATTCCCAAAGAGTAAATAGTTGTTGGAGCTAAATCCCTTAGCTCCTTTCTTCTACCTCTCAATCTCGCTTGTCTCTCTCACAATCCTAAGGTAAACAATGAAGTTTGGTGCCGGCTGCCTCATGCAGCCAACGTTTTCTTCTCTCTATTCTCTTTCTCTCAAATAAAAAGTTCGTGGCCTTATGTAGACCCAACGTGAGTGTCACACTCACCACTAACTCCACACACGCATGCACCACTACACGGGCCACTAACACTTTACCAGGCCATGCACTTTTTTTTTACATGGACTACAGTGGGCTTACGCCAGCCTGAACAACTTTATAACAAAACGGAAGAATATACGGAGTACAAGGGTTCATTACAAGCGCTTTTTTAGAGGACAGAGGAAGCTAAAGTAGAGAAAGAAATTCAAGGGGGGTCATATCCATTACACCAAGAATTAAGAAAGGAGGTTGAGGAGGGGGTGTTGCATCTAAAGGCCCAAAAAGCCTGACATCCTCGATACACCTGCGAGAGACAAGGGAGAGACTCTCCACAACGCCGTTGATAGTCAGGGTGTTCCTCCGCTTCCAGATGCTCCAAGCAATGGCAGTGTTGATGGTGGACTCCTCAAAGCTGCAGCAATGCTTGAGGCAGAAGTCAGCGAAACTGGTATAAGCACCTGGGTCGAAATCGCAGTGGAAAGAAGCCCAAACTTCCACCGCCCGAGGGAAGAAGAGCATCATGTGATCTGTGTCTTCATCAAGGTTTCAGGAGAGGTAGGCGGCGGAGGTAGAGAGGTGGTGTCGGAACCGCTGTTCGTTGGTAGGGAGCCCTTTCATTCGAGCAAGCCAGCTGACAATCTTGCACTTTAAGGGGGCAGCATTCCTCCAAACCTTGGTCGCCACATCATCGATCTGAAATGCCTGAAAGAGAGTTGACATAGAAACATGTGTTTGATAGTTTTTTGTTAGTGAGACGGCCGTCGCGTAAGTCCGGAACATCATGTCAGATGTCCACGTGGCTCAACTCGGAGAACAAGGCTCGAAGGTCATCCCCCGCGGCAGCAATGAGGCGCGGTCCAAGGAAACTGCGGAGGCCCATGCACTAGCTAACCAACTAACTAACTATGACAACGTCTTCCTCCTAGAATCACTCCAGGAGTAAGCGGTGAGACGTCTGAGATAGTTGTGTGATGCCACAAGCATGGCGAGATGCCGATGCTGATGTGAAGTTGCCATACAAGTGCAGAGAACAACGTGCTACGTGAGAACTAGAGTCCATCCATGACTCATATTCATATGCAGGTTGTTAGCTGAAGGAGAGGCAAGCTACATGTGCATGCTACGCTTAGTCGTAATATTCTTGGTCCACCAAATTTATGGAGCCGCGGGCTTGCATGGAAGCGAGCCGAAGGCAGAAGGTTGACCGGCGGTAGCATCCACGGCACTCAAGTCACTGACCACTGCTATCGCCGCCTCAGCTTCTGCATCGGCAATGATGCCGATGGTGCCGGGCCGCTGCAAATGTATTGATGGCCTGGGCTACTTAAACTGGCCCTTCGCCCGTCGCTCATCCCTACTGCAACTGCGCATCTCCATTGCTAGAAAATCCAAGCGCCATCGCCGTCCATCAAAGCCTGCATCACGTCGATAAAGATGCCGAAATGGCTGAAGAAAACCGCCAACGACCACGAGGTGGGGTCGTCTTTGGGCCGTCGCTGATGCCGCCAGAGTCTCCTCCACGTCGCAACCCTGTGCGCGGCAGGAATCTGCCGCCGCCTCCACATGCCTAAGATTTCAACAGGCCTCAAGTCGTGACAGCGGCGCTCCAGCAGCCCCCCTCCCCTAGCCACGGCGCATCATGAAATACGTGTCGTTGCAGGGGTACCAGCGCGGGGGGAGGGGTGTGTTGATCCCTCTCGCCACCATGACGTCTGCCTCTTGACCGAAGGATGGCACCTCAACAAGGGAAGAGTGCATGTGTTGCTGCCGCTGATGGACGGATGGCATTTCAAGAGGACAAATGTGTCGCCACATCTAGCGGTTACCGCCGGCGATGCGGTACGACCGCACCTACATGCACACCATTTTCTGGCGCGCATTCCTAGCATGGGAGCACGAGGCATATGGTGCGACCCAAGACGTCCGTGACTTTTGGTCCAACGAGGATTGCGGTGTCCTCGCAGCCGCCCACAGCGAGGATGACTGGGAGGAGGAGAAGGAGGAGGAGGAGGAGGAGGAGGAGGAGGAGGAGGAACACAACGGAGACGAGGACGAGGACATGGAGGACGATGCGCCTCCCGCTTCGGTCAAGCTGGAGGTGCTTGTCCCCGCTGACTACAACGAGGACGCGGCCACTGCCATCGCCATGGAGTTGTCGAGGGCCAAGGAGGAGGCCAAATGGTCCTGGCCAGGCCTGGAGCAAGTCGTGCAACTCTCGGCCATGGTGGCCGACCACGTAGTGTCGCTTCCACCACCACCGTTGTTCCCACCGCACGCGCATCCGCAAGCAAAGTGGGATGGCCAGATGGTTCCGCCGCCTCCAACACCACCGCAGTATGTGCCGTATCCGCCGCAGAATATGCCGCCGGTGATCCCTGCCTAGGCGCAGCAGTGGCCGTGCGCGCCTTCGCTCTTCATCGACCTCACCATCGACGACGAGGGAGATGCCAGCGCTGGGCCATTTTTCCTTTTTTATGTTCCCACAGCTGTTTCCCCTTTTTTTCGTATGTAAATTATGTTCGAATGAATGAATGAAAATCTTTTAGAAATTTGGCGCTCTATTAAATTATGTTTGAATTCGGCTAAGTTTTTGTCTTTAGCCAACGGGCCAAAATGGTGAGCGCAAACACAATGGGTTGCGCCGCTCCGCGATCCATATTTTATTCGCGGCGCGACCCAAATGTACCAAAATAGATCGAATGGGTCCCCATTTTAGGTCGCCCTTCTAAAGATATGGCCTCAGTTGTTAGTTGAGAAGTGTCCTGGTTGCTCGTCTCTTTTATATGTACTTTGCATTGAGTTAATGGAAAAAGTGGCAGCGAGTGCTAACTAAAATGTAGCCAATATAATGCATACAAAGGTACCCGTCAGGGTCTAGTACTCCCGCGGGCGTACGGCGGCGAGTTGCAGGCGATCTCCGTGAAAGTCCGATCTGGTAACCGTCTTCGATCCTGTTCCCTCTCACGTGAGGTCCCTCATCGGCTTTAAGGGTGGCTCCCGTCTCTACCCTCTTGGGTTGCGTTTTTACGGCGGCAAGATCTAAGTTCCTGGAAGACGCATACGATCTGCGGCCATGTCGGCGACTCGCTCGGTTTCCAGTGCGGAAGATGATCATGCAACACCGGTAGCAGGAAGGGGGGACGCTGGTGCTAAAGTTGGCAAGGAGGATCTGGTCGGAGAAAGCTCGGCGACGGCTGGCTCCTGTAGTAACCAAGGTATTAATTCCATGTTTGAAAACCTTGAGATCGGGGATGATGAGTTTGATGATCTGGTTCTGGATGAGGAGGCGGCCGATCTAGTTGAGAGTACTAGATGGTTGGCTGTGGCAAGGGTTCATTGTGCGAAAAAGTTCAGCCATGAGGCTTTTTATCAGCAGATGTACTATGCTTGGAACTCGGCGAAAGAAATTGTTATACGGCCTGTTGGAGATAACAGATTCGTAATACAGTGTTCGTGTCTTGGCGACTGGGAGAAAGTTACAGAAAAGGGACCATGGTTGTTCCGTGAGTGGGCTTTAATCATAGCCCCCTACGATGGTCTCTCAGACCCTGAATCTGTTGAACTCGAGTTTATGCCTGTATGGATTCAAGTTCACAAACTACCGACGGCATACCGGAAGAAGGAAGTTATCACAAAGCTAGTTGAGCGCTCAGCAGGGAAGGTAATCAAGGTTGAGATGAGCCCTGCAGGTGCTTTTCGGGGGGATTTTGTTCGCCTACGCATCAATCAAGATGTTCGTAAGCCTCTGACCCGTTTTGTCTCAATATCTTTGAGTGGAAAGCGATATACATACGCAGTGAAGTATGAGAAATTAGGTCAGTTGTGCTATGCATGTGGCTTAATTGGGCATGATCTGAAGGAATGCGGGGATGGCTTGCATGAGGAGAAGAGCCTCAAATATGGAGACTGGATTTATGCTAATGGTCGTGGGCGCGGTTCTATGTCTGGCCGTGGTGGCATGCGGGGAGGTTTCGGCGGAGGCCGTGGTTCTTTCGCTGATGGTGCGGATGCGAGAGGGCGAGGAGGATTTGGTTATAATGAAGGAAGAGGAAGGGGAAACTATGTGGATTGGCGTTCCCACCCAGAAAGAAGGGGTTTAGGGGTGACCAATACACTGGATACAGATTTGATGGATACTGCATCTAGCCCGGTTAAGCATGGAGATACCAATATGTCGGACGTCGACAAGATGGTGAAGAGAAGGCTGCCCTTTGAGGAAGTGGCGGACATGACATCGAATGTCCTTGCCATCACCAATTCAGCGCATGTTCATGGTGACATAGTCCCTATTGCGAAGGGAGATTTACTGGATGATGTTAACACTAAGAAGAGACACAAGAAGGAGGATGGTACTTCAGTTTCTAGCACAAATACTGGATCGGCGGCATCCCTCGAGGGTGACCGCCGGGCACAATGAGTATCTACATATGGAACCTCCGGGGGTTGGGGCAACCCCGGACGGTTCATGATCTGGTTTGCCAAGTGCAAATCCATAAGCCTAGCATTGTCTTCTTAATTGAGACAAGGCAAAGTGAGCAACGTGTAAAGAATCTTCGGTACCGCTTAGGTATGCAGCATTGTTGTCGTGCCAAAGGAGAAGGAAGTGGTGGTGGTATTGCGTTATATTGGGTGGATGGCATTGACATTGAATTGCTCTCTTTTAGTCCGAGGTATTTCGATGTGCACATCCAAGGTGGACCTTTCGAAACTAAATGGAGAGGAACGTTTGTGTACGGTGAACCGAGAGCTAGTGATCGTCATCATATGTGGACTCTCCTTCGAAGAATTAAGCCAAGATCTACAGAACCTTGGATGTTAGTTGGTGATTTCAATGAAGCCATGTGGCAAGACGAGCATTTATCTCGGTCTCGCCGCTCAGAACGGTTGATGAAAGATTTTCGTGATGTGCTCTCGCACTGTGATGTACATGATCTGGGTTTTGTGGGAAACCCATGGACTTATGATAATCTTCAACAAGGGGCAAGAAAGGTGCGTGTTCGGTTGGACAGGGCAGTTGCGTCTCCGACATGGTCGTTGTGCTACCCGGATGTGCGTGTACTTCATCTCCGATCATCGAGATCAGACCATTGTCCTCTACTGATATGTACTGAGCGGGAGACGAATAACCGGCCGTCCAGGCCGGTGCGTCGCTATGAGGTGGCGTGGGAGCGTGAACCTTCGCTGGCAGCAGCGATAGAGGAAGCTTGGGCTAGGAGACCCAACGAGTCAGGTCTTGGCGGGATCAGCAGCGCATTTAACACAGTCATGGGGTCTCTATACTCATGGCGGTCCAAAGAGTTTCCCTCTGTGGCAAGAGAGCTGGAGAAAAAACGTACGGAGCTGGCACTGCTTGATCAATGTACAGATGAGGCCAGTGATATACGGCGCAATATTTTGCTAGCTGAGATGGATGAGCAGTTACACAGAGAAGAAATATTGTGGCAACAACGATCCCGCATCAATTGGCTGCGTGCAGGCGATCGTAACACTAGTTTTTTTCATCGCAAGGCAACACTGAGACAGAATAAGAACAAGATAAGGAAATTAAAGAGGTCAGATGGTACCTTCACTAATGACGTATCTGAGATGGAGGATATGGCCTCCTCGTTTTTCCAAGACCTGTACACTCGCGATGATGTGGTTCAGCCAGAGATTATCCTAGAAACTATGCAGCCGTGTGTGGATGAGCACATGAATGAAAAATTGATTGCTCCATTCACAGAAAAAGAGATAAGCGACGCACTTTTTCAGATTGGGCCACTGAAAGCGCCCGGACCTGATGGTTTTCCGGCGAGATTCTTACAGAGAAACTGGGGTATTCTAAAAGAAGATGTGATTGCCGCAGTTCAGAAATTTTTTGCTGATGGAATTATGCCCGAGGAGGTGAATGATACATCTATAGTACTTATTCCGAAGAAGAATGAACCTGAGGAGTTAAGAGATTTTCGGCCTATAAGCCTCTGTAATGTGGTCTACAAAGTGGTATCGAAGTGTCTTGTAAATCGGCTGAGGCCTTTGCTGCAGGACATCATAGCACCGTTTCAGAGTGCTTTTATTCCAGGTCGGTTAATCACAGATAATGCACTCATGGCGTTTGAGTGTATACATGCAATACAAACGGGCTCGGCAGCCCGAGGTTTCTGTGCGTATAAGTTGGACATGGCCAAGGCTTATGACCGTGTGGACTGGAGATTCTTAGAAGGGGTTTTGGCGAAACTGGGCTTTCAAAGTCAATGGATACAGTGGATTATGGCGTGTGTAACCACTGTACGGTACTCGGTTCGCTTCAATGGACACTTATTGGACTCCTTTATTCCATCCCGTGGACTGCGCCAAGGTGATCCTTTATCGCCATATCTTTTTCTTTTTGTTGCTGATGGTCTATCTAATCTGATCAAACAACAAGTGGAAAGTGGTGGTTTACATGAATTAAAAATCTGTCGCCGAGCTCCAGGAATTTCACATTTATTATTTGCGGATGATTGCCTTATGTTTTTCGAGGGAACGACACAACAAGCTACTGTCGTGAAGTCAATTCTTGATCAGTATGAAAGAGGCACTGGGCAACTTGTGAGCTTAGGCAAATGCTCGATCTTGTATGGAAATAGATGCCAAGATAATGTGCAAGCGGAGATACAGGACATCCTACGGTATGAAACTGTGGCTTTTGAGGAAAAATACTTAGGATTACCTGTACCGGAAGGGCGCATGAAGAAGGGGAAATTTCAGCCTTTAAAATCAAAGTTCATAAAAAGAGCTAGCGATTGGGTGGAGAAATATATGACAGGGGCAGCAAAAGAAATCCTGGTAAAAGCGGTGTTGCAATCCTTGCCAACATACGCTATGGGTATTTTTAGATTTCCTGCGGGGCTTGTTGATGATCTTAGTCAAGTGATTCGTAACTTCTGGTGGGGCGATGAACATGATCGTCGGAGAATGCATTGGATGTCATGGGATAAAATGACACGACCCAAATCGCAAGGGGGTATAGGCTTTCGTGATCTGAGGGTGTTCAACCAAGCTTTGTTGGCCCGCCAAGCGTGGAGGCTTATTCAGGAACCGGATAGTCTTTGTGCGCGACTGTTGAGGGTTAAATACTATCCAAATGGCAACTTGTTGGACACGGCTTTTGTGCAGAATACATCACAGTCATGGCAAGGCGTGATGCATGGGTTAGAATTGGTGAAGCAAGGAGCTATCTGGAGGATTGGTTCGGGCTCGCAAGTTCGTATATGGAGGGATAGTTGGGTTCCACGTTCTGACTCTTTGAAGATATCAGGCATGCGTGAGCACTCACGCCTCAGATGGGTGTCTGATCTGATTAATCCAGCTACTCGTACATGGGATGAGGTGACTATAAGGAAAATCTTCTTTCATCATGATGCTGAAGCGGTATTGGCTTTAAAGCTTCCAGCTAGAGCCACTGATGATTTTGTCGCATGGAATTGTGAGGACAATGGCATGTTCACGGTCCGTTCGGCTTATCGACTCGGCCTAGCACCATCTGTTGAGAGGTTGAGTACGGGGCAGTCGAGTTCATCCCCGTCAGGTGACCGGACTATCTGGGACATGGTATGGAAGGCAGCTGTTCCCCCAAAGATCCGTGTGTTTGCGTGGAAAGCAGCGACAAATACTTTGGCGGTCATGGAAAATGTTCATCGGCGATTAATAACAGTTCCTGCGACATGCACCGTGTGTGGTGCTGCTTCTGAAGATGCACATCATGCGTTGGTTCTTTGTACTCCAGCAAGAGCCTTACGTGATCAATTAAGGCAGGTTTGGGCACTGCCACCAGAGCGGGATTTTATTCGTACGGGGGAAGAGTGGTTTTTGCAGTTGCTCACAAACGTACCAGCTGAAACGAAACCATTGCTACTGTTCCTTTTTTGGCGGGTTTGGCATCACAGAAATAACATAGTTCATGGGGACGGAAAAGCCCCTATTTCAGCATCTGTGCCGTTTTTGCAAAATTATGCCGAGACTTTCAAGCTTGCGGCCTCAAAGCAGACTGATTCAAAAGGAAAGGAAAAGCTGTTTCGAATGGATCCCGTCGTTTCGGACCTCTCTTCCACTAAGTCGGATTGGCGACCACCTAATGCTGGGTGCACTAAGGTAAATGTTGATGGTGGCTGGGACTGGGCAAATAAAAATGCAGGCTGGGGTATGATCGTGCGAGATTGCACAGGCAATGTTAAACTCTCTGCTTGGCACCATCTCACAGGATGTGCTAGTGCGGAACAATCGGAAGCTACTGCATGTCTAGAAAGCCTGAAAAAGATTATTGACATGCGATGTTGGCCAGCTATTATCGAAACTGATTGTATTAGGGTGGTGACGGCTATTGCGGCGAAATCAGTTGATAGATCATCACTTTGGTGTATCTATCGAGAGATCCAAGAACTTCTAAGGGTTCACCCAGATATTAGAATCCAGAAAGTAGCCCGTGAGTGTAATAAGGTAGCTCATGTATTAGCGCAATTAGGCAAGTCTGGTTCTAGTGGTTCTTTACGTGATTCAGCCCCAGCATGTGCGTTGGAGTTGATCACAAACGATTGTAAGGGCTAGGGTGTGCCTTAGTTTGTAAGGACACTTTGTAATCACTAGGCAGCAGGTTTCTTACGCACTCTTTTCCTTACCAGGGTACCTGAGGGGACTGGAAGGTTTTTAATGAGGCGGCCTGCTGCTATTATAATATATGTGTTCTTACCTCAAAAAAAAAAAATGTAGCCAATATGGTCTTAACTGGAGGTAGTTGCAAAGCAAATATTGTCCTTAGTGCAGTGCGTGCGTGTGTTATGTAGTCTTTCTTGCCATTTTTTCGATAAAAGGAACATATTAATATGGATACGATACAAATTACACTACCCTCTGAAATGACGCAATAACCTAATAGCTAGTACGGATGCACGCAGCCAAAAGAAGAAGAAACTAAAATAGTAGTTCCGCTAAAGTATTCCAAACATTTCAAAAGCAACACAACCCCAACCAAGACAAAACGTGAAGCCCATGCTCAGTGCACAAATATCGTCGTCGCCCGATCGAAGATCTTAGATTTTTCCCAGCTCTCAAAATGATGCCTTCAACAAGTAATTGTCAGTCACAACCAGTTAAAGCCATACATTGAATTTTCCACCATGAAAGGTAAGACTGTGGACTTCACTTGTGTTGTCGCCCCCACTTACATATTGCAGCTACGAAACGCAAAACACCAAGAAAATCTCTCAATAGTGTAGAGACTCGAACCACTAATGCTAGTCCTCAAAATCCGGCTTCCATGACATTCTCTGTATCTGACTTCACCATGGACCAAATTGTCCCCTGATTGCAAAAAATAACAGAGCTTCTAAACGCTCCCTCCAGAACTAAACGGTCGGAATAAAACATGGGTAAGCATGAACGAATACCACCCGATCTAGCAACCTCCAGGCATAAGGCACACTATGGAGTTCTTTAGGCAGAGCCTTCCGGAACACAACACTCCAGCCAGATGAAGGACGACATGAAGCAAGTAGATCATCATCTTCTCACAAGAGGAACCCTAGGACCACCACCTTTATTAAAGGCCACAACAATAGCCCCCACACCACCTCCACAGCGCCTCCACAAGTGCTCCCCTTCACCTTGACACCTCCTCCACATCGCATCCACGCCTCCCCGATGTCATTCCTCTTGAAACATGGTGAAGGCACGCCTCCCCGATCTACCCACCGCCTTTGGCGAGATGAGCACCGCTAGCGTCGGTGGCGGCAGCGGCCAGAAAGGGAAGGGGTAGGGAGGGCTCGAGGCTAGAAAACAGGTTGTCTTTCTCACCATGTGTGTGTTCACAAGTGAGATTGAGAGAGTTAAAGGCGATTTTATTAAAGTTGTGATGTCACAGAAACTAATCTACACTAAAGTGAAATGGTTTTTTCTGCAATAAAATCATGAAAGGTTTTTCTCATATCCGGTAGAAGTGGGTAAATGATTTTTTTCCAGAGATAGTGTATTTGTTAAAGTTAACGATCATATTTCTTTCTACTTCAGACCATAATGACGCAATAAATTGAACTTAAGAGTCAATCAAATGTTAAGTTAGTCGGACTCCTTCGCGAGGAGGAACTCAAATGATACCAAAGATCGAAGGCCTGGTTCTTGTTAGAAGAAAATTTGAATACAAGATATTTTCATAGTGTCGCGAATGGCAGACACAAAGAAACGCATTCATTCTCTTGTACAGGATGAGGGTACGATTGAAGGGTATGAGCAGCTTAAGGCATATATTACTAAATATAATAAAGGTTTGTTTGGTGATCTAGTGGATAGTAATCCAGTGATGGATAAATCCAGGATTGGAGGAAAAGGCTTTTCTTACTACCTCTTACTCTAAGAAGACAGTAAATAAAGCGGTTTTTCAGATAAAACACAATAAAAGTCCAGGTTTAGATGATTTCCCTGCTGAATTCTATCAGTCCTTTTGGGAGATAATCAAAGCGGATTTGATGGAGCTCTTCATTGGACTCCATGATGGACATCTTGATAATTTTTTGGTGAAATCACTCGGTTACCAAAGGTTAATGAAGCAGAAAGGATTCAACAATACATGCCGATCTGCCTCCTTAATGTTTATTTTAAGATCTTTACCAAGGTTGCTACAATGAGGCTTAATTTTGTGGCTAGACATGTGGTTCGCCCTACTGATTACCGCTTTCATGCAAGGCAGATATATCCTAGACGGAGTTGTTACCTTGCACGAAACAGTTCACGAGCTTCATATGAAAAAGATGAACAGAGTAATCTTAATGATTGATTTTGAAAAATCCTACGATAAAGTCTTCAGTAGACACTTGGGGTTAAAGTTTTTCACCTGAGTGGCGTGTGCTTATCCATAACTTTTTCGGAGGAAGTGTTGCCATTGAAGTCAATAATGATATTAGTAGATACTTTCAGATAAAAAAAAGGTTTAAGGCAAGGCGACCCATTACATATCACCCATGTTATTTAACAACGTAGCTGATATGTTAGTTGTCCTTATCGAGCGTGCTAAAGTTGATGGGCAAATTGAAGGGGTAGTCCCTCATATATTTGATGGTGGATTATATATTCAACAATATGCCGACAATACGATTAGATTTATGGAATGTGACCTAGAGAAAGCGAGAAATTTGAAAACTATTTCCCTCAGCTTTCGAGCAATTACCTCGGTTGAAAATCAATTTTCATAAGAGCTATTTTAGCGACGTCCAGGACGATGTAACCTACTATGTTGAGTTTTTTGGTTGTGAGATTGGTCAGTTTCCAATTAGTTATTTAGGCATACCGATTCATATTTGGAGGATTTCAATTACTGAATGGAAGCACGTCGAGGAAAGACATCACAAGTGTCTCAGTAGTTGGAAAGGAGAATTGTTATCTCTTGGTGGAAGATTGTTCCTCATTAATTCAGTACTAAAAAAATATGATATTGTATATAAGATCCTTCCTGGAGTTGTCCAAATGAGTCTTGCATCAGCTAGACTATTATTGATCAAGTTTTTTTTGGCAAGGAGATGGTGAGAAGAAGAAATGCCGGCTTGCTAAATGGAGTATTTTTTGCCGCCCAAAAGACCAAGAAGGGCTTGGTGTTTACGACCTTGAGGTTAAGAACACAGATCTACTGGGTAAATGGTTGGCTAAGTTGCTAACCGAAGATGGGGTTTAGGAGACAATACTTAGGAGGAACTATGTTGGCTCAATGCGATCTCTCAAGTTTATTGGAAACCCGAAGATTCAAATTTTTGGGCTGGCCTTACGGAACGAAGAGACACTTCTTCCCATTTAGATCTTTATGTATTAAGTATGGATTCGATATCAGGTTCTAGGAGGACAAATGGATAGGAAACGCCACTCTCTGGAAATAATATCCAGCTCTATATAATATTATGCGCCGCAAAGCTGAAACCTTAGCTAGGTTATGGAATCTTCACCACCGAGTGTGACATTCAAAAAGGACCTTGTTGGGCCTTGGCTTGCAACTTGGAATGCATTGTGACATCGTTTAACTTTCATACAATTGTCGCGAGGGTCAGATGAGTTCCCTTGGAACCTAAGTGAGAATGTTAAGTTCTCTTTGGATTCAACGTATAGAGCGTTGATCCAACCTTTACATCCGGCAGTACATAAAAAAAAAATTGGAAGATGAAAGTACCGTTGAAAATGATGCTTTTCGCATGGTAGCTTCTTCGATAGGTCATCTTTACTAAGGACAACCTAGCAAAACGCAACTGGCAGGAAAGTAAGAAATGTATTTTTTGTCATCATGATAAGACTATAAAACACTTTTCTTTCAATGCCATTTCACGAGATCTATATGGTCAATCATCCAAATAGGTTCTACCTTATACCCGCCATGTAGTGTTGCCAATATTTTCGGTAACTGGCATAATGGGGTGGATCAAAGGTTTAAAATACTTATTAGGGTGAGAGCTCTTTCCGTTAGTTGGTCGCTATGGCTATGTAGAAATCATTATACATTTAATGATAAAACATATTTCTTAACTAGGTTATCTACCGGGTGCAGTACTTTGCTTCGTTCATGGTCGTCTCTTCAGCGTATGGAGAACCGCGATCTATTTATGGAGGTGTCTACAAGATTGGAGGACATTACGAGCGACTTTATTATCCAACATGGGTGGCAGCATAATCTTAGTATTGGATCATCGTCACCTTAGAAGCCGATGTGACTTCATGCTCCACCAAATCCAGTAATGCCCACCAATTTCCCTCTCCTCGCGGAAAGGTCCAATGATGGAGAAGACCATCCGGTGAAGCAAATCCCAAGATGCAAGAAGTGAACCAACATGTTGCACTTCCTAGGAAGATCATGTTTAACCGACTGGTGTGAAGGCTCCCTACACAAGGAGGATATCAATTGAGTTTAAAGTATCCATGTCGTCACCAAGTACACGAGTTGACCATTCTAATCCTTCACTAAGAGAAAGAGGATGCTCCCTGGACTACTTTGTACAAGAAGATGAGGGTGATGACTATACTCATGATGAGTTTTTTCATGACACCAAGAGAATGCAATGGAAATTAAAGCCCCCCTCTAGGAAAATTCAAGGAACTCCATTCTTGGAGCGCTTCAAGTAACATACCATCAAGGCCTTCAAGGGAATCTCCAACCTACTTTAGTACCTAGAAGTGTACGTGACTACCATCCGCGCCACCGTGGGCAGCCCCTGGGAAATGTGCAACCTCTTCCCACTTTTGCTGACAAGAAAGGCTGAAACTTGGTTGCTCAACCAGTAGAAGGGATCCATATGATCATGGGACCGCCTCTATGACATCTTCATAGCGAACTTCCTAGGAAACTCCGTGCAACCCATGCGGTCATACAAGCTCTTCACACTAAAGCAAGAACCAAGCTAGATAATCCATAATAAACTCCCTCTAAAGGTTCTTCGAGGTAGGAAGTCGGATCCTAAACATTTTGTGTACCCATGGATACACGACCCATAGGATTATAGTTTTATACCCTTGGGTTGAATCCATACTCTTCCCGTCAAGTTGTAGTAGGTAGAGGACGTGTACATTAATGTGCATGTGGGTATTACCCATACTCTTATCATATCTCACAGTGGCATGTAGTAATTTTCTTGAGTTGTGACCATTGTATATTTTGTAGAATGTGATTATCAAATTATGATAATTTTTATGTAATTGATTTAATTTATCGAGTTCAAATAGGTGTGTTCTTGTTAAATGTGTTATTCATGAATGTGAAAATATGAACGTTATGCATCATTGACATGCTCGATGGGTATCCGGTGGGTAAAGATACCAACCGGGAATGCTGGTATAATTTTATACCCATGGGTAAGGTTATAGATAGAATTTTATACTCACGAACTGTAAATGTATGGGAAGGTATAACTCTATATTACCTTCCTTATATGTAAGCAAACATTTGTTCTCTAGAGAGAGGTTTATAACGCCAAACCCTAAGTTTCATTGGCTTGCAAACAAATATACCAATTAGTTATGAGTAATGAAGTTTGAGAAAATGTCCAATTCAAAATAAGAATAAGGAGTGGATATAGAATGAAATGATGTTTTGGGTGCAGCAACCCCTTTAGGACACAGGTAGCAAAAAAAGTTACGAAAGGATTTCATCAAACAAGATAAATGTTACCCATGACAACAATTAGATGTTTTGCAATCAATTCAATTGCTACAAAATAATTTAACGAGGTTGGATGACCAAAGTCTAATGAATTTTTATATGATTACACAAAATGTACACTTATTGGGAAACGTTATCACAATAGCATAAAAAGAAAATAGATGCACCGCCATACATACATATAGTAGTTTCAAACCAGCTACATTAAGTATGCATTTTATTCATTCATATTTAGTTATTTACACATGCATGCATATCTCTAGAGCACTGTTATGCTAGCTACTAATATAATACGTACGGTATCAAAAATTACTCCACATATACCCTAAACCAGCTATATTTAACACACGAGATACAGAACATAGGGAAGAACACTTGAACGCTGAACCTCGGTACCACAGATACCTGGCCGAGCACAGCCGAGAGAATCACACGTAGCTCTTTATGGCGGAGCTGTATCCACTGCGATCATCGTAGAACTTAGACCACAACATGACTCCGCCGTATTTGGGTGAGCCCTTAATTAGAGGCAGCACGCTTGCCGTCAGCTCACCGGCAGGAACGAATCCGGTGTCCGCCGCACCCTTGGAGCTGGCTGGGAGCCCCAGAAAGATCTTCCCTGCAGGCACCGACTCCCACTTCTTCCACGCGTCCATGAACGCCTCACGCCCCGCGCTGAACTGGCAGTCCTTGTTATTGTAGAACTGCACCCACACGTAGTCGAACAGCCCCGTGTTGATCGCATTTCCGTCCCACTCGTCGGGGAACGGGCACTGTGGCGCCGCGCTCAACAGCACCGTGTTGTCGCCGTTCCTGCCCAAGCTCTTCAGGTCCATGGCAAGGTTGTTCCAGAACTTCGCGCCGCCGAGCTCGATGTCGAAGTCGATGCCGTCGAGTACGGCGTCGCCTAGGGGGCGGGATGAGGACGTGCCACCCAGGTAGTTCACTGGTGGAAAAATGGCCTTCGGTCGCGGTGCGCAACTGCCATTAGTCGCGGTTGCGCAACCGCGACCTATTATTCGCGACTAAAGGTCCCACCTTTAGTCGCGGTTCCTTACGAACCGCGACTAAAGGCCCGTCCACGTGGGCGGCAGGCGAGCGCCAGGGCGGAGGACCTTTAGTCGCGGTTCTGCTCGCCAACCGCGACTAAAGGCCGCCGCAGGTTTAGGGTTTTAGCCCCCCCTAACCTGGTTCCCCTAACCTGGTTGTATTGTTTTATTTCTTTTGTGTTTTATTTTAATTTTGAAGGAGTTTCACATATTCTACGGTATACATGCATGTGAATGTACAATTTCAAACAAATTTGACATTAGAACCAAAAAGAATTCAAGAGGAATATACAATAATATATATTCAATATCGGACGACCACATATACAATTTTGAACAAGTTTCCATACATAATTTATAAGTGCATATAAAGTTCTACGTCCTCTACATAGTGTTCTCCTCTAGGATCGATGACTTGGTTCGCCAACCATCCAGCTAGTTCCTCTTGAATTGGTCGGAAGCGAGCTTCTGGACTAAGCGTCGCCCGGAGGTTAATCCTCTTGAGGTTGTTCTCAGACGGCTCCCGCAGTGGTGTATCTCCGGATCCTCTCACAAACATAGTATCCACATAGATTGGTCCCTGGTGGCTGAATATGGCGCAGTCTTTGCCCTTTTAAATTGCAGCTCTTTTTTAAATTCACCGACCTTTTGATCTACGAACCGTCTCCAAACCCTACGAGGCAAAGAAAATTAAATGAACAAGAGAGTTATTAATAATTACTTTTGATATTAGGAAATGATGAACTAAATAGGCCGATCGATATAGAGCGCAAATGAATGAAAATAATTACTTTTGCATCATTTTTCTCATGTCGCCCCAAAGCGCCGAATCCATATTCAGAGAGTCGTGGACGAGAACTGTGGAGTTATGAATTTGAATTACTAGCAGAATCCAGTGGAACCTGTGGACACGATACACGCACAGTCATGCATAACTCATCGATTAGCCACATACCATGCATGGAGTAAACAAAAGAGAATGTGCTCAAGACAAACACTCACCCAAAATGGTAAGGAAATAGAATATCACTTTTGAGTTCCTGTTTTGTAAGAAACCGCCACAGGTCTGCCTCCACGTCCCTGGGGTGGTGTTCTAACGTATATGAATTAACGATGTGTGGGTCAATGAACCCAACATCATGGATGAGCCTTATTCGCATTTCCCGCTTCTTCAATCTGCATAATAGCGTACACAACAAGATAGTTAGGACATATATATATATATATATATATATATATATATATATATATATATATATATATATATATATATATATATATATAGTGCAGGCAATGAACGAGATGGGGTAGAAATTAATAAATCACTTACGGAACATAGCAACTGATGATAGATTTGTCGAGCTCGCGCAGATTGAACAGCTGGAACAATTCATTCCGTTGAATTGTTATAGAGTAATGTTTGAAGTGATGCTCAGGTCTAACATCCGCATAAATATAGTCTCTGGCGTTTTTAAGTTTTATGTAACCCTTGTACCAATTTAGCAGACCTTTCATTTGTCGAGGTAGATCCTCTTCCTGCGCAGGCTCGACGAGAGGACCATCCTTCACATATCCAAATACTACGTCCTTCATTGCCACGTCATCAAGGCCTAATGCTACACGAAGAGTCAGACCTAAGTCTGCCGCTTGTTCTTTGGCTTTCGCTACGTCAATCCCTGCTGCCAGCTGCTATGACATCAGCTTCGTCCTCCGGACCTGCGGCTTTCACTATGAGCGGGGGGATCGTTTACTTTGTTCCCCGAGCTGGGCAACTTGTTTCCCCCTTTCTAATTTTTCTCAGCCTCCTCCAAGGCTTTCTTCTCCTGCTTCTCCGCCTCCTCCTGCTTCCTCCTGAACGTGAGTGCTTGCCTACGAAGTTCACGTTCATAGTCGTCAGGGAGATTCTTCGCGGCTTGGGACGGTGTGTTCAAAAATGTCTTAGCCCACTTCTTTTGCTCATCAGGAAATACTGGCTTGGGCTCGCCCTCTATTTTCTTCTTGCAGCTCGCCTTCCATTTCTCTAAATCAGCAGCCGCGCCCGCCTCGACTTCCTCGGCACTACATTCCCAAGACCTCTTGGGGAGAGGCTTAAGTGATGGCTCCGGTATCTTTGTGGTTGCAGGTACGTAAGGGTCCGGGTTAATAACCCAGGACTGCTTCCTTCTTCGCCGGAGGTGGATTGGGGGCGGCGTCGATCACCCGCCGGACGAGGACGGGGGCGGCGTCGCTACCCGCCGGAGGTGAATTGGGGGCGGCGTCGGCTTACCCGCCGGAGGTGTAGGTGAGCCACCACCACCACCACCGCCGCCGCCACCACCATCGGAGGGGGTGGACTTGTTTGCCTTGGCGCCTCGCCTGGAAACTTGATAAACTTCTTCTGCCAGAATGAACTGGCGCTTGACATCTCCAAGTCTTGTCGCCCCTTCGGTGTAGCAATGTCAATGTCCAGGTCCTCAAACCCTTGGACTATCTCCTCCACCGTGACACGAGCATAGCCATCCGGAATGGGGTTGTTGTGGTGGAGTGCTCCAGGTGGTAAAGCACTGCCGGTGGCTACCTTCATGGACATGTTCCCGATAGGATAATACAGATGACATGCTTTTATCTCCTTTATATCGTCCACGGGGTAGCGAGGAGGCTCCGGTGCAGTAATTCGACCACCGATGCTCCGGTGCGGTAATTTCGATCGTCGGTGCACCAGCCGGTGAGGCCTCCGTGGAAGCCACGCTGCTTCTCTGCTGGCTTCCGAGATCCATTGGATGATCTTAATGCTGCGCCCGAGCTGCATCTCTTTCGGCTACTAGTACACTCACGCTTTTCTTCATCACATCCATTTCCGTTACCAGCTTCGCCACAACATCCGCATCCCGATCCATCTTTCTCTTACGGCTTCTGTAACCGTACGGGTCATCGTTCTGGGGAACCCTACTTTCCACGGAATGTCCCCGGGCATGCCTCGTACACGTCCTCCGTGTTCGGGATTCCCGAGGGCTTTTGTCAGGGCGTCGTTCTCTCTGTTGAACTTGATCCTCCCCTTGAGCATCCCTCATTGCCTCAATAAGCTTTTGGGTGGGTTTAATTATTTTGCCCTGATAAACACACTCCCCTGTCTCCGGGTTCCCCCATGCCCGTACCACCAGCTTTTGGCCCTTGGGTCCCATCCCTCCGTACCTGGACGGATTCCTCGCGCCTCAGCTCGTTCTCCATCTTCTCCCACCTAGGCTGCCAAAAGCGATACCCTTCTGGCCCCATAATATGATTGTACTCCTTCTTGGCCGCATTCTTCTTATTTTTTTTCGACATTTCAAGGAACTGATTTCTTTTGCTTCACAAATTCTGGCCAATCATGTTGCAGTTTCTCATATTGTCCTTTGAAATCCGGAGTCTTGCCCTGCTTGACAAAGTCATGGGCTAGATTTTTCTTGTATTTCCGGAATGCGTCGGCCATCTTAGAAAGAGCGAACTGTTTGACTAGCTTGCACCTCTCCTTGTTTTCCTGAATCTTGTTACCCGCCTCATCGTATCTGCGGTATTCCGGAGGTAGAACGAAATGTTCTATAAGCTTCTTGAAGCAATCTTTTTTTGTTCTCTTATCGACAAAAGTGAAACCAAGACGTGCCTTCTTTGGCTCATTCCACTCCTGGACGGTGATCGAGACGTTCTCTCTAACAACGGCTCCGCATTGGCTGATAAACTTGGTGGCGTTCTTGCTGGGCTCCAGCGGCCTGCCGGTTGCTTCGTCGACAACCTCGATGGTGCATGTTTCGTTTGGTTTCATCGTCTTGGTTGCGCCACGCTTTGACGACGACGTACTCGATTTTTCGATGATCCGGCCGAGGGCTAAAATAAGAAAGAGAGTCGCGCGCGTTAGTACACACATATTTATTCAAATCAGTTAGTTTGTATCACCAGAGGCTCAATGTATATATATACCTCGGCGCCGGAGGTGGTTGCTACTTCCAATTGAAGATCGTCGTTTACCGACGTTTCTTCGGCATCATCTTGCTGACGGCGCCCTTCATCTTCACCGTCAAGGTTCAGATAAGAAGAGATATCATCTTCTTCTTGTCCGGTCGGCACATATTGAATATCGCCGTTTATGATGCCGAACATATGGTCTTCAGCGTCCGGATCATAGTTGTCCATAATCGGGTCAGCTCTATCGTCCGCCATATGTCAGTCCTGAAAACATGTAGTCAAAACAAAATTAATTGTGTATATGCCAGCATTATCACATCTCTTCTACATATAAAGAGAGAGGGCGACGATGGAGGCGAGAGGGGGGCGGTGACCGCGTGACCGAGAGACCGGTGGCGGTGAAGCGGTGGCGAAAGGGCGGTGGCGGTGCCGCCGACACATAACCCTCACCGCCCCCTCTCGATCCCAAAACACCGCGCGTATACGGAGGGGGCGACGAGCGCTGCCGTCCCCCTCCGTATACGCGCGGTGGTTAAGTCAAATTTTCGTTAAGTCAAAAAATTTCTAAGTCAAGTCTAGAGTTCTTTTAAAAGTCATAATAATATGTTAAGTTTTAATTTTATTAAGTCATAATAATATGTTAAGTTTTAATTAATTTAAGTCATAATAATATGTTAAGTTTTAATTTTATTAAGTCAAAATAATATGTTAAGTTTTAATTTTATTAAGCATAATAATATGTTAAGTTTTAATTTTATTAAGTCAAAATTTTAAGTCATATTAAGTCAAAATTTAAGTCATTTTAACTAAAAAAATTATTAAGTCATAATAATATGTTAAGTTTTAATTTTATTAAGTCATATTAAGTCAAAATTTAAGTCATTTTAAGTCAAATTGTAGTTCTTTTTTTACACAATCATTTTTAAGTCAAATTTTAGTAATTTTTTGTTTTAAAATTAACAAGAAAAAAACTTAAAAAAGAAAAAAAACGCCCGCGGCCCCTTCTCTCTCTCCTCAGATCTCTCTCTAACCGCGCGCGTCGCGCGCCTCGGCCCCCTCTCCTTCTCGCTCTCTGGTCGGCGACGCGGCGGCGGCGCCCCTCTACGGACGGACCGGTGGCGGCGGCGCGTTAGAGTGGCGGCGGCGGCTGTCGGGCACGGCGGCGCGGCGGCGGTTGTTTGTTTTACACACGCACGGCGCCGGCGCGCGGCGCACGGATCGATCGAGGAAGACGGGCGCGGCACGTACGGCGAGGGCGCGACGGGGGTGCGGCGACGTACGGCGGCGAGGACGACGACGCGGGTGCGGCGACGTACGGCGAGGACGGCGACGAGGGCGCGCGGATCTGCAGGCGACGACGAGGGCGCGCGGCGAAAACGAGAGGAAGAAGAAGAACTGGCGCGGCCGTTCGCGCCGATATATACCTTTAGTCGCGGTTGGGGTGGCCAACCCGCGGTTGGCCACCCAACCGCGACTAAAGGGTATTTTCGCCGGGTTTTCGTTTCCCGCGGAAAAATACCCTTTAGTCGCGGTTGGCGAGGCCAACCGCGACTAAAGGTATTTTCAAATTACTTTTCTTTTTCAAAATGTTAAAAGTACATATAATATATCAATAAATTCAGAAAAATAAAACTAATTCATTTCAAAATCTGAAAAATACAAATAATATATCAAAAAGTAAAGAAAAATAAAACTAGTTCATTTAAAAATCTTAAAAATACATATAATATATCAAAAAATTCAGAAAAATAAAACTAATTCATTTAAAAATCTTAAAAATACAAATAATATATCAAAAAATTCAGAAAAATAAAACTAATTCATTTAAAAATCTTAAAAATACAAATAATATATCAAAAAATTCAGAAAAATAAAACTAATTCATTTAAAAATCTTAAAAATACAAATAATATATCAAAAAATTCAGAAAAATAAAACTAATTCATTTAAAATGACTAATGTTCATACCTTGTCCATTTCTTCCCGCCTCTGTCTTTCCGCCGGCCCCATCTTCCCGCAAGTTCTTCCATGTCTTCCCGCCATTTCTTCCATGTCTTCCCGCCTCTTTCTTCCCGCCATTTCTTCGTGTCTTCCCGCCTGTTTCTTCCCGCCACTTTCTTCCCGCCTCCTGTCTTCCCGCTCCCATTTTTCCCGCCATTTCTCACTACATATTGGCTTGGCCAGCATTATCACATCGATCTCTACAATCTCTCATCACTCTCTCATGGCTTCCACCGCACCCACTCTAACCTACCAGCAGGTGGAGGAGCTTTGCGCCTCGAACTACCCTTGCCCACCGGCTACCGCGTCCCCGCCGGCTCGAGCCTAAGCGCCGGCGGCGTGCCGGTCCCTCCCGTCCCTCAGGACTGCGCGCCGGCGGCCATCACGAACCACTACTACCTCGACCTCACGCCGGAGCAGCGGATGAATCCCCGGGCATCCCGATAACCAGCATACTTGGGACGCCTTCTTCATCAATCGGCGTGAGAGGGCGGATAGGAGGACGGTCTGCCTCCCGGAAACTTCCACGAGGCCGGCCGTCGGCTATGGTGGTACGGCCGGACTCTGCAGAGCGTCATGGACTACATCACGGCCGGCGATATCCCCCGCCTGCGCTACCCTCTTCGAGCCACGAGCGCCGCCCGACGACAGCGACGACAGCAGAGCGACGACGACGCCGGCAACTTAGAAGGCGACGACTACCAGCACAACGGCGGCGGCTATGAAGACTACGAGTATGCATATTATACGCCTAGGCAGGAGTATGACTAAATCACTCCAAATTTCCTTTATGCAGGAGTATGACTTAGTCACTCCAAATTTCATGTATGCAGGAGTATGACTTAGTCACTCCAAATTTCATGTATCATCAGTGCTATCTCGAGTCAATTGAATCATTCGAAAATGGACACCAAACACATCACGGGTAATATAATTCACATGATTCATTCAACAAAGTTTGGTACAATAATAAATTATTACACATCATTTCTTCCCTTGTGTCCCTGCTTGCTTACGATTGTGCCGTATCCATGGAGCATCCTCATCATTTAACTTAATGCTTGGGTCGGTGTTCACTTTGAAGGGCGGAATTTCAGCAAACATATTATAATCTTCTGACATGTCTGTCTTGTCCTCCACTCCCACGATGTTTCTTTTCCCTGAAAGAACAATGTGGCGCTTTGGATCATCGCATGATGTACTGATCGTTTTCTTATCTTTCCGTTTCCTCGGTTTGCTACTCATGTCCTTCACATAGAAAACCTGAGCGACATCTTTCGCTAGGACGAATGGTTCGTCAAGGTAACCAAGATTGTTGAAATCCACCATTGTCATTCCGTATTGCTGGTCCACCTTTACCCCACCTCCTGTTAGCTTGAACCATTTGCACCGGAACAAAGGGACCCTAAAGGAGGGTCCATAGTCAAGTTCCCATATCTCCTCTATGTAACCATAATATGTGACCTTTTGCCCATTCTCGGTTGCTGCATCAAAGCGGACACCACTGTTTTGGTTGGTGCTCTTTTTATCTTGGGCGATCGTGTAAAATGTATTCCCATTTATCTCGTACCCTTGGAAAGTCGTTATAGTCGAAGATGGTGTCTTGGCCAACATGTACAGCTGATCTACAACCTTATTGTCACTCATTAAATGTTTTCTCAACCAACTGCCGAAAGTCTCCATGTGGGCCTTCCTAATCCAGGATTCAGGCTTTCAGGGTTGTCCGAGCGTAAAATATTCTTGTGTTTCTCAAAGTACGGAGCCACCAAGCTGGAATTGGTCAGAACTGGTGTGCTTCAGAGAGAATGGCCGTCCATACATATCGTTGATTTCCTTCCGATCGTGCCTTTTCCACTTAGTCTCCCCTCGTGCCGCGATTGAGGAAGACCAATCGGCTTAAGGTCAGGAACAAAGTCAACACAAAACTCAATTACCTCCTCATTTCCATAGCCCTTGGCGATGCTTCCTTCTGGCCTAGCACGGTTACGAACATATTTCTTTAATACTCCCATGAACCTCTCGAAGGGGAACATATTGTGTAGAAATACAGGACCGAGAATGGAAATCTCATCGACTAGGTGAACCAGGAGGTGCGTCATAATATTGAAGAAGGATGGCGGGAACACCAACTCGAAACGACAAGACATTGGACCACATCGTTCTATAACCGTGGTAGAACTTCTGGATTGATTACCTTCCGAGAGATTGCATTGAGGAATGCACATAGCTTCACAATGGCTACTCGAACATTTTCCGGCAGGAGCCCCCTCAAAGCAATCGGAAGCAATTGCGTCATAATCACGTGGCAGTCGTGAGACTTCAGGTTTTGGAACTTTTTCTCCGCCATGTTTATTATTCCCTTTATATTGGACGAGAATCCTGACGGGACCTTCATACTGCTCAGGCATTCAAAAAAGATGACCTTCTCTTCTTTGGTCAGAGCGTAGCTGGCACGACCTTGAAACCGTTCCGGATACAGGTCATCAGGGTCTTTCAAACTTCGCTGGTCCTGCCGTGCTTCCTTTGTATCATTTGACTTCCCATACACGCCCAAGAAGCTTAGGATGTTCACGCAAATATTCTTCGTAACGTGCATCACGTCGATTGCAGAGCGGACTTCTAGGACTTTCCAATATTCTAGCTCCCAGAATATAGATTTCTTCTTCCACATGGCTACGTGCCCGTCAGCTCCCTTCGGAACTGATTGTCCGCCAGGACCCTTTCCAAAGATGACTTTCAAATCCTTGACCATATCAAATACCTCAGCACCAGTGTGTTCCGCAGGCTTCGGCCGGTGATCTGCCTTGCCGTTGTAATGCTTGCCTTTCTTTCTTGGATGACCTTTCGGAAGAAATCGACGATGCCCAAGGTACACGTTCTTCTTACAATTTGGCAAATGTACACTTTGAGTCTCATGTAAGCAGTGCGTGCATGCATTGTATCCCTTATTTGACTCCGAAAGGTTACTAAGAGCAGGCCAATCGTTGATGGTTACGAAAAGCAACGCTCGTAGGTCAAATTCCTCTTCTTTGTGCTCATCCCACACACGGACACCAGGTCTGCCCCACAGCTGTAAAAGCTCATCAACTAATGGCCTTAGGTACACATCGATGTCGTTGCCGGGTTGCTTCGGACCTTGGATGAGCACTGGCATCATAATGAACTTCCGCTTCATGCACAACCAAGGAGGAAGGTTGTAGATGCATAGAGTCACGGGCCAGGTGCTATGGCTGGAGCTCTGCTCGCCAAAAGGATTCATGCCATCCGTACTTAGACCAAATCTTATGTTCCTTGCGTCAGCTGCAAAATCTTTGAACTCTCTGTCGATCTTTCTCCATTGCGTTCCATCTGCGGGGTGTCTCAACTCCCGTCCGACTTACGGTCCTCTTTGTGCCATCGCAACAACTTGGCATGCTCTTTGTTCCTGAACAGACGTTTCAACCGTGGTATTATAGGAGCATACCACATCACCTTGGCGGGAACCTTCTTCCTGGGTTTCGGCCCTCAACATCGTCACCAGGGTCATCGCCTCTGATCTTATAACGCAATGCAGTGCATACCGGGCATTCATTCAAATTCTCGTATTCACCGCGGTAGAGGATGCATCGTTGATGCATGCATGTATCTTCAGAACCTCTAAACCTAGAGGGCAGACAACCTTCTTTGCTTCGTACGTACTGGCGGGCAACTCGTTATTCTTTGGAAACATATTCTTCAACATTTTCAGCAAGTCTTCAAATGCCGAGTCAGCTACACCTGCCTGTGCCTTCCATTTCGGCAAATCCAGTGTGCAGCCCAGCTTTTTCAGACCATCATCGCATCCGGGGTACAGCGCCTTCCTGTGATCCTCTAACATGCGATCCAAATTCTCCCTCTCTTTTTCAGTTTCGCAGCGACTCCGTGCATCAGCAATGGTCCGACCAAGATCATCAACGGGATCATCACGTGCCTCTTCTTCACCTTCCCCTTCACCTTCCCCTTCACCTTCAGCATCCTCCATGAAAGTATCACCGAAATGAGCAAGATAGCTTTCATCGATGAAATCATCCCCTTCTTCATCTTCTTCCATTATAACCCCTCTTTCTCCATGCTTGGTCCAACAATTATAGCTAGGCATGAAACCGTGCCGAAGCAGGTGCAGCTGAACATCTCTTGAGGAAGAGTAACCCTTCTGATTCTTACATTTAACACATGGACAGATAACAAAACCCCCCTGCTTGTTCGCATTAGCCACTACGAGGAAATCATTCAAACCCGTACTGAACTCGCCGGAGAGTCGGTTACCGTACATCCATTGTCGATTCATCTGCATTATTATAATATAAATATATAATTAACCATCATGCATTTGTTAAACTAACTAGCTACAAACAATATAAATTAAACAATGAACTACACACACATGCACATTTTATCAACGACACATCAAAGGTTCAAGTTGCTAACCGCGATCGAGGAGGAAAAAATAAATGAGAAAGCTTAAGTGTGGCTCCAACACTTCATATCATGTTTGTTTCATGCTCTTGGGGCATTTCATCAAACACCTTATGTGCATAAGAGGAACCAAAAGCAAACCTAACACCCACTTGTGAAGCTTGTGAAGAAAATGGCACCAAATGGCTAAGTGTTGGCTGCTGGGTGGGTATATAGGCGGCTTTAGCCGCCCGCCAACCGCGACTAAAGGCTTCGTTTTTAGTCGCGGTTGGCCTGGCCAACCGCGCTTCCCCCCACGGCAAGCGCCCGCCCAGGCCTTTGGTCGCGGTTCGCCTCCCGAACCGCGACTAAAGGTACCATTAGTCGCGGTTCCTTTTCCTTCGCGACTTATGGGGCTCACCGGAAGCCTGTTTTTCTAGTAGTGGTTGTTCCACAGGTACATAGCAACCTGACTAGCGTCACCGGGGGACGAGAGGCCGTAGCCTCCATCGCCGCCTCCGATAGATAGCAGGACCTTGACGCCGCGGCTCTGGCATGCATTGATGTCTTTGCTCTGCCCTCTGCAGCCACCCGACGAGGGGTGGCAATGGCTTGCAAGATCCAGCTGTGGGTTCTGGCCCTTGCCGAACTTGCGGAGGAAGGCCACGATAACAAACTCGTAGTTCCCAGACGCGCATGTCTCAGCCAACGATGCTTCACCATCGTTCTGGCCCCAATACACGGCGATGCTGCCGGCCTGGCACGTCGCGAGGAGTGCCACGAACAGGGTGGCAATGAGCTGCAAGGGAGCGCGAGCTCGGCTTGCCATGGCTGGGCAGTGCCAAGCTAGTAGCTATAGCGCTAGGAACGATGGCTGTAGGTGCTTTGTGTTTTGAGCTGTAATGGCTGAGTTTTATAGTGGATTAGTGTTCGGTGGTAGCGACACGAGCGCCATGGAGTTCAATAAGGCTCACCCGCACCTGAATCTGAACTGATTTTACCAAGGGGTGACGGTTAAAAAGAGAATCAAGAGTTCAGGACCGACGGACAAGTTCAAATGACGGACGAACCACCGAACTCAACCGAAACATAAACGAAGGAACGAAGCATACGACAAAGTGAAAATGCACCTTCGTTCTCGACAGTGCGCACCAAAACGACAGTGATGGGATACCGACAGGGCAAACACGGATACACCGAGATTCTTACACATCACACCAAAACGACAGACATGGTAAAATAATTGACTGAAAGTCGTGAACAACAATATCCAATGCTAAATCTAGTAGCAAAATCATAGCCAGGCAGACATTCCCAAAGAGAACATAGTCGTTGGAGCTGAATCGCTCAGCTTCTTTCTTCTACCTCTCAATCTCTCTTGTCTATCTCACAAGCTTTTTTAATTAGATTCAGAAACTTTTTTTTTCTTGGGAGAACAAAGGTCCTCTCCCGACCCCCACCCCAACACTAACCGCCGCCGCTGCCGCCGATAGCGCCGCCGGGGCAAAGACCCACGGGGCGTGGCGGCGGCGGGGGCCCTTCCTCGTCGACGTGGGGGACGGCGGACGGGATCTCCTCCTCGACGCATACGGTGGATCGGCCGGCGCGGATGGTGATGGGCGGTGGCGGCTCTGCGCTGCGGAACCCCTCCTCCCGTAGGCTCTCCCCCGCAGCACACCGGCAGGGGCTGGTGGTGGGCGGCGGCCAGGCCCATGGCCTGCGCCATCCCCTCCCCCCGCCTCTCGTCGGTGAGTGGAGGCGATCTCGGGCTTCTTCCGCGACACGAGGTCGCCCGGGGCAACATCTTACATTTCGAGGTAAATCTATGAGTTGGCCATTTTTATCCACACCTTGAATTTGTGCATCCACCTGGACCGACACCTGGTTCATCAATTTCACCAAAAAATATTTCATTATCATACAAATCACGTTGGAACAATCATGTCCATACGTCAAGACCACCTTGGAAGAAAAGACCACCTAAAAAAAGACCACCTTGGGAAGATGCCCTAACAAATCATAACACATTATCGGTCTATTGCCAATCAAGTCAGGCCCATAAGAGATGTCTAGAGGGTATGATCACAAAACCTTCTTAATTAAGAAAAAGTTGTGTCGAATAGGATAATAGAGTCCTGGACATTGAGAACTCAAGGGAGCATTCCCTAGCCAGATATTCTCCCATAAACTTTCTCGAGAACCATCTCTAGCGGTGTAGGTCTCAAACATGAAAAAATGATTGCTTCACATTCATTAAACTAGCTACAAATGTTAGTCACCATGTTTTCACTGGACTTGACAATAGCCTTGAAACCGGTATACTTACTTCGTGGAACATCGATTAACATCCCATCTTTTGTAAGATGTTTAAACAACCATTTACCAAGTGTTTCCGCCTCCAAACCATGGATTCCTTGGTTATTATGAGGTCATAGGGTGCTCCACTTTGTTATATGGTACCTTTTCTTCTCTTGGTCACTTTGTGGTCCAATTTTCCAGAGCACCTTTTAGCACTAGAAATAAGGAGTACAAGTATTATTACAAAACCATATCGGCAATCAAAGAGTTAATTATACCAAACGTCCATATATGGACATGTATTTTTCTTTTCAAGCACTAAACCTTTTTTAATCCTTTCCTTCACTTGGTTCCGATCCACTATTTTGAGCCTAGAAGGATGATATGAGTCGGCATCCCTAGATAGCGAATGGGAAACTCACCTCTCTCACACTGGGAACAATGAGTAAAAGCATTATTACAAAATCGTATCGGCAATCAAAGAGTTAATTATAACAGATGTCCATATATGGACACGTATTTTTCTTTCCAAGCACTAAACCTATTTTTTGATCCTTTCCTTCACTTGTTTGTGAGCCACTATTTTGATCCTAAAAGGATGATGAGTCGGTATCCCTAGATAGCGAATGGGAAACTCACCTCTCTCGAAACCTAAAAAATACGTAGTAGCATAATCAGCTTCAGACTCGTATGATTCACCATAGTAGAATAACTCACTTGTAAAACTTGACTTTTAAGCTGTGAAGTGTTCCTCAAAATAATTGTTTGAGATTCTTGGCCTTTTTTCCAAATAATGTTCCATCAAGAGAATAGTATCATGCACACATTGTAGAATGGATAGACCATCGTCAATAAGATGCAGCAGCACACCAAATATTTGACGGCCCACTTTCGCTGCTGATAATCTTGATATAGTCTTTTTTTGGGGTCTGAAGTAGTAAGTAACTAGTCCGGCCCCAACATAGCTCCACCTTGGATCCACCTCGAGGAAATTTGTTTAGATGTGAGAAACTTCACCGTGAGTGATTGAGCGGGCTCTACGTGAACTGAGCTCACCAACAAGAAGGTAGAGGTCTAAGTGCCAAGGTACTCCTTCCATTGTAAAACTAGATGATACCCCGCGCTTTGCTGCGGCAAATTTTAACCAACATGAAAAAAAGGATAAGCCACACTTAGAACATTCAATTTAAATTTGAAGCAAGCAACTATGTTGAAAGTACAAAGCTTCAGTAGCAATTTGTGTGGCACATTGACCTAATAAATCATACTCTGTATACACATATAGAAATACGATTACTTGTGAAATGCATGCTAAAGCCAAATAGGTGAGGCCTCCGATTTGGTTTGGGTTAGCATCACTGCTTTTATTCCTCGAAGAGACATACTCATTAAGCATGTAGTAATATCAAATCATAATTAGTACAAAGCATGTGAGAGGGATGTATATATATCCTTTCTCTCCTAAACAACACATTATAAATTGGTACACGGAGGAAAGCAATGTCAATGGAAGAGTAAGGTTTTTGATTCGTCCATCATTACCATTAGCAAGTTGACATGTGGTTATACTTCCCATTACAGGTCTGCAGTAGAGTTACTGAAATTAGCAAAGCTAGATTCCATCTGTGCAGCGAAGGAACAATGTCAATCTTGCCAATTCCTGAACTAAAATATTTTGATCACTCCGAATACATACCAGAAGAAATGAAGAATAACTTAAAAATGTTACATCAGAGAATAGGGGGGCAACCATGATACAGTTCGGACCCCGAAGCTAGATGGCAGTGGAACAAAGTGTGACAGTGATAGTCTACATCCTGGTCTACATAACCCACACTTGCGAGGATCTAAACACATTTACTCTGTTTGATCTCTTTCAGGAAGCTCCACTCGCGTGACATTTTTGTTCACACAGGAATTCCCCAGGCTGCACCAAGCACATGAAGGTAGCTAGGGCTGAAGCAGAAAATTACCAGACTGAAATGGCTACAAAAAATTATGAAGGAGCAATTTAAATGTTCCACTTCACACCCACTACACTAAATGGGAGCGAAGAATGTTGAGAGAAATAAACTTTGATATAATTGGTAGCTAATCACAGGGCAAGATAGTGAGGGATGGTTGTAGCTAGGACAGCTCTCACGCTGCCATGCAGAGCATACATATATAGTTTCGGCAGTCTGAGCCACTCTATCCCTTCCCTGCAGACCAACCAAGGTGCATGCAATTCCTAAATACAGTTTATTGATGACATTTTAAACTTGGTGATCCACACACCCACACGCAAAATTAGAAGATTATAATTTTGATTAACAATTGCAGTCTATGTAAATGATATAATAGAAATGCTTATGGTTGCAAGAAATACCTTTGTGATTTCATGACTGTATCCATATGGATGGAGTAGTTAACCTTCTGTTCCAACAAATATTTGCCTACGACATAAATTTCAGAGACAGTGATTCAGTGAAACTCGCATCAATACTTTGCAGAACATAAACATCTATGTGGAGAAGATAAAACACCAAAACAATGTTCAGTGTAGACTGAAATCCATGACCAAACGATGAGAGAGAGAGAGAGAGAGAGGGAGGAGAGAGAGATTATTAACCAAACGTCATTACTTGCACCTACATACCGAGAACACCATATAGCGACCAAGCTGTTTGCCGGTGTAGGCCATCATTCTGGCAGACAATAGCGGTGCCTCCGTTCTGGCAGACACACAATAGCGACCAAGTTGTTTGCCGGTTTATTAGCCCATTCATCTGATGGACATGACCTTGCAGCGTTGCCAGGAGCGGAGGATGGTCCATGGGGCGCACTGCGGCTTCGATCCAGAACGGCAGTAGACAGTGATGATGATATTGCGCAATCACATCGATGCTAACTGGTGATACATGGTGAGAGCAACCTCAGGGAGGAGCAAGCTGCGGAAACATGGAGCCAATGCATGATAGTGGATATCAGTCGGAGGGGCCAGAAATAGGGGAAGGGGAGGGTAAGGGATGGGATGGGGAGAAGACGTGGAGGTGGAAACTCTCAATCTGGAATAGCGGTCGCTTGGGTTCCAATGAACTAATAAATCAGAAGATCTGGAAGCTAGAAAGACATGGCACGAACTGGGCAGCTGCCATTACATCATGGGAATGAGATGACTTGTGGATGGAATGACTGATTTTGTGAGATTCCTGATGGGAAGGCATCACCGCATGGATTGCCAACCCCATTTTGATTGCATGGTTGAGTGATGTGGTGGGCCCGCTGAGGTGGCATAGCTGCATGTTGAGAGAAATAGGTTAGTGGGGATGAACTTCTTAGTTATATAGGATTGGTCTCATTAGATAAATAATGATATACTATCAATATTGTCAAATATAGCATGGTGCCATCTCCAGTGTTACATGTTTTTAATTAATTATAATGTATTTGGTACGCATGAATAAATATCGCACATGCCAGACCAATCTCCTCATCCTCAAATTCAACCGAACGATTCATGGCACCTTCTCCAAATAGGTGGGCAGCAGATCGCAGCAATTCTCCAGTTTTGGTATTTAAATTTAGGAGTAGTTTATCTTGCCACCTCGTTGTCCCATGTATGTAATCAATCAGTTAACAGGTGGGTCTTCTAACCGTAACCTGCATATTCAGAAAAATACATACTGAGTTTTTTTTTGAACCGGGTGAAAATGATATGACTGTCTAAGAGCAAAATGAAGTTGAAATTTTAGAAATTGGCAATTTAGATTTGTTGGGAAAATATATATCAACCTACACAGCACGGACAGATTGCTTTGGCAGATGTCTGATTTTATTAGGTAGAGAGACTGTTTAGATAGTGCCTCCTTCAAGTCTGGACAAAGAGATTCATGCAAAGATCTACAGAGAAATGGACTACGCAATGAGAAAGGCCATACCGTGGGGTGTCCTTTTTTCTTTATTTTGCGAAACACATCTGAGTCCCTAAACCTGCCTTTGCTCCAACGGTCCAACCATTCTTGCCCTGAAAAACATGAATTATGGCAGGCAGCCCTGGTGGCAGGAAAATAAACTATGTTCATGTTTGACAACCTTTTCCTGAATATAGAACATACAAATATCATGGCTTCTACATATCTTTAAAAAATGATCCAATGAGGCAACCAAACCAGAAGAAATTATTGAAGGCACTGGAGTCTGGAGGTCTCAACCTGCTGGTCCGGGAGAGTGAGGCACCAAGACCCAAGACGACATGGATAACAAAAACCCAAGAAGGAAATGTGATTTAGGTACTCAGGTGCTGGAAGTTCTGCTCAAGAAACAACCACATATGTTCATGCACCATTTAT
This sequence comes from Lolium multiflorum, assembly GCA_030979885.1. Taxonomy (NCBI): domain Eukaryota; kingdom Viridiplantae; phylum Streptophyta; class Magnoliopsida; order Poales; family Poaceae; genus Lolium; species Lolium multiflorum. The sequence continues at coordinate 289,694,676 of CM061749.1, forward strand.
AGCCTATTGAAGGGGAGCAGTGGCTTGCTGTATTTAATTGATGGCAGATGAAGATGGAGAGTTGTGCCAATAAAATGATGGAGGATTTAATTGGAAGTGGAACACGGGAGATTTATCATATCAGCAATGGGAGGTTCTTTTTGGCAGCTCCTAGGGAGGAGAGAGACGGAATCATACTAATTGTGAGTTTGATGTGTTTGGCCGTACCTAATGACTCTCTAGAGGAAGCAATAGAGACCGTATATTTAAAATCCGATGGATAGGAACAATTGAGGTGATGTGGCTGCACCAAATTTGAGCTTGCAAACATTAAATGCATTTTAGTGGGGATGAACTTTATAGATATTATAGATATTATACGAAAATCCAACAAGTTACATTTATTACACATCAACTCCCATTAAATACACGCAGAGTAACCTCCACCACATGTTTAAAGAGAGCAAACTAGCCGGGGCAACATCTTTGGGTACGACGGTGGAGGTGGCCCTCTTCTTCGCCGGAGAGGGTCGGCCTGCGGTTGGTGGTGGTGGATCTATCGATCTATCACCGCGTTCGGCGCGTGGAGAAGCATGGAAGCCGGCGACGGTGTCGCCGGTGGAGGGTTGGAGGCCAGCCGGGATGGTCGCCGACGTGGGGTCCGACCTGTATAAAGGCAGCGGTCCTAGGGCCTCTCTTGCGTGAAGAGGAAGACCTACCGGAGGCCTGGACTCGCGATCTGGCCGGTGTGTTGAGTTCCGGAAGGCTCCGCCGGCGAATGTAACAGTGCTTTTTGCCTGGAGTTTGCTGGATCGGTGGTATTCGGCCGTGCGCACCCATGCTTTTATTCCGACCGATTGGTTCTGGAGGGAGCGGCACGAAGCTCTTTTTCTGTGTTGACATCAAGTGACTATGGATCCATGATAAAAGTTGGAAAAAAAAAAGAATTTCATGAAGGCCGGATGGGAGGACTAGCTAAGGGAGGTTCAAATCTCCGCACTGTTGAGGGACTTGCTTGGTGTTCCGGACTTCACAGCGGCATGAAAGTGGGGGCGAAGACACAGGTGAAGTTCAGAGTCCTACCTTTTAGGGTGAAAGCCCAAGGTCTGGCTTTAACTGGTTGTGCCTGGCAATGACCTTGTTGGGGGTATTGTTTTGAGAGTGGGACTATCTTCAGGGTGGAAACGTAAGATCTTTGATCGGGCGACGATGGTGTTACAGCACTGTTTCCTTCTTGGAGGCGTCGTTTTTGGAGAGTCTGTATTTCAGGTGTTGTCTTGGCGGCATGTATTGCTGTTGTTAGGCTCGAGATACTGTAGCGGGACTTTTGTTTCTTAGTTTTCTTTTCCTTTTTTAGTGTGCATCCGTAGTGCCATTAGGGTGGTGCGTTGCAGAGGCTGGCTGTAATTGGTATCTTTTTTATATTAATATATTCCCTTTATTGAAAAAAATCTCACAAGCATAAGTAAACAATGGAGTTTGGTGCCGGCTGCCTAGAGCCCTAGACAACGATTTCTTCTCTCTATTCTCTTTCTCTCAAATAAATAAGTGATGGACAAGTGATTACATGCAACCCAGACGATGTCCGCCCGGGCTGGCCTGCTCCGGATAAATGTGTGGTGGTGGTTTATTTGCATATTAGGAGCAGCGGCCCCCGTAATATAGTATATATTACTTTTGCCGCGTATAAAAAATATATTGTAGGACTCGAAAAAAATCGAAAAATATATTTGCCGTGTATGAAGTTTGTAACCTAAATATGTATACTTGTTACCTGTATAAAAAAGATAAAAATACGTAAACTATACAAGTAAGTTTCAAAATTTGTAACTTACATGTACCTTACATGTAACTTAAAATGTCACTTATACGAAAATCCAACAAGTTACATTTATTACACATCAACTCCCATTAAATACACGCAGAGTAACCTCCACCACATGTTTAAAGAGAGCAAACTAGCCCGGGCTGACTTCATGGTTTCCGGCAATATGATCATTAACTTTAAAGATTACACTATCTCTGAAACAAAATCATTTACCCAAGTCTACCGGATAGGAGAAAAACCTTTCATGATTCTGTTGCAGTTAGTGTAGACTTCTTCAAAATCAGTTTTTGTGACAGCCTGCGCCATCCCCTCCCCCCCCCCCCCCCCCGGTGAGTGGAGGCGATCTCGGGCTTCTTCCGCGACACGAGGTCGCCCGGGGCAACATCTTACATTTCGAGGTAAATCTATGAGTTGGCCATTTTTATCCACACCTTGAATTTGTGCATCCACCTGGACCGACACCTGGTTCATCAATTTCACCAAAAAATATTTCATTATCATACAAATCACGTTGGAACAATCATGTCCATACGTCAAGACCACCTTGGAAGAAAAGACCACCTAAAAAAAGACCACCTTGGGAAGATGCCCTAACAAATCATAACACATTATCGGTCTATTGCCAATCAAGTCAGGCCCATAAGAGATGTCTAGAGGGTATGATCACAAAACCTTCTTAATTAAGAAAAAGTTGTGTCTAATAGGATAATAGAGTCCTGGACATTGAGAACTCAAGGGAGCATTCCCTAGCCAGATATTCTCCCATAAACTTTCTCGAGAACCATCTCTAGCGGTGTAGGTCTCAAACATGAAAAAATGATTGCTTCACATTCATTAAACTAGCTACAAATGTTAGTCACCATGTTTTCACTGGACTTGACAATAGCCTTGAAACCGGTATACTTACTTCGTGGAACATCGATTAACATCCCATCTTTTGTAAGATGTTTAAACAACCATTTACCAAGTGTTTCCGCCTCCAAACCATGGATTCCTTGGTTATTATGAGGTCATAGGGTGCTCCACTTTGTTATATGGTACCTTTTCTTCTCTTGGTCACTTTGTGGTCCAATTTTCCAGAGCACCTTTTAGCACTAGAAATAAGGAGTACAAGTATTATTACAAAACCATATCGGCAATCAAAGAGTTAATTATACCAAACGTCCATATATGGACATGTATTTTTCTTTTCAAGCACTAAACCTTTTTTAATCCTTTCCTTCACTTGGTTCCGATCCACTATTTTGAGCCTAGAAGGATGATATGAGTCGGCATCCCTAGATAGCGAATGGGAAACTCACCTCTCTCACACTGGGAACAATGAGTAAAAGCATTATTACAAAACCATATCGGCAATCAAAGAGTTAATTATAACAGATGTCCATATATGGACACGTATTTTTCTTTCCAAGCACTAAACCTATTTTTTGATCCTTTCCTTCACTTGTTTGTGAGCCACTATTTTGATCCTAAAAGGATGATGAGTCGGTATCCCTAGATAGCGAATGGGAAACTCACCTCTCTCGAAACCTAAAAAATACGTAGTAGCATAATCAGCTTCAGACTCGTATGATTCACCATAGTAGAATAACTCACTTGTAAAACTTGACTTTTAAGCTGTGAAGTGTTCCTCAAAATAATTGTTTGAGATTCTTGGCCTTTTTTCCAAATAATGTTCCATCAAGAGAATAGTATCATGCACACATTGTAGAATGGATAGACCATCGTCAATAAGATGCAGCAGCACACCAAATATTTGACGGCCCACTTTCGCTGCTGATAATCTTGATATAGTCTTTTTTTGGGGTCTGAAGTAGTAAGTAACTAGTCCGGCCCCAACATAGCTCCACCTTGGATCCACCTCGAGGAAATTTGTTTAGATGTGAGAAACTTCACCGTGAGTGATTGAGCGGGCTCTACGTGAACTGAGCTCACCAACAAGAAGGTAGAGGTCTAAGTGCCAAGGTACTCCTTCCATTGTAAAACTAGATGATACCCCGCGCTTTGCTGCGGCAAATTTTAACCAACATGAAAAAAAGGATAAGCCACACTTAGAACATTCAATTTAAATTTGAAGCAAGCAACTATGTTGAAAGTACAAAGCTTCAGTAGCAATTTGTGTGGCACATTGACCTAATAAATCATACTCTGTATACACATATAGAAATACGATTACTTGTGAAATGCATGCTAAAGCCAAATAGGTGAGGCCTCCGATTTGGTTTGGGTTAGCATCACTGCTTTTATTCCTCGAAGAGACATACTCATTAAGCATGTAGTAATATCAAATCATAATTAGTACAAAGCATGTGAGAGGGATGTATATATATCCTTTCTCTCCTAAACAACACATTATAAATTGGTACACGGAGGAAAGCAATGTCAATGGAAGAGTAAGGTTTTTGATTCGTCCATCATTACCATTAGCAAGTTGACATGTGGTTATACTTCCCATTACAGGTCTGCAGTAGAGTTACTGAAATTAGCAAAGCTAGATTCCATCTGTGCAGCGAAGGAACAATGTCAATCTTGCCAATTCCTGAACTAAAATATTTTGATCACTCCGAATACATACCAGAAGAAATGAAGAATAACTTAAAAATGTTACATCAGAGAATAGGGGGGCAACCATGATACAGTTCGGACCCCGAAGCTAGATGGCAGTGGAACAAAGTGTGACAGTGATAGTCTACATCCTGGTCTACATAACCCACACTTGCGAGGATCTAAACACATTTACTCTGTTTGATCTCTTTCAGGAAGCTCCACTCGCGTGACATTTTTGTTCACACAGGAATTCCCCAGGCTGCACCAAGCACATGAAGGTAGCTAGGGCTGAAGCAGAAAATTACCAGACTGAAATGGCTACAAAAAATTATGAAGGAGCAATTTAAATGTTCCACTTCACACCCACTACACTAAATGGGAGCGAAGAATGTTGAGAGAAATAAACTTTGATATAATTGGTAGCTAATCACAGGGCAAGATAGTGAGGGATGGTTGTAGCTAGGACAGCTCTCACGCTGCCATGCAGAGCATACATATATAGTTTCGGCAGTCTGAGCCACTCTATCCCTTCCCTGCAGACCAACCAAGGTGCATGCAATTCCTAAATACAGTTTATTGATGACATTTTAAACTTGGTGATCCACACACCCACACGCAAAATTAGAAGATTATAATTTTGATTAACAATTGCAGTCTATGTAAATGATATAATAGAAATGCTTATGGTTGCAAGAAATACCTTTGTGATTTCATGACTGTATCCATATGGATGGAGTAGTTAACCTTCTGTTCCAACAAATATTTGCCTACGACATAAATTTCAGAGACAGTGATTCAGTGAAACTCGCATCAATACTTTGCAGAACATAAACATCTACGTGGAGAAGATAAAACACCAAAACAATGTTCAGTGTAGACTGAAATCCATGACCAAACGATGAGAGAGAGAGAGAGAGAGAGGGAGGAGAGAGAGATTATTAACCAAACGTCATTACTTGCACCTACATACCGAGAACACCATATAGCGACCAAGCTGTTTGCCGGTGTAGGCCATCATTCTGGCAGACAATAGCGGTGCCTCCGTTCTGGCAGACACACAATAGCGACCAAGTTGTTTGCCGGTTTATTAGCCCATTCATCTGATGGACATGACCTTGCAGCGTTGCCAGGAGCGGAGGATGGTCCATGGGGCGCACTGCGGCTTCGATCCAGAACGGCAGTAGACAGTGATGATGATATTGCGCAATCACATCGATGCTAACTGGTGATACATGGTGAGAGCAACCTCAGGGAGGAGCAAGCTGCGGAAACATGGAGCCAATGCATGATAGTGGATATCAGTCGGAGGGGCCAGAAATAGGGGAAGGGGAGGGTAAGGGATGGGATGGGGAGAAGACGTGGAGGTGGAAACTCTCAATCTGGAATAGCGGTCGCTTGGGTTCCAATGAACTAATAAATCAGAAGATCTGGAAGCTAGGAAGACATGGCACGAACTGGGCAGCTGCCATTACATCATGGGAATGAGATGACTTGTGGATGGAATGACTGATTTTGTGAGATTCCTGATGGGAAGGCATCACCGCATGGATTGCCAACCCCATTTTGATTGCATGGTTGAGTGATGTGGTGGGCCCGCTGAGGTGGCATAGCTGCATGTTGAGAGAAATAGGTTAGTGGGGATGAACTTCTTAGTTATATAGGATTGGTCTCATTAGATAAATAATGATATACTATCAATATTGTCAAATATAGCATGGTGCCATCTCCAGTGTTACATGTTTTTAATTAATTATAATGTATTTGGTACGCATGAATAAATATCGCACATGCCAGACCAATCTCCTCATCCTCAAATTCAACCGAACGATTCATGGCACCTTCTCCAAATAGGTGGGCAGCAGATCGCAGCAATTCTCCAGTTTTGGTATTTAAATTTAGGAGTAGTTTATCTTGCCACCTCGTTGTCCCATGTATGTAATCAATCAGTTAACAGGTGGGTCTTCTAACCGTAACCTGCATATTCAGAAAAATACATACTGAGTTTTTTTTTGAACCGGGTGAAAATGATATGACTGTCTAAGAGCAAAATGAAGTTGAAATTTTAGAAATTGGCAATTTAGATTTGTTGGGAAAATATATATCAACCTACACAGCACGGACAGATTGCTTTGGCAGATGTCTGATTTTATTAGGTAGAGAGACTGTTTAGATAGTGCCTCCTTCAAGTCTGGACAAAGAGATTCATGCAAAGATCTACAGAGAAATGGACTACGCAATGAGAAAGGCCATACCGTGGGGTGTCCTTTTTTCTTTATTTTGCGAAACACATCTGAGTCCCTAAACCTGCCTTTGCTCCAACGGTCCAACCATTCTTGCCCTGAAAAACATGAATTATGGCAGGCAGCCCTGGTGGCAGGAAAATAAACTATGTTCATGTTTGACAACCTTTTCCTGAATATAGAACATACAAATATCATGGCTTCTACATATCTTTAAAAAATGATCCAATGAGGCAACCAAACCAGAAGAAATTATTGAAGGCACTGGAGTCTGGAGGTCTCAACCTGCTGGTCCGGGAGAGTGAGGCACCAAGACCCAAGACGACATGGATAACAAAAACCCAAGAAGGAAATGTGATTTAGGTACTCAGGTGCTGGAAGTTCTGCTCAAGAAACAACCACATATGTTCATGCACCATTTATAGCCTATTGAAGGGGAGCAGTGGCTTGCTGTATTTAATTGATGGCAGATGAAGATGGAGAGTTGTGCCAATAAAATGATGGAGGATTTAATTGGAAGTGGAACACGGGAGATTTATCATATCAGCAATGGGAGGTTCTTTTTGGCAGCTCCTAGGGAGGAGAGAGACGGAATCATACTAATTGTGAGTTTGATGTGTTTGGCCGTACCTAATGACTCTCTAGAGGAAGCAATAGAGACCGTATATTTAAAATCCGATGGATAGGAACAATTGAGGTGATGTGGCTGCACCAAATTTGAGCTTGCAAACATTAAATGCATTTTAGTGGGGATGAACTTTATAGATATTATAGATATTATACGAAAATCCAACAAGTTACATTTATTACACATCAACTCCCATTAAATACACGCAGAGTAACCTCCACCACATGTTTAAAGAGAGCAAACTAGCCGGGGCAACATCTTTGGGTACGACGGTGGAGGTGGCCCTCTTCTTCGCCGGAGAGGGTCGGCCTGCGGTTGGTGGTGGTGGATCTATCGATCTATCACCGCGTTCTGGCGGCGTGATGGAGAAGCATGGAAGCCGGCGACGGTGTCGCGGTGGAGGGTTGGAGTGGCCAGCCCGGGATGGTCGCCGACGTGGGGTCCGACCTGTATAAAGGCGGCGGTCCTAGGGCCTCTCTTGCGTGAAGAGGAAGACCTACCGGAGGCCTGGACTCGCGATCGGCCGGTGTGTTGAGTTCCGGAAGGCTCCGCCGGCGATATGCTTTGCCCGGAGTTTGCGGATCGGTGGTATTCGGCCGTGCGCACCCATGCTTTTATTCCGACCGATTGGTTCTGGAGGGAGCGCACGAAGCTCTTTTCCGTGTTGACATCAAGTGACTATGGATCCATGATAAAAGTTGGAAAAAAAAAGAATTTCATGAAGGCCGGATTGGAGGACTAGTTAAGGGAGGTGCATTGTTGAGGGACTTGCTTGGTGTTCCGGACTTCACAAGCGGCATGAAAGGGGCGAAGACACAGTGAAGTTCGAGTCCTACCTTTTAGGGTGAAAGGCGCTTTAACTGGTTGTGCAGCAATGACCTTGTTGGGGCATTGTTTTGAGAGTGGGGACTATCTTCGGGTGGAAACGTAAGATCTTTGATCGGGCGACGATGGTGTTAGACTGCTTCCTTCTTGGAGGCGTCGTTTTTGGAGAGTCTGTATTTGGTGTTGTCTTGGCGGCATGTATTGCTGTTGTTAGGCTCGAGATACTGTAGCGGGACTTTTGTTTCTTAGTTTTCTTTTCCTTTTTTAGCATCCGTGCCATTAGCATTGCGTGATAATTAGTATCTTTTTATATTAATATATTCCCTTTATTGAAAAAAAAATCTCACAAGCATAAGTAAACAATGGAGTTTGGTGCCGGCTGCCTAGAGCCCTAGACAACGATTTCTTCTCTCTATTCTCTTTCTCTCAAATCTCTAAAGAGCACTAAGCTCCCAGGGTTGGGGGCGCTCCTAGACGCTCAGCATGTCCCTTTCGCGGGTCCCACAGGTATGGATTTTATTTTTCTCGCGTTCCAGTGTGTGCGGTCGCATGCGCCTGACGTGTAAGCGAGAAGATAGGTCGCGGGGTCGGTTTGACCGGGGCTCCAGTTGAAAATCGCTAGCTGCATCTCCACCGCCCTCCTTCCCCACCCGACCACCCCACCCGGCGAGTTTGGTGCCTCTGACCTGCCGGGGGCGAAGCTTCCTTCAGCGCCAGCGTTGCTATCGCGGCCATCCTCCGACGAGTACCGCTGCCTGCCTTTCTTCAACTCGCCTCTGCTTCCATCCTTCGATGCGCCGCCTACCCCTTCTGGCGAGACGCCGATCTGCCTCTCCAAGTGAGCAGCTCAACCTAGCCGGATCCGACGAGCAGCATCGCGCACCTTCCTTCGACTAGCTGTCGCTTCCATCCTTCAATGCGCCGCCGCCTACCCATTCTGGCGAGACGCCGATCTGTCGTTCCAAGGTGAGCAGCTAGAACTTGTTGGGGCTTTGCTCTGTGATTCTAGCTGGTTTGATCGATTTCCCGACCCTCACCGCTCCGCCAATCAGAGGTAAAAGCACTAACATGTTAACTGAATAGGATCAACCAATCTGCAAATTGCTCAGAGTATTGATGTTCTTGTTTTGCATCTTGATTTGTCAATTTCGAATGCCTAGGGCCTAGGGTCCCTGGGTGCAGATGTCCTCTCTCTGTCTATCCGTTCACTATCCCGGTTCTTTCCTTTTTTAAGAACTGCAACAACGTGTTTCAGTTTAGCTGAAATCAGTGAACGTTGAACAGTAGATGCAGTCCCCTTTTGTCCAAGGTATCATATTAGACCAAATGGACTTCCTTTTGTCATTTTGGTTTATCCAAAAGTGAAGATGGAAAATTTCCGTTCATGTAGCCTGGTCATGCAGATCAGGCAGGCTTAGGGTAGGTGGTGATAAAACATTGCTACCAAAGTTTCTCTCAAGCTGACCCAAGTGAGGATATAGCAGACACATCAGTACATCTACAAATAATAACAAGATGCAGAAAACATCGCTGGTTTATTAAAGCATAATAGTTCTGATATTTTAACAGCAGATAAGCTACAACCATGGGCCATGTTTGACAAGAATGTCTGTTACCCTGTACTTTAGCACTTAAATAGTACATTGTATACCGTCACCCTGTAATTGAAACTTAAATAGAAGGACAAATCAATGTTGCTTCTCTTCAAGATGTAACTGACAATGTTTCCTCAGAAGGTCTACTGTCTTGCTCACCAAATAGGTTACATAGTGGTTAGTAGTTTCATCCTTATTTTCTTCATGACATTTTTTTAAAATCATGTCTTCCTCCAAACCGATAGAGTATTAACAGTTGAGAGGAAGCTCGCTAAGTATTCGTTGACAGTGGCATGCCTTGTGCTCACCAGGTGTTTTCCGTGTTGCACAATGGACTCAACGATGCTGCAGTGGTGGCGGCCTCTTCATGGCACACAATTGCCAGAACCCATCCTGAAGAAAGCCATGTTGCCGACCAAAAGTACTTGTTGCTACTCGCTTCCGATTGAATCGTCATTCTTGAGATGGAAATCAAATCTCTTGCATGCAATTTGGTGATAGGATGTTTCCAATCATTCCAAGGTAAGTAAGACCAACAGAAATCTAGAAATATATACCCTGGGGATAAAATAAAAGCAGGACCTTTACAAACATTATTTGTACAAATTCATATGGTGACATTATTCAAGTCATATGTTATGAGAATTTTTTTTTTAAATGAGCATATAAAGAGATACATGCAAGATGCATCTATTAATCTAGCCAGTCTAATTGTGAGAATGATTTAAAATCTTATTGAGACTTTGTTCGAGATAAGCACAATGATGTGAAACTAAAAACTATGGATCATTTAGTTCAGAAACCTGTATTTCATTTTTTTGTGTTTGTAGGTAAATGGCTAGCATATCTTTTTCCCCTGATGCTATCATGCTACTACATTGTAAGGAAATCATGAAAGTCATTTGGCGATGTAGATTGCCAGATACAGCAGCGAGGGAGGTGCTATTTTGATGTAGTTAGAACCATTTTGTATGTAGCTTCTCGGTGTTTTATTTTTGTTGGCATCATTGGGATCATATTGTGTATAACATGCATGAGCTTCTTCAACTCTTCGGTGATTATGTCACATAATACACTATTGGATCCTCACAACTATCTGCTGGATGTATCATGCATAGTTTCTTCAACTGAAAGTAAACAATGTATTTGGATTGCTATAGCCTATAGCTAGATCAAGTAATGTATTTTGGATTGCTATAGGTAGAGCGGAAATGGTAAGGAATATCTCTGCAAAGAGTACATACAACGTTGGTCAGCAGACATTGATCTGGAGGCAGTATATGTCATAGTAGTTGATCTGGATCCTAGCCAAGGCTTTTTTTAATCATAGTTTCCCACTTTTCTTGATTAGGAAAATCAGTTTTAGTTTCGTATTGTCAGCAGACGTACATGCTGATTAACCATTCAGCTTTGGCTTGTTGGCCAATGTCATGAAGCTGCTGCAATCCATCAGTTCGGTCCCTTCCATGATGGCATTTTCTTCATTTGACCTGAAATCACAAAGGTCATGTTTTCCGCTTTAGCCTTTCCTCTTAGAATAACTCATGAGACATGTCGGTGAAATGTCTCCTGGTTTGCACAGATGAATTTCTGCTACCGCTGCTATGCAAGTTTTGTCTTGTTTATTGTACTAATGTTTAGATTTTGTCTGAAAAAGCGAGGTGCATTTCTTTACTGTGTCATGAGCTCATTAACAGACTGATTAAAGTACTCATGGATAAGACCTCTGGGTAACTGTTGTATTTTCTTCTGAAGTGCCACATTAGGATTTTGCGTAATTCAGCTTTCTAGGACAGTTATCGTGAAACTTTTATCTCATCATTTTCCTTTGCTGAATTTATTAAAGCTGTTTATTTGGTTTTGTTGTGCAGCTATGATCATTCAGGATATGGGGCAAGTTAAATTTTGAAATCCTAGGTAATTACAAAAACTCAAACATGATACTCTTGTTGCTTGAATTTGCAGCTAAGTTGTCTTGTTGGTATATGTTGTCCCTCACATTCTCACATAAAACTCTTAGTCGATCGTGATGTCTCATGTTCATTTCTATGCAGCTAGATTAGATAGCCGAGAACACTTAGCAAGTCCGCTTGTTCTATATGTTGTACATAGTTGTGAAACTTGTTGACACTAACCTGGGAGACAGGTAGAATTAGAGCAGAATAAATATTACATTAGACATGTTCGTTTCTATGGAATTGGATTAGATAGCCGATAACTTTTTTCTCTGCGTGGTGCTGGTACATTGGCTATCTAAGCTCCTTTTAAATCTTGTTTGCTACATAGCCCTTGAACAAGATTATCAGCTGCAAAGGAGAATGTGTAGAGCAAGACGATGTAGTCCCGTATGGCAGTTAGTTGGAGGCGGACCGACATTGGACTTGGCCTCACGATTAGAAAAATTAAAAGGGTTCATCCTTCACAGTGGTATTCTATTAGGCATACAATTTCTATACCCACTGGAAGGACACTTCGGATATCTCTTCAGCTGCCAGCCTGGTTCATGCTGATAGTTTTATTCGAAACATATGTTCTTGAGGGGTACTTGATTATGAATATTCGAATATGTGCATTTTTGGAATCTTGATTTTTTCTCGGGCAACCACGTCCCGAAGCAGCCCGCTGCCCCCACAAAACTAATCGTTTCGACGCTGCAAGTGGGCCTGAAAATAGCTGGGTCCAGCGACAGCTAGAAGAGGCGTGTGCGCCTAGCGATGGAAGTAAACAGTGTTCCAGGCAGTTAAAAAAAGTCAGCGGCCAAGATTCACTGGTGGGAGACGATCTGATGGCCACGGTAACCAAATCGCTGTGAAGGCCATGGGTTCCCGTCGTTTATACTTTTAGATTCGAATATATGCATTTTTGAATCTTGATTTGGGTTACATCTAAAGTTAGATACCAGATGGGAGCATATAACAATAAAAAATAGCGGTACCTATTACCTGGTATGTTATTAGTTGTAGTTACTTATTCCAAGTATTCAATCATTATCTCCGGTCTTTGGTGCAAATCAATTGTCTAACATTCACGCAGTACTGCTACATTGTTTTGTAGAATAGTGAGGATGAAAAATTGATGTCGTCTTTGCAGCAATTGAAGTGAACATGGGTTCTTGAAGCATAGTTTTGAGGTAATGGTTCAACACAGAGACTTACCTTATTTCTTAACGTGGTGCACTTTGCATGCCTAACAAAGACTGCAATACATAGTGAAACATACGCAATAGATGTTGTCTATTTGTTGCTACAATAACTTCTATACTGAACATGCATAAGAAAGTTATAAGTTATTCTGTCAAGGCCTTAAATTTTCTGTATTACGACATTTGATGTATGGTAACAGAAGTATGTGAATCGACGCTCGAGACGCTCATCCATGCTTGCCTTCCCCGGTGATGTGGTTCATCAACAACTACTATGAGGCGCTGAAAGCGAGAGCTTATGAAAGGCCTAAAACATCATGGTTTCGGACATGCGGATTTTATTAAATCTGACTGGTGAATCTTATATGATCTAGATTTATTGAAGTGTTCTCCAACAAAATGATCGATTATGTGTATTTTGTTTCCTAAGCGTCTGTTTGTCAGTATAAAATTGAAAATGTTTTCTTAGTTAGACATAATAGAAATGTTGCATTATTTGCCGTCCTAAACCTACTCCACACAAGATTGAAGTAAGTGCTATTGAGTTCATATTTTTTGAGTTCTAAATTCTTATACCTTCTTTGTAATAGGCTATTGTCATTTTCTACGAAGTTCTTACAAATAGTCCAACATAGCACACTGCACTAGAAGCTCAAAGCCTGCCAATTGAGTTCTGGAGTTCAGGGGACGAGTCACAATGCTTGACATCAATTTGAGCGGATGTAATTTTGCTTTGTATGTTGGTTTATCTTTGGCTATTTTTTATCTCGCAGCTAATGGAGGGTTATTATTAAGTATTATGTAAGTATTAGTTTTTCTTTTTCATGTAACACTTTTTTCAATTGGAGAAGTTGTAAAGGTACTTATGCATGTCTTTTTGTTGGCGCTTACGATAGGTGGTTCATGACCAGGAAATGGGACTTTCGCTGCATTCATCTCCTGTCCGGCTGGATTGACTATTCTTTTCCCTATGCACACAATTTCTGTAGCTTGATGTTGTTCGGATCTTGGGATGGCCCAGGGGTTTGGGGCCGTGTTTGATTTGTGATCTGCATTTTCTATTCTTGTGAGTCTGCTCATCTAGGTTTTTGGTGTGTTGTAGCCTAGGTGCTGCTAGACGATTATCCTAGGACTTCAGATTGGGTTGATGCGCATCCCTGTCTGAGCACTTTCTTCTTGCTGTTAATGGTTGGCTTATTGTTGATGTTTTCATTTCCTGTTGATTGGTGCTCTACCATGTTTGTTGCGGTAAGGATCTGTGCTAAAGGAACATAATCATGCCTCAAAACTGTCTAGGTTCAGCTCACTATGTATGCAAAAGAAGGAAAAAAACCACCAACAATATAAACGAGCGCCGCAAAGCGCGCAAGGTCCATCTAGTAAATAAGTGATGGACAAGTGATTACATGCAACCCAGACGATGTCCGCCCGGGCTGGCCTGCTCCGGATAAATGTGTGGTGGTGGTTTATTTGCATATTAGGAGCAGCGGCCCCCGTAATATAGTATATATTACTTTTGCCGCGTATAAAAAATATATTGTAGGACTCGAAAAAAATCGAAAAATATATTTGCCGTGTATGAAGTTTGTAACCTAAATATGTATACTTGTTACCTGTATAAAAAAGATAAAAATACGTAAACTATACAAGTAAGTTTCAAAATTTGTAACTTACATGTACCTTACATGTAACTTAAAATGTCACTTATACGAAAATCCAACAAGTTACATTTATTACACATCAACTCCCATTAAATACACGCAGAGTAACCTCCACCACATGTTCAAAGAGAGCAAACTAGCCCGGGCTGACTTCATGGTTTCCGGCAATATGATCATTAACTTTAAAGATTACACTATCTCTGAAACAAAACCATTTACCCAAGTCTACCGGATAGGAGAAAAACCTTTCATGATTCTGTTGCAGTTAGTGTAGACTTCTTCAAAATCAGTTTTTGTGACACTCAATTTGATTGCGTTGCCTTGCTACGCCATTACGACTTTAATAAAATCACCCATCTCGAAACAAAGACATGACCTATCTTCGGGGGCATATGCTGTGAACTAGCTCCATCAGGTGTACTAGTGCACTAGCAAATGTGTATCATTGGATATGAAATAAACCCTCCAGATTCTAGCGGGTTGCTGGGCTTTCATTGCTTGCAGATTTAACACACAGCCCCTCTGGCAGCTGCACATTTTTTTTAAAATGTCCCTCCCAACTGGACTAGCATTCTTGCAGGGGACCTAGCTAGCAATCCGAAGTATTCCTTAGACTGTGATCTATTCTGCTTGTGTCTGCACGTGTGGCTCCTTGCCCATCTAACGTACAGCAAAAATCAAAATGTAATTTTCAAAAAGGGAAACTCTGCAGAATAGGAAGGTACAGACTGCAGTTTTTGATCTGTACACACGGACCGGAAGAAAAATCCGAACTGGACGAAGAGGCTCCATCCACATAATTTGGATTTAGGAAATGGAGACGAATACAAGGATTTCTGTTGCTAAGCTGCCGTGGTTGCAGACGAGATGACTTCTTAGACTGCAAATGAACAGTTTCAGGCTAAATTAAGTTTTTTTTGGATGAAAATAAAAAACAAAGGGCAGCCGAACACTACTGCTGGGATTTTGAGCAAATGACACATTGTGTGGAAGACTGAGTTTCGCAAGGGAAGCTCTTACAAAATGTCCGAACCTACTCGAAAGTAGTCCACCCGCATCAATCTGGATCCTTTGTGCATCATCGGATGGCTCATGTGTTTCTTAGTACATTAGTACACCTGATGGAGCTAGTTCACAGCATATGGCCCCCCTATCTTCAGCTTTCTAGGATTCACAGTAGATTGACAACTTGGGAACTCTTGTTGTTTTCTCAATTACTCCTTCCATTCCATAATACGTGTCGGAGTTTTAATGCTAAGTTAGTATACTTTTTGTACTAAGTTTATGATACTTATTATGGATCGGAGAAAGCAAAGAAAATTCTTGCGGCAAGTGACAATTAAACAGCAGGCCCATCCATAGGCACGTGCGAGCTATGTGACGGAACGGGGCCCCCAAAACTTTGGGGCCCCCAAATCTCCGGCCCACCCGCTCATTAGGTCGATATTTGCAGGCGTGATCTCTCGAAGTCCCGTCCGTAGCTAGAGGTGAGATCGATCTTACAGTCTTAATCAGGAAATGATCTATCGATCAATGGGGGTCGAGGGCGGAAAATTCTGACTTTTGCGAGCGAGGCCATAAAATTAAGAAATGCAAAAAAAAAAATCCAGTCCGCGGCGATCGTCCATGGCGAAGATAATCTATAGACTACAAGGATGAGTACTGGGTCGTGGCCGCCGAGCTCTCAGACTCACAGTGCGTATTTTGATCTGTCCTCCTCCCGCTTGTGGTCTTTCTGTTTTATTATGCGGCGTTGTTCGCCATTGATTTAGACCGGATGTGTCCTTTTCTCCTTTGCTATGTTGGAATCAGGAACGCCAAGGAGTAAATGTGTCTAGGTTATTCTAACTTCCATGATCCATGTATTCTTGGCAATGTGGAGATGCGGTAACCAAGGTTTTGGGTACATCCACAAAATTAGGTCGTCAGAGAGAGTAACATCATGCAAGTACACTATACCCTCTGATCCAAAATATATATCGGGGTTTTAGTAGAACTAAAACCTTGACACGGACTAGTGGGAGTAGTATATACGATATATCTATATTTTTTTTATGCCAAATTGAGTTCTTTCTGCCATTGGCTCCGACCTCAGCTCCGAGCACATGACATGCGCGTGATATGTCCCATTTCAGCATTTTGCGTTCCTGATGTTTGTGTCAATTTTTGGAGGACAACGCCGACAAATCCCAATTCTCCACCAGGGATATAATCATGCTATCGATATCAACATCAACTTCATTTGTTACAAGGGGTCCCATTTGGAATTCGCACCGGGGCCCCGAATTTCTGGAGACGACCCTGGTCGAAATATTCTCATGTACTAAGATTGTATGTTCTTTTCTGTGGAACTTCATGATATTTTATTCATTGAGATTGTATACCCTTTTGTTCTTGCAACTTACTATTGTTGGGGCTGCATCTCGTAGCCCCATCTTGTTCTATCTCTAACTCTTGCAATCTCACTTGTGAACACACATGGTGAGAAAGACTACATAACACGGGTACACACACCACACCAAGAAGAATATTTGCTTTGCAACTTCCTCCTACATTACCTAGCTACATGGAAAACGAAAATACATATGCCAGATACATCATACATATGACAAGATTAGTTCTAACAACCAACCTAATAACCTTGTCATGCTAACAAGCCAAATCTTTGACGCAGACGACGCCTTCACATCGCCGCTCACCACGCCATCTTGTGGAAACTTCACACTCACACTGCAACTTTTTTGGCCTCACACCAACTCTCCATGATGACGATGCATCACACACTACTGCTTCTGGCATCGCACCGACTCTCCTCGAGATGATGGCATCACACCACCATGACCACGCAACGGCATCACACCGCCATCTTCTTGTGGCATCAGCACACCGCCATCACCTCCTAGCGCCATCGCGTTGCAACTAGCTGCTACTGGCATCGCACCACCAACAGACTCCACCTCGCGCTATCGATCTCCACATGCATCTACCTGCATGATCACCCGATGGAATTGCTCAACATCTTCACGCGGTCGAGCTGCATCATACGACACAACAAGGCAATGGCGGTGCGATGCCGTTGAAGCTGACAATGGCCCGGCGAACTCCATGGGAGTTGGAGGTTGATGACGTGAGGCGGAGGTTGTCAGTGGTGTGATGCCGCTAGCAGCTAGTGGTATAATGCCATTAGGACTTAGGAGTAGACGACGGAGTGATGCCTGTCACAAGGAGACGTCGGTGCGATGCCGATCCGGGAGACGGCGACCATGAAGGGCAGTGCCTTCTTTGAAGCTGTAGGTGGATTGGAGAACCAAGATTTGGGGAAGATGGTTAGCTTTTAATCTTGATTATTATATCTACACTAGTTTATTTAGTTCTGTTGTAGTTAGAGGCATGACCGCGTGATATGTTGACATACTTCATCCGTCCTCAAATAAGTGGACATCTAGCCTCAAACTTTGTCCATGAAAGAGTGTACTTGTATGTTCCCAATGCACATTAAATTAGCAAAAAAATATTTCTTTCTCATTGCACCGAAAGCAAACCCAATAATATTCAGCACATGTTATCTTAATTTTATACATGCACTTAGCCTGTTGGAAGTGAAATAATTAAAGAGGAGAGAGATGTTAGTTGCATCTTCCTAATGCAATTTTTTTTTTCTTATTTACCTTAAAAATCCCGCATATCCACTTATTTGTGGACGGAGGGAGTAGGGTACATGTGAGACGTACGAAGTCAACCAAGTTTCAGCTTTAAAGCGTGTCGGCGAGATGCCGATTTGCCGTGCGATGCAGCCGGTGTACAAGGCGAGATGCCATCGTGCCGTGTGATGCGGTGCGGCCGGTGAAGCTGCTGAGCAAGTCCATCGGGAGATCATCCAGCTAGATGCATGCGCATGTGTGGTATGGGCGTGTGGTTTTCCCTGGAGTTAGTCTAGGAGGAAGACGTGGTCATAGTGAGTTACTACGTAGTTGGTTAGCTAGTGCATGGCCTGGTTAAGTGTTAGTGGCTGGTGTAGTAGTGTGAGTGCATGCGTGTGTGAAGTTAGTGGTGAGTGTGACACTTACGAGTTGGGTCTATATAAGGCCATGTAATCACTTGTCCATCACTTATTTATTTGAGAGAAAGAGAATAGAGAGAAGAAATCGTTGTCTAGGGCTCTAGGCAGCCGGCACCAAACTCCATTGTTTACTTATGCTTGTGAGATTTTTTTTTCAATAAAGGGAATATATTAATATAAAAAAGATACCAATTACAGCCAGCCTCTGCAACAACGCACCACCCTAATGGCACTACGGATACACACAGCTAAAAAAAGGAAAAGAAAACTAAGAAACAAAAGTCCCGCTACAGTATCTCGAGCCTAACAACAGCAATACATGCACTGCCAAGACAACACCTGAAATACAGACTCTCCAAAAACGACGCCTCCAAGAAGGAAACAGTGCTGTAACACCATCGTCGCCCGATCAAAGATCTTACGTTTCCACCCTGAAGATAGTCCCCACTCTCAAAACAATGCCTCCAACAAGGTCATTGCCAGGCACAACCAGTTAAAGCCAGACCTTGGGCTTTCACCCTAAAAGGTAGGACTCTGAACTTCACCTGTGTCTTCGCCCCCACTTTCATGCCGCTGCTGTGAAGTCCGGAACACCAAGCAAGTCCCTCAACAGTGCGGAGATTTGAACCTCCCTTAGCTAGTCCTCCCATCCGGCCTTCATGAAATTCTTTTTTTTTCCAACTTTTATCATGGATCCATAGTCACTTGATGTCAACACAGAAAAAGAGCTTCGTGCCGCTCCCTCCAGAACCAATCGGTCGGAATAAAAGCATGGGTGCGCACGGCCGAATACCACCGATCCAGCAAACTCCAGGCAAAAAGCACTGTTACATTTCCGGAACTCAACACACCGGCCAGATCGCGAGTCCAGGCCTCCGGTAGGTCTTCCTCTTCACGCAAGAGAGGCCCTAGGACCGCTGCCTATATACAGGTCGGACCCCCACGTCGGCGACCATCCCGGGCTGGCCACTCCAACCCTCCACCGGCGACACCGCCGCCGGCTTCCATGCTTCTCCATCACGCCGCCAGAACGCGGTGATAGATCGATAGATCCACCACCACCAACCGCAGGCCGACCCTCTCCGGCGAAGAAGAGGGCCACCTCCACCGTCGTACCCAAAGATGTTGCCCCGGCTAGTTTGCTCTCTTTAAACATGTGGTGGAGGTTACTCTGCGTGTATTTAATGGGAGTTGATGTGTAATAAATGTAACTTGTTGGATTTTCGTATAATATTACTTACTACTTCAGACCCAAAAAAAAGACTATATCAAGATTATCAGCAGCGAAAGTGGGCCGTCAAATATTTGGTGTGCTGCTGCATCTTATTGACGATGGTCTATCCATTCTACAATGTGTGCATGATACTATTCTCTTGATGGAACATTATTTGGAAAAAAGGCCAAGAATCTCAAACAATTATTTTGAGGAACACTTCACAGCTTAAAAGTCAAGTTTTACAAGTGAGTTATTCTACTATGGTGAATCATACGAGTCTGAAGCTGATTATGCTACTACGTATTTTTTAGGTTTCGAGAGAGGTGAGTTTCCCATTCGCTATCTAGGGATACCGACTCATCATCCTTTTAGGATCAAAATAGTGGCTCACAAACAAGTGAAGGAAAGGATCAAAAAATAGGTTTAGTGCTTGGAAAGAAAAATACGTGTCCATATATGGACATCTGTTATAATTAACTCTTTGATTGCCGATATGGTTTTGTAATAATGCTTTTACTCATTGTTCCCAGTGTGAGAGAGGTGAGTTTCCCATTCGCTATCTAGGGATGCCGACTCATATCATCCTTCTAGGCTCAAAATAGTGGATCGGAACCAAGTGAAGGAAAGGATTAAAAAAGGTTTAGTGCTTGAAAAGAAAAATACATGTCCATATATGGACGTTTGGTATAATTAACTCTTTGATTGCCGATATGGTTTTGTAATAATACTTGTACTCCTTATTTCTAGTGCTAAAAGGTGCTCTGGAAAATTGGACCACAAAGTGACCAAGAGAAGAAAAGGTACCATATAACAAAGTGGAGCACCCTATGACCTCATAATAACCAAGGAATCCATGGTTTGGAGGCGGAAACACTTGGTAAATGGTTGTTTAAACATCTTACAAAAGATGGGATGTTAATTGATGTTCCACGAAGTAAGTATACCGGTTTCAAGGCTATTGTCAAGTCCAGTGAAAACATGGTGACTAACATTTGTAGCTAGTTTAATGAATGTGAAGCAATCATTTTTTCATGTTTGAGACCTACACCGCTAGAGATGGTTCTCGAGAAAGTTTATGGGAGAATATCTGGCTAGGGAATGCTCCCTTGAGTTCTCAATGTCCAGGACTCTATTATCCTATTAGACACAACTTTTTCTTAATTAAGAAGGTTTTGTGATCATACCCTCTAGACATCTCTTATGGGCCTGACTTGATTGGCAATAGACCGATAATGTGTTATGATTTGTTAGGGCATCTTCCCAATGTGGTCTTTTTTTAGGTGGTCTTTTCTTCCGAGGTGGTCTTGACGTATGGACATGATTGTTCCAACGTGATTTGTATGATAATGAAATATTTTTTGGTGAAATTGATGAACCAGGTGTCGGTCCAGGTGGATGCACAAATTCAAGGTGTGGATAAAAATGGCCAACTCATAGATTTACCTCGAAATGTAAGATCTAGGGTTTAAACATTTTTTAGAAAATACTACCAAAATGAAAAAAAAAAGACAAACAAGGGGAGTGGGGATACCTCTAGGGACAAAGTGGGTTAAAATCCACAAAGATATGAGAAAGATTTTGAGCTAAAGCCATGTTGAATCATGGTGGAAATTTGCCGCATGAACATTTTGTGAAGCCTTTTAATAAAAAGCTATCAAATAGTAAATAAAAGGAAGTGTTGAGGTGATTCATTTGTTTGTTGTCTTGTCTTCTAAAGTATAGATATGACCCGCCAACCATGAAAATAATAATTCCAAAAGGGAATTTCCTACCAAGGGGCAAGAGGTAACCGAGGGCCGTCTCTAGAAATTTGGGGGCCCTGTGCGAAATTTTTAATATGGGTGTAGCTATTTCTCAGTCGACTAAGAACTAGCTTCGTTATTAGTCAGATGATGTCATCAAATTTCAGTTGCAACTTATGAGGTAAGCAAACTCTTAGCTAGCCCATGCCCATGTTCTGCCTTTTTTTTGGAAGCCATGTTATGTAGTTAGTTGTCGTGAGGCCACCTAGTTGCCGGCGTCTCTCAGCCGAACGAAATTTGGTCCAGAAGCCCAATAACTTTTCGCCTCATCGTCTATCTTCTCCACCGCGACCAAGAACACAGGGAGTCCTATCCATGGCGGCGCTGCAAGTTCCACCCTGATCTCTTACATGTATTGCGAAGAATCAGAAAAAATTAAGATAAAAGGCCGCCCTAACTCGTCGTAATTGATTAAGACTTTGGGGGGCCTAATTTTTTGGGGTCATGTGCGGTCGCCTAGCTCGCACGTGCCTGTAAACGGCCCTGAGGTACCCAGTTGACATTCTTGAGGATTGTCGTTGCCTAATCGACGATACCTCGGAGGAGGGATCCTCACGAGGGGGAGAAGAAGTAGGGGCCATAGGGCGGAGTGCACACGGAACGGTGGTACGCGAGTTACCCAGCTTGAACACCGCACGATGACAGGCCTATCGCGCTTGTCTGGAATTATACGGGCGCTTGCACGTTGTTACAATGGTTGTGGTTGTGCCTCTAGGGCTCCCAGGATCCGGCTTATAAAGGCGCACGGATCTAGGGTTTACATGGAGAGTCCTAGCCGGAATACAAGTTGCCTAACTACGGTACAATATCTTGCCGTGTACGTCAAGGATCCGCCTTCCTCATGGTCGTGCTGGATACTTTATGGGCTTCCACGGATCCGGCCTCCTTCGTAGGTCGGTTGGGATCCGGCTCCATGTTCCTGGGCTGGACTTCATCCTTCATGATCAACAGCAAGGCCGCCCGATGGGCCCCATGCCACCATCACCGTCGTGGGCCACCCGGGCTTGCCGGATCTAGGCCATGTCGTTGATATACCCATAAAGTATACCCAAAACAGTAGCCCCCGAAGTTCTCCGAGATTCATCATTCTTCCGTCTTCAAATAACTCGGAACCAAAGAAAATCTTGAAGAGCTTCCAAACTTTCTTGTTTCCGATATCATTTTACTCGGAAATTACAAGTCCTTCAGTAACGATAATGTAACGGAGTTTCCATCTTTCCCGCGCACAACCTCCTAATTTCCCGCGCTAAATTTTCAGATGCGAACCTTCAGCCGGAAATTTTGGGAGCGCATGGTTAAGTTACCTCCACGTCATTTTACCGCTCTTAACCTAAGACACGCGTCATGCATCCAACGGTGAGACCGTTCAGTTTCCGCCGTCGGATCCGAACGCGAATCTCCGCGCGAGGTCTATAAATACCCCCACGCGCGGTAACTCCTCATTCTTTTCACCTCATCACCACCTCATCTTCCTCCTCGCGCCGCGCCGCCCGTCAGATCTTGACTCCGGCGAGCCCCGCCACAGAGAACTTTGCGCCAGGTCGCTCCAAGCTTCCCCTCGCTCCAAGATCGTTGCGGTTGATCGGGAAATCTCTCCCGCCGCCGATTCGTGGTCGCGCGGGTCACTGCGGTTCGGCGACCATCGCCGGTTCGCCGCGCCATTGACGATACATGCACCGGACTTGTAGAAGAAGAAGTAGACTAGAGTAGTTTCCGGTTACTCAAACACTTTGCATGGGTGCAGCCGGAAGCATGCCAATCGATTCACACTGTACCAGTAGTTCTCCGAATAGCCCGGATCCCAGTTCTAGAACCAATCTGTCCGGATCCCATAGCATACCTTCCACCATATGTTTCCGACATCCGGCTAGCTCAACCTTTTTCCGCATCTTCCAGCACCAAACTAGGCCGGATCCCAACCGCTCAAGAACTTGAAGAAGAACTCCAAGGGCAAGCTAGAATGGCAGCCAAGGTTCAGGAGACGGAAAACAAGAAAGCTTCCAAGGCTCGGATCCGCGAAGGAGAACAGGGTCAATGGTGGCCCTGCGAAACCACCGATACGGAGCTTAGAGAGATTCAAAACGAGGGTATGATCTCCGCTCACTGGAGCTTCATACGCGATACCGTCGTCCCCAAGCCTGGAGCCGGAGAAGTCGTAATGACCAAAGCTTGGGTGGAACGCGGATTATCGCTCCCCTGTTCGGAATTCTTCCTCTCCATCCTCAACACGTACGGGCTTCAGCCCCACAACATCTGCCCCAACTCATACCTTCTGCTCTCCAACTTCGCGACACTTTGCGAAGGGCATCTCGGAATCCGTCTAGATGTCAAGTTATGGCATTTTTTCTTCCGAGTGAAGAAGGAGACGAAAGACAAAGCCATGCTGAACTGCGGGAGCATGACATTCATGCTCCGACCTGGCCGCATGTATCCACCCCATGATTCGCACGAATCCGTCCGGTACTGGAACGCCGGATGGTTCTACGAGAAGAACGTTTCAGTTCCGGAGATCCACGACGGTCTCCCCAAATTCAACAACGAGCCTCCGGAAGAACTTGCAAGCTGGAGCTTCATTCCATCGCTCTCCCTAACTCCCATCTTGGAGAAGGCAGCGCGGAGAATCTCCTGGCTAGTCCATGACGGGCTAACCGGAACCCAGCTCACACTCGCTGGTTCACCCGGCGGATCCAGCCACTACGGTACAATGCGCGGTTAATCTGCGCATATACCGGGGCGGATGACCAGCTCCGAGCTACCCGCCACGACCTTCCGGCTGATTCTCTCAAGAGGAGATTCAAGACGCTCGTGAAGATAGGCCGGGGTCAACCGATCCCGGAATTGATCAAGGATATCTACACAAACGACCAGTGTCCTCCGGTAAGCTCTGATCCTTCGTTACTTCAAACTTCACAAGTTTTTGGATGTTGACTAACATATAATACCTTTCCCTCCAGCTCGCTACTTTGGCAGAGGAAAACTTGCGCGCCGTACTTCACGTCCCCGTCAGTGGCGACACGGCGGAGGAGGTTCCGGATGATGAAGAGGAGGAAGAGGAGCAGGCACCCCGCAAGGCAGCCCCTCGACCTTCGAAGTGTCCCCGCGCCAAAGCTCCCAGCTCTGAAGCCGGAGCCAGCGGCGAGGCCTCCGCCAAGAAGCCCAAGACCATCAAGCCCCCTCCGCTAGAATCAAGGAAAGCGGAGCGGGAACGTTTGAAGATGCTTTCCACCCCATCATCCCCGGCGCCCCGTAAGTTTCCGAGTATGGCACGTCTCTGCTTTGATGCAATTGCTTCTTATGCAATCTTCTTTTACTTGTTCGCAGAAATCCGACTACCGCTGCCACCCGGACCAGCAGCCAAGAGCCCATCACAAAATATATGAAAAAGTCTCCGGCTGTTGGTCCTCCGACTCCAGCTCCGCCAAGCACTTCCCACCGCCGTCTCCACCTCAGCGGAACAATCTCCCCTCCTGCCGCAAACACTCCACCGGAAGTAATTCCGGTCAGCAGCAAAGGTGGGCGGAGAAGATCCTAAGGCCAAAGGCCCTGCCCGAGAAGAAACAGAAATTCAAGGCCAAGGAGAGGCTGAGGTTACTTCATCCGAGAAGGCGGAGCCGGCGCTGGCGACGTCGTCGTTTTTCCAAAAACTTTGGAGATCCGGCTGACCTCACTTCCACCCCCAAGGCATATGCTACAAAGTTTTTCAACAAGCTGACGAGGCGGAGAAGTGGGAACTTGAACAAGACCTGCTCAACGCCATGCTGAACAACGCTGGGGGAAACCGGATGCCGCGACGTCGGAAATCCAAGAGTTTAAGAAGGACGTCGGCCAGTTCTTCGACAAGCTTGTCTGCAAGCAAAAGGTACTCCCAGTAGCCCCCAAGCATGTAGGCGGAAACTAGGTACTAGTTAGCGCTTAGATGCTTTAGAGTAAAGCCACTTTTGGAAAGATTTTTAAATTGTCGCAGTAGCCCCCAAGCATGATGTCGGAAGGATTCCGGCAATGATGCTTCAAAGGACCCCACTATTTGTAGGCGGAATTTTTACTCCTGCTCGATAGTTTTTTACAGAACAGCAGGCGCCGCACTATGAGCTGCACAAGAACATTGCCCTGGCGCCGCGTTACCTTGGGTCAAAATATCCGGACCCTTAAGGATGAAAATGCAGAACTGAACAAACATGGCGGACGCCAAGGTTGGTTTCCGCCATTTCTTGTTATTAATTCACGTTCCGACTGAACTGTATTTGACTTGAATCCTTATAGGCGCATCTTCTTCCCTGGCTACGACCTCCTCCGAACTTGAGAACCTGCGCTCCTCATACCAAGAGTTGGAGACGAAACTGATGGAGGCGGAGCAAAAGAAGGAGCAGGCTGAAAAGCAATGGCGGAGAAAAACTCCGAGCTCATCAGGGAGAAGGGCGAATTCCTATTAAAGCGCAATGCGATAGCGAGACCATCAAGAGGCAGCGAAAGAACTCAACGGACTCCGGAAATACATGGAGACCGCGGAGCACCATTGGGACTTGCTGGCCGAAAACATCCTGGGTACATATACTCGGAGTTTCTTATCTTGATGTACAATTTCTTGTGCTCAACTTGAATATTTATTCTTGTATTTTTGTGCAGAGCCGCTTGGATACCCTGAAAGACGTCGGAATAAATTTCCCGGGACGATGTTCTTCTCTCTGGCGATGATTGCAAGTATCTTATCTCCGCCTCACGGAAGATATGCCACAACTTGTCGTTGAAGAAGAGCCCGCGGCCTGCGCAAACTGGTCAAGAGAATGGACATTCTTCCGGAGTTGGTGACGGATCTGCAAGCTTCATCAGCCCGAGGCGCGGCTGCCATGACTTTGACTATGTGCTTGGCGCATAACCCGGAGATGGATCTCGACCGGGTAACTACTGGTGTTCCTCCCGCAGATATCGGTGCGCTGCTAGACGCAGAAGTGGCTATGACACCCGCATCGCGCGAAGGATCCGTCATGAAGAATTCTACGACAAGGTGATTCTTCCCGGACGAGCCCCTTGAAGCCGAACTTCAAAAGAGCGTGACGCGGAAGCCCGACCTGCGGAATCCGGAACTCAGTTTACCTGGACCAGCTCCAAGGATGCTCCCCAAGAGGAACCCAAGTCCAGCGCTGCAACCTCCGAAGAAGAAGATAGTGAGGAAGATGTATTGTCTCCGGCTGAGGACGCCAAGGAGAAAAATCCAGAGGGCAAAGCTTCTCCGTCCAAGGCGGAGTGAAAAATTTTATGTCCTGCGGGAGAAAATAATGCATCATTTTGGCCCCAGCGAGGGTTTGTAATATAACTTAAATTCTTAAATAGTTAGGGACGAAACAAGCATGCATGCGTGGGCGGAAAATACTTATCCTGCTATCCGTTTTAAGATTATTTGCATGTGTTGTTTCTTGAAAGCAAGTGCTGGTTTTATAATTTCCGGCTTGCCCACTTGACCTTCTACGAGCCGGAAAACCCGTGCCGGAAACGCTCGCCAGAGGCGACGAAGCCCAATGGCAATCCGTCAATAACCGCGGAAACAAGCCCCCAGCCCAAGTGCCGGAAGTTGCTACCAGGAATCCATGGGTTTGCAACAGAAAAAATTTCCGCCAGAAAACTTAAGCTTACGTCCTAAAGGATGATTTTGAAAACCACAACTTTCATACACGCCTAGGCGGAAAGATCCAGCTCTGCGGTTTTAGTCGGAAAAACATACACGATCCAGAAATGAAAAATTAAAGGAGGTAAAAGACTCTAAGAGTGAACCAAAAGCTTTATTTCATTGATCATGTATCATATATATTACAAGGTATGTAATGCGTAAAGCGCTAAGTGTGGAAAGGACGTAGCTGTGCTATGTTCCAGGGACGATCCGTTTCATCATATATGTCACCCGGATCTTCTCGTTTTCGGTGCCAGTTGGCAGGTCTATCCTTTAATTCCCGGAAATCAACGAGATAGTAGGATCCGTTGTGTAGCACTTTGCTGATGACAAAAGGTCCTTCCCATGGAGATTGCAACTTGTGATCTTTCACCTGGCGAAGGCGGAGGACTAAGTCTCCGACCATGAACGAGCGGTTCCAAACTCGACGGCTATGGTAGCGTCGGAGCTTCTGCCGATAAATGGTGGAGCGTTGGTCGCTAAATTCCGAGCTTCTTCGATCAGGTCCACGATAGCTGTCGAGCCTCGTCGCAGTTTCTTCATTGTAGGCGGAAACTCGCGGTGAATCATGGATGATGTTAGTGGGGAGCACAGCTTCGGATCCGTATACCGGGAAGAAAGGAGTAAATCCGTTGACCTGTTAGGGGTAGTTCGTAAACTCCACAGAACAGAGTCTAACTCATCAGCCCAAGCTCCCGCTGCGCGGCGCAGCGGTTCTTCAAGGCGAGGTTTGATTCCGGCTAGTATAAGGCCATTGGCTCGTTCGACCTGACCGTTAGATTGTGGATGGGCCACAGATGCAAGGTCAAGCCGGATCCCAACTTCATCGCGTAATCCTTGAGTTCTCCCTGCGCAAAGTTTGTGCCATTATCTGTGATTATGCTGTGTGGGATGCCGAATCTCGTCATGAGGCTGCATACAAATTTTAGTGTCGTAGCACCATCGGCTTTTCTCACTGGCTTTGCCTCGATCCACTTACTGAACTTGTCAATAGCGACCAGGAGGTATTCATGACCACCAGGAGATGATTTCTTTAACTTACCAACCATATCGAGCCCCCAAACCGCGAACGGACAGGTGATAGGGATGGTCCTCAGCTCTTGGGCTGGAGCGTTTGGTTGAGTAGCGTAGTACTGACAACCTCGGCAAGTTTTTACTAGCTTCTCAGCATCTTCTTTAGATGTTAACCAGTAAAATCCTAACCGAAAAGCTTTTGCAACGAGGGACCTGGGGGCGGCATGATGCCCGCAATCCCCTGCATGGATCTCTCTGAGGATTTCAATGCCATCTTGACTAGAGACGCATTTGAGAAATACCCCGTTTGCACTTCGTTTGTAGAGCTGTCCATCAACAATTGTGTAGGATCTTGCTCGTCGATGATCTGTCGTGCGTGGACCTCGTCCTCCGGCAACTTTTGATCAATGAGGTAATCCAAGAACGGCTGAGTCCAGGACGGAATGATTGCCATCACTTCCTTAGCCGGAGAAACTGCGATCGGGATTTTCCGGATTTGCGTCTTTACTGAGGGCACTCGTAGATGCTCAAGGAAAATTCCGGGCGGAATTGGCTTCCTGCCGGATCCGAGCTTGGACAGCATGTCTGCTGTGTGTTATCGTCTCTCCTGACGTACTTGACTTCGTATCCGAGGAAGCACTTGGCGATCTCGTCCACTTCGTCTCTGTAAGCCGCCATGACGGAGTTTCTGGCGTTCCAGTTCCGGCTACTTGTTGTGCCACCAGGTCGGAATCTCCGCAGCATATGATGTGCTTGATCCCAATTTCCTTAGCGATGCGCATGTAGTAGAGCCTCGTATTCCGCCATATTGTTGGTAGCTTCGAAGTGAATCGCAGAACGTATGCAGTTCTTCTCCGGTAGGTGACTTCAGGGTAACTCCACTCCCGAGCCTTGGTGTTGCTTGGATCCGTCAAAGTGCATGACCCAAGCTTCAGGTTCCGGCACAGGTGTGCCCTCCGGTGCTTCAGTCCAATCTGCGATGAAATCCGCTAGAACTTGAGACTTGATTGCCGTTCGGGCTTCGTAGTTGATGTCAAAGGCAGATAATTCGATGCCCCATTTTGCTACGCGCCTGTTGCGTCGGAGTTGTTGATGATTGTTGCCAGGGGATCCTTGCTCACCACTGTCATTGGGTACTCCTGGAAGTAGTGTCTCAGCTTCCGGCTGCCTAGGAAGACTCCGTATGCCTTCTGAAAGTGAGGGTACCTCTGCTTGGATTCCGTCAAGACTTCGCTAATGTAATAGACAGGCCTTTGGACTCCGTGCTCATATCCTTCTTCCTTTCGCACCACCACGATTACGAGGCTGATAACTTTGTTGGTAGCCGCCATGTAGAGGAGCATAGGCTCGACTCAGCTGGAGCTGCCGGTATAGGTGGGGAGAGAGTATGTTCTTCAACTCCTGAAGTGCTTCATCTGCTGCCTCATCCAGACAAATTTGTCTGTTTTCTTTAGCACTTGTATAGAGGTAAGGCTTTCTCGCCAAGACGGCTAACAAATCTACGATTGCCGCAACGCAACCAGTTAATCGTTGCACATCTTTGAGACAAGTTGACCTTTTGATGTTCAGGATAGCCTTGATTTTTCCGGGTTAACTTCGATGCCCCCGTGAGAAACAATGAAGCCAAGGAGTTTCCTGCTGGTACGCCAAAAACGCACTTCAGCGGATTTAACATCATCTTGTACCGTCGGAGATTATCAAAGGTTTCCTTAAGGTCGCTCAGGTCGGATCCCTTCGGGTCATGACCGCGATGTCGTCGACGTAGGCGTGCACGTTCCGGCCAATTTGGTCCTTCGGGCACCGCTGCATCGTACGTTGGTATGTGCGTTTTTCAAGCCAAAGGCATGGTAACATAGCAGTATGTGCCAAAGGGTGTGATGAAAGAGGTCGCCTTTTGGTCAGACTCCTTCATCAGGATCGATGATACCCGGAATATGTGTCAAGAAAACACAGAAGTTCCGCCTGCCGTCGAATCAATGACTTGGTCAATGCGCGGCAAAGGGAAGATCTTTCGGACAATGCTTATTCACGCCGAGTAATCGATGCACATTCTTAGTATTTCAGAATTCTTTTTGGGTACAAGGACGGGTTTGCGACCCAAGTATGGATAACTTCTACTACAAAACCTGCCTCTAGTAACTTTGCTAATTCCATTCCTATGGCGCGCTTCTTGTCTCCAAAGCGTCGCATGCTTCACCGGTTTTGCACCCGGATTTATATTGAGGTAGTGCTCGGCAAGTTCCCTTGGTACCCCGGACATGTCGAAGGTTGCCATGCGAAGATATCCATGTTAGCTCCGAGGAACTCGACGAGCGCGCTTTCCTATTTGGGGTCCATGTTGGCTCCGATGAAACCTGCTTGGAGTTGTCACCTTCAACGAGGTCATGCTTCTTGGTTTCTATCGCGGCCTTGAACGAGGTCTTCGGAGATTCTGGTCTGCATCTCGTCGGATCCACCGCGGCTCGTAGCCTTGCAGCTCCTCTCTAGATATGACGGATTCTGCAAAGCGGCCTCGCCTTCCTCGCAGTCCCTAGCTTTCTTGTAGTCTCTGAACACGGTGATCATACCGTTAGGGCCCGGAATCTTGAGCTTGTTGTAGATGTAGCATGCCCTGGCGTGGAACTTGTGGTAGGTGGGCCTGCCGAAGATCACGTGGTAGGAGCTTTTGAAGAGCACTACTTCAAACGTGATCATCTCTTCGCGGTAGTTGTTCACATTGCCGAAGGCCACGGGAAGTTTGATGGCCCAGAGAGTTTGCCTTCTTACCCGGAACCACACCATGAAATTCGGTGCTGTGTTTGAGTTGTTCCTTGGTGAGGTTCATCTTCTCCGGGGTCTCCACATGATGTTCGGCTAGCTCCTCCGTCCATAAGACACTTGGAGAAGTCATACCCGTCTATGCGGGGACTCACAACCAGAGCGTAGCACTCTTTGGGGATGACGGCGGGTGATCCGACCAAAGGTACAGGCTTTCTCCGACCACTTGACATACTGCGGCACCCGAAAGCGTGGCGTTCGAGATCCGGAGCGCCGATTTTTTCGCGCGGACAGTTGGGGTTCCGAGGAAGGTGTGGTAAGTTCCGACACTCTTCTTGCCAAAGGGGTTAGACTTGTTGGCTGCGGTACCCTCCTTGGGTTCCGGCGAAGCGACATCCTCGTCCATGGCCTCGGAACTGTCCTCCTCTTTGTCCTTGTTCTTGCCCTTGCCTCCTTTGCCGCGCGGGCGGTGCTTCCGGCTCGCTTGTATCCTGCCTCCGGGTCGTTCTTCGGATCGTTGACCCACTTGCAGTTGCGATTGGTATGGGTGGATTTGCCCGGCCGGATCCAGATGGGCCAGGCACGGCATATCCTGTATTCTTCGTACGTTTGGGGGCGCGGGATCCGGCTGCGGTGACCTCGTCGCGCTGGCCCCGCCTGCTCCGCCTCCACGTCCGCGGCCTCTTCCGCCTCCCTCCGCGTTGGAACGTCATGGCTACCATGTCGGATCCTCCGCCCTTCTGGTCTTCGGGGGGTTCTTCCCGCTTGTTGCTGTTGCCGACGCCGTTATCACGGTTTTTCTTTGTTGGTGCGGGGGTATGGCTGTAGCTGCGAGATCTCCGCTGCGTCGTCATCGGCGGCAGTGTGATCACGGCGATGTTTATCATCTCATCAAGAGTGAGCTTGTTCGCATTCACAGGCAAGTGAGCTTGTGGCGCAGCAGCCCCCCACGCTGCAAACCACCAATGAAGGCGTGCATTGCCGTGCGGTTATCTACGTTCTCGCACTCGGTTGCCAACCATCGGGTGAGGAAGCTCCTAGATGTCTCACCCTTCTTCCGGATGCAAGCTTGAAGATCGTTGGTCGTGGCCGGTCTCTTGTAGGTACCCCGAAGTGGTTCTCGAAAGCCTTCTTCAGGTCCAACCAGCAAAAGATAGTGTTTTCCTCAAGGTCAGAGCCAAACACGAGCTGGACCAATAAGGTACAACTGGAGCATGCGGCAGGCTATATTCGGGGTTCCTCCGGCGAAGGTTACTGCATTGTAGTAATCCTCAATCCAGGTATCCGGCCTCTCGCTGCCATCATAATGCTTCGGTTTCTGGTAGCTTAAGGTTCAAGCTTCTTGGCTTTGGTTCCTCTCGGATCATCTCGGCCAAAGCACCTTGGACCGATGTAGTCGGATCTGTACTCGTTGAGGCGCTCCCGGGCATCGCGGGGACCGCCGCCGGTGATCTTGGAACGGGATCTCCGGCCTCCGCCTCCGCCTCCACCTCCGCCTCCACCGGGTGGTGGCGGAGGAGATCTGCGAGGGGGCCTGTAAGATGATCTTCCGCCTTCGGATTCTCGGCGTGGCTCCCGCGGGCCGGCTCCGGCTTCGGCGGCTCCTTTCCTGGTGGTCGCCTCCGTCGTTCCGGCTCCTGCGTGGCTCGGTGCGTGCTCTTCGTTCCGGCTCCTCCTTGGTTCCGGCTCGCGTCCTTGGCTTCTGCGAGGCTGGCTCGCGGTCTTGATTCCGACGAGGCTCGGCTCGCGGTCTTGGTTCGGCCGCGTGGTTCCGGCATACGCTCCTGCTCCTGTCCTAGGAGGCGGCATGTTGTCGCGGATGTTGATTCCACCTGGCCCATGGGGCCTGGTGTTTCCGGCGGGACTGCGGAGTCGAGGAGGTAGCGGAGGACGCGAAGCTCGGGGTGGCGGTGATGGAACACGGTACTTGTCTCTCCCGTATACATCGGATCCTTTCCTTTAACGGATTTTGGGGTTGAATCCGAGGACACCGGGATTGGATTCGGATGTTCTCTGACTTTCCTCCTGCGCTCCGTGGACCCGGTGCGTGACTCGCCATCACGGTGTTGACCTGCTGTGGCGTCCTTGCGGTGGATATGCAGTGTCGGATTGGATTCCAACCTCGCGAGTGTCTGCCTTGCTCCTGCTGCATTGCTGAGGCAACGAGCTTCGGACGTAGTTGATGTCAATCTCCTCGTCCTTCTTCTTTAGGAGCTCCGCAGCCTTCTTCATGTTATCCTTTGGAGTTGCGAGCGGCTGCTGCTCTGTGGGTGTTGCGAAGGTAATCTTGCGGGGAAGGATGGCTTCTCGCCGATTCTAGCTTCTTCCTCCCACAAATTTTACCTTGGCCTCCCAGTGCTTCTCGAGTTGCCTGACCTTTTCGAGAGATTCATCGACCTCGCGATCCTTCTTCTGAAAGTGGTCCACGAAGTTGCCGCTATGGTTCTTTGCGGAGCCATTGCCTTTTGGCTCTAGGGCTTCCGGATTGCAGCTCCTTGGGAGTTATTGGCTTGTTGAATATCGACTTTGCGAAATCCATCGTGCTTGCTTGACCATCTCTTCTGGTGACAGGACATCCTTTCGCGGTCGCGTCCGATCTAACGGAGACCTTACGTTGGATGGTCCTGGGTCGGAGTTGGAGGCTTCGTCTTCCGTTTCTCTGATCCGCGGTGCGGTTGCTAGAACCTGCATCGGCTGGGCGGATTCTACTTCAGCTTGCTCACCGCCTCCGAGTTCCTCGAGCTTGCGGTTGAATTCTTCTGTATTCATGGATGAGGCGCCGTCAGCTTCTTCCCCGATCTCGAGCTCCTTTGTCAAGCGATTGTATTCTTCTGTGCCTATTGAGGAGGCATCGTCGGAATTTGGGCTCAAGTTACCGAGGATTGATTCCTCAAGGTTTCCAGCTTCCTCTTGTCCCGGAGCGTCGCTGTCTCCGGCTTCGCAGATCCGGAGCGACGTTGTTTCCGGGTGCCTCAACCTGCAAAGGATCGGCCTCGTCCTGGTGGAGGGCGTCTCCTACGGTATGGGCCAAGAAGTGCACGAAGTGACACCTTTGCTTCTCTAACACCTGGGAGACCCAGGATGCATTGGTCTTCCACCGTTTTCTCCTGCGGCGGATTGGGTGGGTTTTGATTTTTCTCGATCTAAGGCGGAACCTTCCTTAGGAAGCTCTGCGACTCGATCGGATCGCGACGGTCGGCGGTGGTCGTTACCGATGCGTTTCCGTCGGAATCGACGGTCTCGCCGATGAAGATGTGGATGGCGCCGATTGGGACGATGGAGAGCTTGACGGGGTTTGATCTAGCCGGAATCCAGAATTCGTCTGGACGGACGATCGGAAAATTCCCGGCGTAAAGTACGCGCCCCACAGCGATCGAGTCATCGTAGCTTCCCATGGCGGAGCCCTCCCGTTCCGGCCTCCGACGCCTCAGCCCCACGGTGGGCGCCAACGTCGTTGCCTAATCGACGATACCTCGGAGGAGGGATCCTCACGAGGGGAGAAGAAGTAGGGGCCATAGGGCGGAGTGCACACGGGACGGTGGTACGCGAGTTACCCAGCGGAACACTGCACGATGACGGGGCCCTCTTGCTGTCCGGAATTATCGGCGCTTGCACGTTGTTACAATGGTTGTGGTTGTGCCTCTAGGGCTCCCGGGATCCGGCTTATAAAGGCGCACGGATCTAGGGTTTACATGGAGAGTCCTAGCCGGAATACAAGTTGCCTAACTACGGTACAATATCTTGCCGTGTACGTCAAGGATCCGCCTTCCTCATGGTCGTGCTGGATCCGGATACTTTATGGGCTTCCACGGATCCGGCCTCCTTCGTAGGTCGGTTGGGATCCGGCTCCATGTTCCTGGGCTGGACTTCATCCTTCATGATCAACAGCAACTGGGCCGCCCGATGGGCCCCATGCCACCATCACCGTCTGTGGGCCACCCGGGCTTGCCGGATCTAGGCCATGTCGTTGATATACCTATAAAGTATACCCACAACAAGGATATTATGTGTTGACGATGACATGCTTAAGTGTCCTAACTATCTACCATGAGGCCACCCATGGTGAAGGTGCATGATACATTCAACTTGTAGGATGTCAATTACATAAACCATAGAATCTCTAAAACAAAATAAAAAAGAGATACTTGGGACTTCATCCTTATGAGTACCGTTGGCATGAACTACATGTATTAAACTCTTTTTTTATGCTCCCAACTATCTTTTACATTATTGAAGGTCTAGCACATGTGTTCCCTACTTGTTTTCTGTGATGCAAGAGTCAAAAGAATCAAAATAAGAGTATCCAAGAAAAAGAAGAAAAGAAAAAAAAAGTCTTCCATAAATTTTATAGGTTCATCCAAGCATGCTTTATGGTCTTTAATACTTTTCATTTGTTTGAACACAAAACCACTTATTGTTAAGCATGTTTTGTAGATTGTAAAAGATATCACTTTATAGCTCCTTGCTTATCCTTATTCTTTAAGGATTGAACCTTGTGAGCTTTGTGCGATAATGAAAAGAAAAAAAGCAACAAACTCCAAAGTCCATGTTAGTTTTATCACCTTTATGCTCGAGGACGAGCATAGGTTAAGCTTGGGGATCTTGATGCATGTAAAATGCATGGATGAACTTTGTAGTTTGTTGACACATATTTCCACATATTTTCAACATATATGATGTTATATGCATGTTTTATATTGATTTTTGGGGAGTTACCAAAGATCCTCTTTATTTGGTTTATAACTCCGCAGGAAAGGAAAACCCTGTTTTGTGTATTTTTGACTTTCCGGGACCTTAACGAAGTCAAATTGAGCTAGAATTTCGGGGATTTCAATATTTCATCAAGAAAAGCATCTGGAGCGCTTGAACCTCAAGAGAGACCATGAGTGCCAAAATAGGGTAGGTGGCACGCCAAGGCAGGGACGGCACGCCATCCCCTCTCTTTTCCTCCACGGCCGTCCGATCTGCCTGATTCTTTCGCCCACGGACTTCGTTTGACCTATAAACCCCTATATATGTGACTTATAGAGACTTGCTCAAGGAGACAGAGGTGGAGATCAAAAACACATAAACATAGAGTCAGCAGGCCGTTGTGGCAAAGATCGGAGGGAGGAACCGCTGCCGGAATTGCCTCTGGTGGACTGCACCCTCCTCTGGCGTGGTCATCATCAGCATCTTCATCAACACCCTCATCACCATCTTCATCTACCCTTTGTAATATTTTGGCAAACATGATGTGTGAGGCAATCTATCATTTTTTCATGATGTATTGTACCTCTATGTCTTTGTTTGAGTAGTGACTAGTTCGTGGCAATTGTGAGATAATTTGTTGATGGTTACATATAAATATTTGTTATCTTCTATGATGATCTCTTGTACTGATATATGAGTGCACACATATGTTGGGAAATACATGAGGTTGTCACTGTTGCATGATGATAGGGAGGGGGATAGATGGAGTTTGACAGAAACTATGTCCCAATTCTTAGATATTCATGGTATATTAATTCATGGTTAATCAACGGGGGTATAACTATGGAAAACTTTAAACTTACAGAAGTGGTTGGACTTTATGTCTTAATAATTCACTTGTTTGCTTTTAATTACCTTGGGATCGATCACTAGTGGTGTATTTGCTCATATATATGGTTGCACCTATCTTTGGCTCCTCTGTAGAAGAAACACAAAAATGACTATACTGAGCTTCACTAATTGTGACAACTACACAAATAAAATAGCAATTTTTCTGAACACTTACTCTCTTGGATTACTCCACTTCACCTCACAACCTTTATTTTCCTTGCACTAATTTTACTTCCTCCAGTTATTTTTAGTATTTTAAAGTCTTCTAGTTTCTAGTAGAAACCACTTCACACACATACACACGCACGCCGCACGCAGCATAATATAACGTCACCCCACCGATTGAGTGGCCGTTCTAGGAAGAAACCAGCAGCGCTATCTTAATAGAGGTAATTATACGTATGCACTGAGAATGCGAGCATGAAGGCTTAAACTCGGACGGGCTCAGACCTATCAATAGATCACTGCCACCGGACTATGCCTCAGTCCACACCCTACGGGTTAACAAACCAAGGAACAACATAGTTACAGAAATACATGCATGTTATGCTCTGTACAGCACATCGGACGAAGAAGAATGATAGCACACTTTTTTTAAAAAGAAAGCGAAAGCTTTGTCCCAATCAATTAATTAAGTAGTTGTTCAACAATTCGAGAGAATCGTGAAAATGATAGAGATACAATCGGTAAATTTCACTCAAGTTTTTAGCACCCGCGGTGTGACTTGAAGCTTCCCTTTTTTTCCTGTTCTTGTCGAGGAGGACATAGGGAAGTACATGTGTTGTGGAAGAACCTAGTATTGCACTTGTTTCAAATTTTTCGAGAGACAAGAAGTGTGAGACACCCCAATGCCTTGCGATTTACCATGATCGTCCACCACAGCATACCGACTTGCTCAAACATGGCTCTTGATGGCGGAGCTGTAGCCCGTGCGGTCGTCGTAGTACTTGGACCAAAGCATGACACCGCCGTACTTGGGCGA
Organism: Lolium multiflorum; assembly: GCA_030979885.1. Taxonomy (NCBI): domain Eukaryota; kingdom Viridiplantae; phylum Streptophyta; class Magnoliopsida; order Poales; family Poaceae; genus Lolium; species Lolium multiflorum. The sequence continues at coordinate 289,732,197 of CM061749.1, forward strand.
ACCTTTGATGAGCGGCAGCACGCGCGACGTGAGCTCGCCGGCGGGGATGAACCCGTTGTTCGCCGCGTCCTTGGAGGCCGGCAGTCATAGGAAGACCTTCCCAGCCGGCACCGATACCCATCTCCTCCAAGCGTCCATGAATGCTTCGGCGTTAGCGTTGAATTCACACTCCGGGTTATCGTAGAACTGCACCCACACGTAGTCGAACAGCCCCGTAGCAATCGCGCTGCCGTCCCACTGATCAGGGAACGGGCACTGCGGCGCCGCGCTCAGCAGCACGCGCTTGCGGCTGTCCAAGCTGTTGCCCAACCTCTTGATGTCTCTAGCGAGATCGTTCCAGAACTTGTCGCCACCGTACTCGATGTCGAAATCGATGCCGTCGAGCACGGCGTCGCCGAGGGGCCGGGACGACGACGTGCCGCCGAGGAAGTTGTTCCAGAGGTACATGGCGACCTGTTGTGCATCGTCCGGGGACGAGAGACCGTAGCCTCCATCGGCGCCGCCGATGGAGAGAAGAACCTTGACGCCGCGGCGCTGGCACGACCTGATGTCCTTGCTTATGCTTTCACAGCCACCCGACCAAGGGCCGCAGTGGCCAGCAAGGTCCATTAGCGGCCTCTGGCCGTTGCCGAACTTGGAGAGGAAAGCGATGATGACGAACTCGTAGTTTCCCGACGCGCACGTCTCGGACAAGGACACCTCGTTGTTCTGGCCCCAGTAAACGGCGATGCTACCGGCATGGCACGTCGCAAGGAGCGCCATGGTTAGAGACGCGATGAGCTGGTAAGGGGTTAGAGCTCGACTTGCCATGTCTGGGTTAGAGACGCGATGGCAGTGAAGGGCTTTGTGTTTTGAGTTGTAATAATGGCTATGGCGAACCGTGAGTATTTATACGGAGTAGTAGATTCCGTGACAGTGGCTTAATCCGCAATTTTATGAGAACTGAAACCAGGACTGACGTAGTAGTTCTAATGGTGAAAGCTCACTACTGAAACCAGGACTGACGTAGTAGTTCGAATGGTGAAAGCTCACTAACGATGATACATACGACAAAAACTGCACATTATCTATCGAATCTACACCATAGAAAACGCATATACGACTGCACCTGATGTCATAAATGAGATCAGGGAATCGTTAGCACGCTGTTAGCGACGGCTCGCAGTGCAGGTAAATTGTTATCACAGCCAGATGATGAGATCAAGGAATCGTTAGTATGCTGTTAGCGACGGCTCGCAGTGCAGATAAATTGTTAATACAGCCAGATAATGAAGGACGACTGAGTAAACGCCTAGGTAAAACCGAGCAAACTCCAAAGAGAGCAGTGATGGTACCAAAAAGCTCCCGGCGGCGCAACAACGGATAAACCAAGATTCTTCTTAGGCGGACAACCAATGAACGACATGGTTAAATAATACTCCCTCCTTCACAGTTTATTAGGCGCGCGTACCCCTAAGTCATCAATTTAACCTATATAATTTAAATTATATAATACAAAAATTATATCATTAGAAAATAGAACATCTGAACTTTCTAATGATATAATTTTTATAACATATAACTAATGCTAACTTGATCAAATTTGCAACCTAGGGGTACGCGCGTGCCTTATAAACTGTGAGAGAGGGAGTACTATCTTTATGTAATAAAGCATCGATCTCACAGCCTGGACAGAGATTCCAAAGAGGAAATAGCAATGCACAAGCACAAGAATAAACCCTCACAGCCTTGGCACAGATTCCAAAGAGGAAATAGTTAGGCACAAGCACAAGAGTAACATCAGAGACACTCTTGAGAGCAATCTCAATGGATAGAATATCATGAAGTTCCACAGGAGAGAACAGACCATCTCAGTACAAGACACAATAATTCGGACCATTCAACTGTCACTTGCCTCACGAAAAATTGGTACTCTAGTTCCCAAACACCTGAATATCCCTAGAAACCTAAAGATGAGAGGTCTAGAACAACCGTTGCCGCTTTCCCATTGTGCTCTTCAGGTACAAGCACCTCACCTGCAAGAAGATACATATTAGTCAATAGTCATGCATAACATAATTGATGGCCAAAGATCTCAAAAATGAACCATGTACAGGCTTGGAGGAGGATAAACTACATACGTTTTGCCAATTCTTCTTCAACAGAGAAACAAGGAAATTCACGCTCATCTGCACGTTCTGGAAGATTTGCTTCTCGTCCATGCCCAAGTGGCCAACAGCAACACCCATGCAGAGCACCTTTTTCAGCTGGAACTTCACTGTAGCCTTGGTCTCATTAACCTTGCCTTCGAGGGACTCCTGATGAGAGACCAGAGTTGGGAATTTTCCTGCGGTTGATTATCATGTAAGAACACGAGCAGGCAAAAGTGTGGAACTGAGCTTCAGTCGCTAGTACAGCAGAAATGCATCATTACATAATGTGGATCATTTAACCAAAGAATGGTAGGATGCAAAAAATGCTGGTCAACATGTAAATCGTCCTCATTTTCAGAATTAGTAAAGAAGTTCCTACAGTAAGCAAGAATATTCAAAACTAACAAGTGCTCTACAAAGAGCTAGACATCTGTGGTAGGAAGCTTATGAATTTTCAGACCCTGAGGCCCACAGAGCCCAACATATTTCCATATGTTGATGATTTTAAATGTTTTCACATGATAGTTCACAGATCAGTATGAAACAAAAAAACAAGCATCTCGGAATATATTCCCCAATGTTGTCTTTACCAACAAGTGCTAAAGTCAGAAGTGCAAGGTTGAAAATATAGAGGATGCACATCACAGATGCTTCCACAAAATGAGAACATTGGACGGAAAGTTAAGACACAGAGAGAGATGCTACATTGTGTTACTAAAATAGGATAATGAAAAAGCATGGAACAAGGAAGCAACATCTATAGTGTCATGATATCCCAGTTAAGAAAAACATCAAAACAACAACAAAGACCTCCCCTAGTGCACAGGGTGCGTTGACATGCGCTTATGACTAAAAGGGAACAAAATGCTACTACCTACAGAATGACAAAATTAAATATGATGCAAGTACTCAAGAAACCACCACTAAAGTACATGTGTGCTTATTTAACAGTTAACAACTGCAAATATTAAAAGTTCAAAGGCAAGGAACTGCCACCAAACCAAAGGTCAATCAAAACACAGCATGTTGAACAAAGAAGAAATACTTGCCTGCCTTGTTAAGACCAGGTCCAAGAAGTCTAGGAATCTGCTTAATGATGGCCTCAGATGCAAGAAAGGCATGGTACTTCTTTGCAAGCTTCTTGACTAGCTTCTTGTTTTTGTTCATCTTCTTGAGGGATTCCACATCCATATAGTCTAGGCCCATTTTCCCTGCCTGTGTACAACATTGGTAACAAGTGAGTTCAACAGAAATCAGTGGATACACAAAGGGGAGAAATACAAATAGCATAAATGAAAAATTGCATACCAAGGATTAAACTAAATGTTACCAATGCAACATTATAAACAGGAATTATATGTAGAAGCAAAATCTGTGTACATTTTCTAGATTTTGAATGATAAAGACACATGAGAATAAATCATTCACTAAACAACAATTTATGATCAGATCTCTTGACCCCTCATGCGATATGAATTAAAAAGAAATTACGTTCTGTTTTCAGCACAAGAACATTTACCTCTTCAACATGCTGGGCATCACCAAGCATGCAGACCCTCATTTTTGGGCGAGGGATGTGAGGAAGCTTAACAGAACCACTGAAACGCTTGTCCTTTTGCGGGTCATAGTTCTTCAGTCCGATCTGCAGCTCAATGGTTTCAACGAACTTGCGGTTCTTCTCACGACTTCCACTTGTAATAGCTGTGATTGCCTCCCTCAGGGAGTCGCTCTGCAACTTACTGAAATATGCAGGAACCCAGTTACTAGGATGAAAGTACATGGTAAATGAGGTTAAGTAACATCTGCTAAGGCCTCACAGCTTGTTTTTCTAGAAACACAAGTTGCACTCTACCAGGATCAAAAGTAATATCTAAGAGTTTGGTCATAATTAAGTTATTTAACACCGAAGTTGCTATGTCACAGAACAGGTTGGACAAAATATCATATTCACGACAATTTAACAATTCAGTTAAAGCAGGGGAACAAAGATACAGCAGACCTCCAAGAAAATAGGGCCATACAAATGCCTACGGTATTAAATATTTGAACAACAGATTTCAACTACATTTCATCCTTACAATATACCAAATTTGCTACAATTATACATATAATTCTCTAAACAGCATGCAATCCTACCACATTCCATGGTTCCAATTCGATACTCATCGATGTAATGTACCTACGAACAGCCTAAAAATATGGGATGACACATATGAAGTCTAGTGTAGATCTACAGAACGCATCGGAGCTTACTCAGGCAAGCAAATAGGAAAGCTACGCTTTGGAGCTATACAAAGATTTCAGGCATACAACACGACATGCATTCAGGGAAGACAGATTCGACAGTAGCTAATCACGACGCTGCGAATCCTAAACGGGGAACAGAACAATCGAAGCAACGCAACGTGAATTGACGAGTATCCAATGTTGGATCATCGCAAAATTAACAGACGGGAAACATCGCTCGGTTGGTTGTCGCGCCACAAAGCAACACGCAACTACTGATTGGATCCAATGAGAAGCTCATCCGTACCTCATGGCGCCGGCGGCGGAAGCACTGTTCCTGAGCAGACAGCGAGGAGGAAGAAGACAGTGTGAGGCCGAAGGAACAACCGCTTCAAGCTCGAAGACAAGATTGAGGAGGAGGAGGCTGCTTACCGCGACGAGGCAGGGGAGGGGAGGCGGCGCGCCGGAGTGGAAACCCTAGAGCCTGATTTTATACGGTGCCCCGGAGCCTAAAACCCTAGAACACTCGTGGAGGGGAAAGAAGAGATGGGCTCTGGGCTTTAATGTGATTTTAACCCACGTACTGCTACTGGGCCGAGTGTTTCTTTCTGTCTTTCCTCTATTTTCTTTGATAAGTGCTTTCTCTTTTTTCTTCTTTTTTCAGGCGATTCTTTTACTTCAGATCGGTTTGGGTGGCAACTGCAGGGCATGGATATGGGCAGAGCCACCCTATACCCTAACCCATCTCTGTGATCTTCGCATTCACTTATATATACCTCTACCCATCAACATATATAAGTTATTGAGGCTGATAGCATTGATACAGTGGAAGCTCTAGCAGTGCAGCATGGCCTCCAACTAGCACTACATATGGGCTGCAATCGGATTGTCGTCAACTCGGATTGCATGATTATTATGGACGCTCTAAACGGCAATGCCCAGTTCTTAGGACCAGCATCTGCTGTTTTAAATGAGTGTGTAAAATTAGCTAAAGAGTTTGTAGTAGTAACTTTTCACCACTGTCCGAGAGAGTCCAACGAGGCAGCTGATGGACTAGCTAGGCAAGCCAGCCGATCCAATGTGGGTCCCTGGTTAGATGATCCTCCCGGTTTCCTTATGCCTAGGCTTGTATATATAACTATGTTTGAATAAAAAAGGTTATTACTCTGTCAAAAAAAAGGTAGTTATGTTTCAAAAAAAATTAAGTTTTGTTCATACCCATTACCGTTACAACACATCAAATCGTCTAAAAAAATAGTCGTAAACAAGATCTAATCCAAAAAAGAAATAAAAAATTAGAGAAAGAGACTCTTGTCAACTACCAGCCCATGTGGAAAAAAGTATTTCACAGAAAGTGTGTGATAGGTTTGGAAAAAGGATGACATGTGGGGACTACAGGCGTTGCATGCATGTCTTTCGTGTGAAGCTAAATTCGTGTACAATATCCCCACCCGTCTCATGTGTATAGAGTCTCTACCATGGACATCAGACACAAATGAGACAGCAATTTAGCTTTGAAGAACGCGACTGGAGGATTTTTGTGTCCACGGTCCTCCAAACATCATTTGGGGGACGCAAGTAGAGATGCTCTAACAATAATTTATAAACAACAACACATTATAAATATCAACACATACTTGAGCAACAACATATCATAAATAGCAGCACTTGCCCATAAACAACAAGACATCATGATCTTATTACGTAAAGAAGATATGGACCGGAATAGTCATGAGATAGGAGGTGAAGTGATTCCAACTATGGGCCTAATCCTAACCAACCTACCAACAATCGTGTAGGACTAGGAATTCTGAGGTTTGGCCTAGCTATGTGAATGCATGTTTAGGAGGAAATTAAATACGTTGGAATATTACAAAGGCTTCACTTGTCAAATTTTGTACTGGTATGGGTTCTAAGATTTCATACCCATACCTGCTCACTTGATGGGCATGATATTCTCTCATTTACGTACCTATGGATAATTTGTGTCCCACACTCGTACTCCTAACAGGTTTTTACCTGTCGGGTCACTCCTAAAGATATTTAGAAATGGCTACACAACTTTAGGCAACTGTTTGCATCCTTCCCATCTACCTATAAATAGTACCAAGCTTCTCCCAATCTAGGTTGGTAGAGCCTCAAACATTATTGCCAATATCCTTTGATCGAAATTATCGAGCTAACCCCTACTTCTCTCGTATATTCAATCTTATCAATTGGAGAGAAGGAGTTTATCTGTTCAGTTGCGCACAAAAAAAAAGAATGGGATGTGGCCACAGACGAAGAAGGACCCCCTCTCTTGCAGATTTGACATCTCCTAACCATCTACATGTCTAGCTAGCGAGCTTCTAAGGTTTGGAGATTTTCTGTTGAAAATCTGCCACAGTGATCGGGCCAAGCAGGAGTGCCTACTTGTAGTGACATAGTACACCACTTCATGTTGCAGTGTACAAGTCATTGGCATAACACTCACAAAACACCATAAATATTGCATCCTTTAGAGTGCTACAACAGAAATATCGCTGGTCCAAACTAATCTATCTTTATAAACTTAAGTCTGCAAGTTAAAAGTCTACAAATAATGTGAGATACTCCTCGGCCTAATGAGGATTCAAAGCAAATGAAAATCTTGAATCTTAAGTCTTGAAGCAAGATGACACAATTAATCCCGATGTCATCTGAGCTCAACAACTTATTTAGTAGCATGCTACGCTACTCGGCTCATCTATCATAGTCTAAGAGTTCTAAGGTTCTATCTCTTTTTCCTCCTCCACTATTCCATATACTATATCATAATCTATTCCCTCGATGCCTCTTGACAGATTTGGTTTTGCATAGTACACCTCCTCTACTTCGGGTTCGTCGGTAGCCTCCGCATCATTCCTATCGGACTCTGAAGAAAGGTTACAAAGTAATAGATTGGGTACACTAGAGTACTCATCAAGTTCTATGGTGGATATTTGATGTATAAACGTGGACCAAGAGATCCTAGGCTTGTGTAGATTTTTGAAACGATTTTTTTATAGAAAAGATAAGTTTAGATTATGAAAAACTATGTTCGTCAGTCCCCATGGGTTGTGAGAACTTCATAGAGTTCCTTTCCCGCCATGATCGTAGTTCTTCACTCAAGAACAGTAAGAATCATAACATGTTCAATACACTCTCGAGAGGTTAGCTACTTCTACCCATGAACGTCTTAAGCCTTAGTGCACAACAGAGAGTATGTCTCCATTCACACAATCCAAAATGGTGTGAGGCCCGACTAAAAGACAAGCCAATCATTACCCTTCTCTGAGGCCCCACATTCCACCCAGTGTAATGTGTTTCGGTTGAGAAACCTACGCTCCATTCTACGATACCATATTTTTCATTTCGCATATGGGAAGGGAATGTCACGGGCTCCCACCATGTTGGGTTTCCCCAAGAAACCATTGAAAGGACACGGATGTCGCCTAGAGGGGGGGTGAATAGGCGGTTTAAAACTTTTACGAGATGGGCTTAACAAATACGGAATAAAACTAGCGTTTACTTTGTCAAGCCCAAAGCCTATATACTATGTGATAGCAAGATATATATAAATTTAAGCATGATGGCTATCACAAGGTAAAGTGCATAAGTAAAGAGCTCGGGTATAGAGATAACCGAGGCACGCGGGAGACCATGATTTATCCCGAAGTTCACACTCTTGCAGTGCTAATCTCCGTGGAGAGGTGTGGTGGCTTAGTGCTCCCGAACGCCACAAGAGGCTCACCTTGAGGTGTGATTGCTCGATGCACACCAACGCCACAAAGGCCTCACCCCAAGATGCGGTACTCACACCACACACCGAGCGCCACGAAGGCGCCTCACCTAAATCTCCGGTGACCCTCGCCACAAAGGCCTAGGTCACGGTTCCACTAAGGGATTTTCTTCGAGGCGGAAACCGGGCCTTACACAAAGGTTGGGGCACACATCCACAACTTAATTGGAGGCTCCCAACAAATCACCACAAAGGTCTAGAATCCGTCTAGGGTTCCAAGAACCCAAGAGTAATAACCTTCTTGCTTTCACCACCACGAATCACCGTGGAGAACTCAAACCGATGCACCAAATGCAATGGCAAGAACACCACAAAGATGCTCAAGTCCTTCTCTCTCAAATTCCAACAAAGCTACAAAAGCTATTAGGGGAATAAGAGAGGAAGAACAAAGTAATTCACAAAGAACACCAAGATCAAGATCTAGAGGATTCCACTCACAAAGAGATGGATTTGATTGGTAGAAATGTAGATCTAGATCTCCTCTCTTTTCCCTCAAATGGGGGCAAGAATCATGGAGGGATTGAGAGATAGAGCAAGCTTCTCTAGTTCAACAATGGAGGAGAGAGAGTGAGAGAAGCCACAGCCCAAGGAGGGAGAAGGGGGGCTTAAATACCCCCTCCCATCGAAATATGACCGTTTGGGAATGCTCAGGCCGGATTTTTCGGGCCGGATATTTGCAAAATATTCGGGCCCCGACAAACGGCAAAGGACCAGAAAAAACATGCCCCTCGATGGGGGCCGGATTTTCCCAGGGGGGGCGGATTATCCGCCCAAACTTGAGCCGGAATATCCGCCCCCGAAAACTGGCAGAAACATCAAACCGAAACGGGCATAACTTTAGCATCCGGACTCCGATTTTGATGATCTTGGGCTTGTTTTAAAGCTAGGAACAAGCTCTACAAGAGCATGCAGGGAACCATCATAATCCAACAATGTAGGATAGAAACAAATGATGAAAGGTTTGACCTATCTAAAAAAGACATACCGGTGAAAACCTCCAACCTTGAAAATGCAACAAGTTGCCCATGCAAAAACCATTTTCGATGAACTAGATCTTGTCATGAGAATAAGCACAAGCTCTAAAACATAACATGGATAAGATACAAATAAAACCAAGAAAGATCATGCAAGGATGCAAAGGTTTGAGCTCTCTCCGAACGATACGATCGAGTTACTCACTCGAGAGCCCTCTTGATAGTACGGCAACTAAACTATAAACCGGTCTCCAACTACACTATGAGACCAAGAAAGAAACCCTATCAAGAGCAAACCTTATACTTGCGCATTCCACTTGAGCTCGATGATAACGATCTTGACCGCAACAAGATGGAACGCCTTTCTTGATTGTGCTTGCTTGACGAAGTCTTTGCTCCCCCATAATCCATCATGGGAGAGCTTCTTCTTCGGCGCATCTTCACATATCCATGAACACCATATGGAGAGCATGCTTCAAGCAAATGATCTCTTTGAGATGGCTCGCCTTGAACTTGCACTTCATTTCTTCATGGCAAGCTTCAAGCATATGATCTCTTCGAGTTGGCTCATCTTGAACTTGCACTTCATTTCTTCATGGCAAGCTTCAAGCATATGATCTCTTCGAGTTGGCTCATCTTGAACTTGCACTTCATTTCTTCATCATGTAGATGTCTTGAAGTAACTTGAGGGCTCACTTCATCTTCATCTTCAAGACATACTTGACACTTGATATCCTTCATCAATTTCTTCTTATTGCAACCTTGAAGCCAACATATGGTTCAAACATTGCCTATGGACAACACCTACAAATATAACTCAATGCAAACATTAGTCCATAGGGATTGTCATTAATTACCAAAACCACACATGGGGGCTCCATGCACTTTCAATCTCCCCCATTTTGGTAATTGATGACAATCTCTTTGAGAGGGTTTATATAAGGAATTTAAGTAACAAACAAGTTGAATATATAGAGCAAACTCCCCCATAATATATGCATGTGTGAATGATCTTGACTTTCATTGCATATATTGGCATTCAAAACCTAGTGGAGTTTCCTCTAAATATTCAACTATGCAAAGCAACAAGATGCAATGCAATAAAGGCACATGCTTAAGCACAAAGCAAAGACATAACCAAATTCCCTTAAACCCTCCAAACTTCTCCCCCATTGGCACCAATTGCCGAAATGGGTGAAAAATTTAGAAGGCCAATATAGTGAGAGTTCCTCCATAGCGTGTGCATTTCTCATAATTTGAGTGGAATCAAATGCATATATCCAAATAACGAATATTCTGAAGGAATCACACCATAGATAGGATCAAAGATTGCAAAAAGATAACAAAGTCAAGAAGCTTCAACAAATGAAGCAAGCAACCAAATGAACCACAAAGAACATACCAAAATAAAGATAGATATTATGATAAGATCAAGAAGATTGCTCTAAATAATATGAGGAAGTTCCCCAAGGTTTGTGCATAAAACTAGACAAATTGCATTGGAGAATAAAGTGCACAAACATGGAATCATCACTCCCATAATATCATTCAAAACAAAAGATACCAAGTGAATCAAACTCTAATGATCACCACAAAATAGTGCCTTAACTATAATGAGGAAGCTCCCCAAGGTACATGCATAAATTAAAATGTTGCATTTGAATACAATATGCATAACATGGAATCCTTACTCCCTCATTACCATTTAAAACACAAACATTTGCAATAGATCATAGATAGAAAATTAAGCTTAACACTTGCAACAAATAAAAATGGTTGAGCAACAAGTAGGAGGCACCATAATAAAAGGCTCCAAGAGGATATGTGAAAGGCATGATAAAGCATATTATAAGATTATTACAAGGATGAGCAAAAAGCATCATCATAGTCTTCAATGAATTATATTGCTTAGCATGACCAATCAACACACAAAAAATAAATAATATATCAAAAGGAGATGTATCATCTCTTCTGTGTATAAGTTTCTCTAAGTGAGAAATATCACAAAGATATTTATCCACAAAGAAACATGCACACACAAAATAGATACATAAGAAATATAGCATGATATCCAAGAGGAAGTCATGCAATATACCAATAAGAATTTTTGCTTAATAACATGGCCAAAGGCTCAATTTTATCTTATTGTACATTCATGAACTTCAACCACAAACATCTAAAATACATCACAAATATCAACAAGGGATAGAAGATAGTTGGGATGCATTGAGAAAGGCAACAAGTATCACAAACGAGGATACTAAAAGAAATAACTCAATTTGCACTTTCATCGATATTGCACATGTGAGAGGCTTGAGGAATTGATATGCAATAAAATTGCTAGATAGGCATAGATGGGATGGGTGAATCATGAGCATGATTTTATATACTTCCCAACATATGTACTCATCTCAAATTACTCACATTCGCAATAAAGAGGTTTCGTTAAGACTTTAGCAAGAAGCACAACATTTGCAAATCAAGAGATTCATGCCAAGATGCAACCACATGGTTGGATGCTAGAAAAATATGCATGAGAAGATACTTGTTACCGAGATAGCATTGGTGAGGATGTAGTAGATATGTGTTCGTTGACCATCCTAGCTTGCCTCAAGTTACCATTGAGTCACCACTTCTCCCCAAGAGTGAGACAAGCATCCAATGCATATCCATTGTACCTAACACAAAGGTAAGTACAAAAAGGTCCCCAAACTAATTGGGTCCAAAGTAGTTAGACACACTACAACATATAGGACAAACTCCACAATACTATGTGCATATAGATATAAAATTGAATTTCTTGCACATCTTAGCCAAATTAGGATTTGATGGAGTTTACCCTATATATTGGATTAAAGAAAGTAACACATGCCATAAGATATACATATATTAAATATGCATGCACAATAATTTCAAGAACCAAATGAAGATACAATTTGGACAAAACACCAAATAAATCAAGAGACAATGGTTGTCCAAATTATATCAAAGAATCAAATCAACACAAGATTGACCCCAAAGACTTATCTCATTATAAGAAGCTAATTAAACCTAAACACAAATGAATGAGATAACCAACTCCCAAGAGAGCAAGGTTCCAACAAATAAACCAAACCCTCGAAACATTTTATGATGGCATAAAGTACCAACAAAATTTATGTCTCCCAAAACCAAAAAATTTATAATGATCAAGAGATTTTAAGCATTCTAACAAATATAGGAGAGCTCCCCCAAGATTAGTGCATTATCTAGGATTTTGCATATGAATACAAAATGCACAAAACTAGGATCATCACGCTACCTATATCTACTAAAATGCTAAGAAAGTTTGAATAGACAAATTAGATCCATAAGATGCAAGGAAGACACATGGGAGTCAAAGCACAACACATTCATGGCAATAAATAAGACAATTTAAACACAAGAGCCAATGTAAATATGATCAATAAATTTCTACCTCATAATAGATTGCCAATTGTCCTAGGACAAGAGGTATTAGGAAATATTTCCCGGTGGTAGTTTGTAAGTATATGTAAGATCATATTTACACCAAATAAAGCATATGGTAAAAGATAAGAGTTAACCATCATGCAAAGAGAGTTTCTTGATAGCTTCAATTAGTCATACCAACATGCAAAGCAATTAATAGTATTCATACCAACATGCAAAGCAAATAATAGTATTCACACCAACATGCAAAGCAATTAATAGTATTCATACCAACATGCAAAGCAATTAATAGTATTCATACCAACATCCAAAGCAATTAATAGTATGACTTGAAGCATATGGTTTTACAAAAATGTATTGAGGGACACATTGTGAAAAACCATGCCAAAAAAACTTTCACAAATAAGATCCACAAAGATATTAGCAATGAAGCCATTTAAGCAAATTGGAACTTGTTTGAGAAAACATGCCACATATGAGAGATAATTTACAATATCAATTCTATGTGACACAACCTCAAATGTTCACATTTCCTAGGCTTGTAATATGCACAAAGCTTATTACTCCCCCATAATGTGATAAAGAATTTATTTTCACAAGAGGCAAATAAGATCCAACTAGAGATATTAATGGACATTGGAATTTGAATTTCTCATGAAGATGACATACCACATAGAGACTAGATAATATTGCAATATCAATTCTAAGTGATATTCCTCATGTACACACATTGTTAGGATCATGAAATTCCCAAAGGAATATCACTCCCCCAAAACGGGATAGTCCATTAATCTCTCATAAGAGCCATATAAGATACAACAAGATGCAAAGAGGCTCCAACACAAACACAAGTACACGGTGTGCAACCCAACATACATAGACTTGATTTCTCAAGAAAAGCAAGTAGGAAGCACAACATATACAAACACATGCTAGGAACAAAACTAACACATGCAAAGGGGCGAGTAACTTTCAATATAAGTGAGTTGAGAACATGTTACCGCAAGGAGGAACATTGAATACATGATAGAAGCAAGATAACCAAAAGACTTGGCTTGAGATAATATAAATGATGAAGATCCCTTAATTCTTCATGATGTAGCCAAGTCTCCAATGCCCTCCAACAAGCACCTATTGATCAAATTTTGGATTGTTGGTCCCCAACTAAGTTGGGTCCTAAGAGGTTAGTCACAATAGGCTTGGCAACCCAAATGGTTCTTTTCTTGACACCACTTTGAGCACCAACATATTTGGCAAACACATTGCCACCCTCATCCTTACGAAGAGAATAAACATCATCAATGGTGATAGAGTTGGATGAGGTACCAATAGTGCACAAGGAGGAGATGTGGCCCTTCTCACGGCATATGTAGCAAGTTCTTTTCTTCTCCTTCTTCTCACTAGATTTCTCCACAATGGGAGCATTGGCTTGTTTCTTCTTGGGAAGTGGCATTTCTTCAACTTGAGGTTGAATATGAGTTTGAGCTTGAGGCCGCTTCCCTTTTTGCTTCTTCTTCAAAGGGCAAGATCTAACATGGTGTCCTTCAATATTGCACTTGAAGCAAACAATCTTGGCCGGGTCTTTGACTTGTACTTGGCCCTTCTTCTTGTTGTTGTTCTTGGACTTGTTCTTGTTGTTGGATTTGAATCCAAGTCCACTCTTTTCATTGGGGGATTGTTGCATACTCAACATCGTGTCAAGTTTGCATTTCCCTTCATGACCCTTTACCAAATCGTTCTTCAAAGAAGTGACTTGGGCCTTGAGCTCTTTGATTTCCTCTACATGGTTAGTAACAACACAAGTACTAGAGGAAGTAGAACCATTATTGTTAGAGCAACAAGGCAAGGAAGATAATTCATCACAAGATTTAGCAATACTATGAGTGGATGAATTACTAGGACTAGCACATGGCAATATAGAATTTTGGGTAGTAGTGCTAGTATCCACATGAGGCTCACAAGGTGTTGCCTTTGATATGATAGCCCCATGTGCTAACTTTAGCCTATCATGGGAGGCTAGAAGATCCTCATGGGAGCTAGAAAGCTTTCCGTAATTTTCTTCCAATTTCCCATAATTGCTAGTTAGCAATTCAAGTTGAGCCCTTAGCTCAACATTCTCCTTCAAGATAGATGCTTCACAAGAAGTAGAGTTAGTAGCACAAGCATCATCACAAGACATATCAAGAAGAGTGGGTAACATAGCATGCTCTTTTAAATAAGAATCTTGGAGTTGCTCATGTGACTTGGTGAGGATAGAGTGTTCGCTCTCCAAGGCCTTGTGGGCCTTGTCTAGATCATCTAGATCCTTAACAAGTTTATCATGACCAACACCAACTTTGGACTTTTCATTTTTAAGCAATTTTAATTGAGCTTTAGCATGGTCTCTTTCCTTAGTGAGTTTAGAAAATATTTCATTTTGAGACACCTCAAGGGTTTCAAGTTGCTCCTCAAGAGAGGCTACGGTATCTTGTTCTTCTTCAAGATCATTCTTTAAGGATGCTACATCATTGGCATACTCTCGTTCAAGAGCACCCATTTTATCAATGGTGTTCTCATGCATCCAAATAAGTTTTTGGCTCTCAATAGCGGTAGTCAAGATTTCAAAGAAGTGAGAGCTAGCAATTTTATCTTTGCAAAGAACCTTGAAAACACTCTTACCCTTATCGCGTAGAGAGACAACCCAATCATCTTCTTCATATTCATCCTCATCCTTATCACCACGAAAAATATTAGGTTCCATGGTAGGAGGTACCGTGGAACCCTTGGCCATAAGGCATATATGAGAACCGTGAGATAAAGATGAGGAGTTACTTGAGGCTCCTTTCAAGATCTTGTCTTGACCAATAGAATCTTTGGTTTCCTCTACATTGTTAGCCACACAACAACTAGAGGAAATAGAAGCATTTTTATCATGGCCACAAGACAAATCAAGCATATCATCATGAGATTTATTCATGCAACTTACACATGATATGCAAGGACTATCAACACAAGCATGTAAATCATTTCTAGTGCTAGATGTGTTTAAGTCCAAAGATGAACCATTGCAATGAGGTATAGATGAAGGATCATCAATAGTAAGCTCAATACCAACATTGCAATTTCCATCACCACTCACCATATCATTACCTTGTGTCTTGCCACACTTTGGTGAAGTGGATGAAGATGAGAACTCATCACGGAATACAATCATCCTCAATAATCCTTGACACATCATATTTATCTTGAAGCTTTGTCCATAATTCATGAGCGCTCCCAAAAGGCATGATTGAAGAAGTAACTACATTGCTCACTGATACGTCTCCAACGTATCTATAATTTCTTATGTTCCATGCTAGTTTTATGACAATACCTACATGTTTTGTTCACACTTTATGATATTTTGATGCATTTTCCGGCACTAACCTATTAACAAGATGTCGAAGCGCCAGTTCCTGTTTTTTGCTGTTTTTGGTTTCAGAAATCCTACACAGAAATATTCTCGAATTGGACGAAACAAAAGCCCACGGTCTTATTTTCCACGGAAGGTTCCAGAGCCGAATAGGAGACGGAGAAGGGCCACGAGGCGGCCACACCATAGGGGAGCGGCCCCACCCCGGCCGCGCCGCCCTATGGGGTGGGCCCCTGGTGCCCCTCGCCCCCTTCGCCTACTTAATCCCTCCGTCGCGAAACCCTAGTACCGAGAGCCACGATACGGAAAAAGTTCCAGACACCGCCGCCGCCAATCCCATCTCGGGGATTCAAGAGATCGCCTCCCTGCCGGAGAGGGGAATCATCACCGAAGGGCTCTACATCACCATGCCCGCCTCCGGATTGATGCGTGAGTAGTTCATCCTTGGACTATGGGTCCATAGCAGTAGCTAGATGGTTGTCTTCTCCTCTTGTGCTATCATGTTTAGATCTTGTGAGCTGCCTATCATGATCAGGATCATCTATTTGTAATGCTACATGTTGTGTTTGGTGGGATTCGATGAATATTGAATACTATGTCAAGTTGATTATTGATCTATCATATATGTGTGTTTATGTTCTTGCATGCTCTTCGTTGCTAGTAGAGGCTCTGGCCAAGTTGATACTTGTAACTCCAAGAGGGAGTATTTATGCTCGATAGTGGGTTCATGCCTCCATTGAATCTGGGACAGTGACAGAAAGTTCTAAGGTTGTGGATGTGTGTTGCCACTAGGGATAAAACATCGATGCTTTGTCTAAGGATATTTGTGTTGATTACATTACGCACCATACTTAATGCAATTGTCTGTTGTTTGCAACTTAATACAGGGGGTGCGGATGCTAACCTGAAGGTGGACTTTTTAGGCATAGATGCATGCTGGATAGCGGTCTATGTTCTTTGTCGTAATGCCCTGATTAAATCTCATAGTAGTCATCATGATATGTATATGAATCTCTATTCTGTCAATTGCCCAACTGTAATTTGTTCACCCAACATGCTATTTATCTTATTGGAGAGACACCCTAGTGAACTGTGGACCCGGTCCTTTCTTTTACATCTGAAATACAATCTACTGCAATCTCTGTTCTCTGTTGTTCTTTGCAAACAAACATCATTCTCCACACCATACGTTTAATCCTTTGTTTTCAGCAAGCCGGTGAGATTGACAACCTCGCTGTTACGTTGGGGCAAAGTATCTTGATAGTGTTGTGCAGGTTCCACGTTGGCGCCGGAATCCCTGGTGTTGCGCCGCACTACACTCCTCCACCAACAACCTTCATGTGGCCTTCATCTCCTACTGGTTCGATAACCTTGGTTTCTTTCTGAGGGAAAATTTGCTGCCGTGCGCATCACACCTTCCTCTTGGGGTTCCCAACGGACGTGTGCATCACGCGCCATCAAGATTCTGGCGCCGTTTTGGGAGATCAAGATACGCTGCAAGGGGAGTCTCCACATCCAATCTCTTTACTTTGTTTATTGTCTTGCTTTACTTTATTTTATTTTTTGTCTTGTTTGCTTTTTCATATCAAAAACACAAAAAAATTAGTTACTTGTTTTTACTTTATTTAATTCGGTTTGTTTAGTTTATTTTTATTACTGTTAAAATGAATACTCCTGAGAACACTAAGTTGTGAGACTTCACTAGCTAGGCTTAATGGAAAACAACAAAAAAATTAGAGATCTTTATGAACTTTATATTGAATTAGGACATGATGTGTTTGAAGAGAATTAAAAAACCCATGGAACTTTGTTTGCAAAATAGTTGTAGCAATGTTTTTAGCATGACTCTTTGAACACTATTATTGCTAATGCTATGGAAGAATTTAAGCTTGGGGAGGTCGGTTTTGATGAAAATGATCTTTTTAGTCCTCCGGGTATGGAGGAGAAAATGTTGATTATGATATGCCTCCTATAAATGATGTTTACAATGATGAATATGATATTTTCAGTCCATCTACTATTGAGGATAAAATTCATTATGATTATTCTATGCCTCCAATTTATGATGATTATAATGATGGATGTGATAGTTTTACTCCCACTATTACTAATAAAATTGATTATGCTTATGTGGAGAGTAATGATACTTTTATGCATGTGGATCATGATAAGAATGCTTTATGTGATAGCTATATTGTTGAGTTTATTCATGATGCTACTGGAAATTATTATGAGAGAGGAAAATATGGTTGTAGAAATTTTCATGGTACTAAAACACCTCTCTATATGCTGAAACTTTTGAAGTTACTCTTGTTTTATCTTAATATGCTTGTCACTTTGTTCTTTTTGAATTTATTTGTGTACAAGATCCTATGCATAGGAAGTGGGTTAGACTTAAAAGTATTTCTTATTTGCTTTTGATGCTCTCTTTTGCTTCAACTCTTATTTCTTGTGAGAGCATCATTAAAATTACTGAGCCCATCTTAATGGCTATAAAGAAAGCACTTCTTCGGAGATAACCCATGTTTCTATTTTACTATTGTTTTGTTGAGTCTTGGAAGTTGTTACTACTGTAGCAACCTCTCCTTATCATGTTATTGTGCCAAGTAAAGTCTCTGATAGAAGGTTGATACTAGATTTGGATTTCTGCGCAGAAACAGATTTGCTGTCTGTCACGAATTCGCGTCCTTCTCTCTGTAGACGAATCAAAAAATCAGCGAAAATTCATGCATGATCCTCAGATATGTACGCAACTTTCATTAGTTTTGAGTTTTTCCATCTGAGCAAGTTAAGTGCCTCAGAAAAATTCGTCTTTACGGATTGTTCTGTTTTGACAGATTCTGCCTTTTTATTTCGCATTGCCTCTTTTACTGTGTTGAGTGGATTTCTTTGTTCCATTAACTTTCAGTAGCCTTGGGTAATGTCCAAAAGTGTTAAGAATGATTGTGTCCTCTCTGAACATGTGAATTTTGATTATGTACTAACCCTCTAATGAGTTTGCTTTAAGTTTGGTGTGGAGGAAGTTTTCAAGGGTCAAGAGAAGAGGATGATATAATATGATCAAGAAGAGTGAAAAGTCTAAGCTTGGGGATGCCCCGTGGTTCATCCCTGCATATTTCAAGAAGACTCAAGCATCTAAGCTTGGGGATGCCCAAGGCATCCCTTCTTCATCGACAACTTATCATGTCACTTCTAGTGAAACTATATTTTTATTCCGTCACATCTTATGTTCTTTACTTGGAGCGTCTGTTTGCTTTTATTTTTGTTTATGTTTGAATAAATTCGGATCCCACCAATCCTTGTATTGGAGAGAGACACGCTCCGCTTTTTCATATTGAACACTTGTGTTCTTAGTTTTGCTTTAATGTTCATGGCGAAGGCTGAAAACTGCTTCGTTGATTGCTATTTGGTTGGAATCGAAAATGCTTCATATGGTCTTGAATAATTTGATACTTGGCAATTGTTTTGAGCTCTCATAGATCATGTTTAAGCTTTTGCATCATGTAGTTTAAATCTATTAGTGGAGAACTACCGTAGAGCTTGTTGAAATTTGGTTTGCATGATTGGTCTCTCTAAGGTCTAGATATTTTCTGGTAAAAGTGTTTGAACAATGAGGAAGACAGTGTAGAGTCTTATAATGCTTGCAATATGTTCTTGTGTAAGTTTTGTTGTACCTGTTCATACTTGTGTTTGCTTCAAACAACCTTGCTAGCCAAAGCCTTGTACTGAGAGGAAATGCTTCTCGTGCATCCAAACACCTTGAGCCAAAACTCATGCCATTTGTGTCCACCATAACTACCTATATGTGGTATTTTTCTGCCATTCCAAAGTAAATTGCTTGCGTGCTACCTTTAAAATTTCATTCCTTTGCCTTTACAATACATAGCTCATGGGAAAATAGCTTAAAAACTATTGTGGTGATGAATATGTTGCTATGTATCTTAGTTCTTATAAGTTGCTTGTTGAGCGGTAACCATGTTTGGGGGGCGCCAACAACTTTTTACACCTTTGTTGAATATCATGTGAGTTGCTATGCATGTTCGTCTTGTCTGAAGTAAGGGTGATTTATCATGATTAAATGGTTTGAGTATGCATATTGTTAGAGAAGAACTTTGGGCCGCCAACCAAAGCCATGTATCATGGTGGAAGTTTTCAGTTTGGACATTAATCCTCAATCTCTTATGAGAATATTATCTGTTGTTGAATGCTTAAGCATTAAAGAGGAGTCCATTATCTGTTTTCTATGTTGTCCCGGTATGGATGTCCTCAAGTTGAGATCTATCAAAATCGAGAAATCAAATGTGATTTATCTCCTTGGACCTTTGCGGCATAGAGGTACCCCTTTGTGACACTTGGTTGAAACATATGTAATGCAATGATAATCCATGGAAATCCGAGCTAATTAGGACAAGGTGCGAACACTATTGATATTCGATGCATGAGGCTTGCCACTTGTAGGAAGTTTTATGCATAACACATATGAATTATTACTACCGTTGATAAAATTGTTTCTATGTTTTCAAAATAAAAAGCTCTAGCACATGAGTAATCCATGCTTCCCTCTGCGAAGGGCCTTTCTTTTACTTTATGTTGAGTCAGTTTACCTACTTCTTTCTATCTTAGAAGCAAACACTTGTGTCAACTGTGTGCATTGATTCTTACATGTTTGCTTATTGCACTTGTTATATTACTTTATGTTGACAATTATCCATGAGATATACATGTTACAAGTTGAAAGCAATTGCTGAAACTTAATCATCCTTTGTGTTGCTTCGAAACCTCTTACTTTGAATCTATTGCTTTATGAGTTAGCTCTTATGCAAGTCTTTTTGATACTTGTCTTGAAAGTACTATTCATGAAAAGTTTTGCTATATGATTCAGTTGTTTAGTCATTATCCCTCTGTTAGCAATCTATTGCTTCGAATCACTTCATTCATCTCATATGCTTTACAATAATGTTGATCAAGATTGTGTTGGTAGCATGTCACTTCAGAAATTATTGTTTTTATCGTTTACCTACTCGAGGGCGAGTAGGAACTAAGCTTGGGGATGCTTGATACGTCTCCAACGTATCTATATTTTCTTATGTTCCATGCTAGTTTTATGACAATACCTACATGTTTTGTTCACACTTTATGATGTTTTGATGCATTTTTCGTCACTAACCTATTAACAAGATGCCGAAGCGCCAGTTCCTATTTTCTGCTGTTTTGGTTTCAGAAATCCTACACAGGAAATATTCTCGGAATTGGACGAAACAAAAGCCCACGGTCTTATTTTCCACAGAAGGTTCCAGAGCACCGAAGAGGAGACGGAGAAGGGCCACGAGGGTGGCCACACCATAGGGGGGCGCGGCCCCACCCCTGGCCGTGCCGCCCTATGGGGTGGGCCCCTCGGGTGCCCCCCTGCGCTGCCCCTTCGCCTACTTAATCCCTCCGTCGCGAAAACCCTAGTACCGAGAGCCACGATACGGAAAAAGTTCCAGAGACACCGCCGCCGCCAATCCCATCTCGGGGGATTCAGGAGATCGCCTCCGCACCCTGCCGGAGAGGGGAATCTTCACCGGAGGGCTCTACATCACCATGCCCGCCTCCGGATGATGTGTGAGTAGTTCATCCTTGGACTATGGGTCCATAGCGTAGCTAGATGGTTGTCTTCTCCTCTTGTGCTATCATGTTTAGATCTTGTGAGCTGCCTATCATGATCAGGATCATCTATTTGTAATGCTACATGTTGTGTTTGGTGGGATCCGATGAATATTGAATACTATGTCAAGTTGATTATTGATCTATCATATATGTGTGTTTATGTTCTTGCATGCTCTCCGTTGCTAGTAGAGGCTCTGGCCAAGTTGATACTTGTAACTCTAAGAGGGAGTATTTATGCTCGATAGTGGGTTCATGCCTCCATTGAATCTGGGACAGATGAAAGTTCTAAGGTTGTGGATGCTGTTGCCACTAGGGATAAAACATCGATGCTTTGTCTAAGGATATTTGTGTTGATTACATTACGCACCATACTTTAATGCAATTGTCTGTTATTTGCAACTTAATACTGGAGGGGTGCGGATGCTAACCTGAAGGTGGACTTTTTAGGCATAGATGCATGCTGGATAGCGGTCTATGTTCTTTGTCGTAATGCCCGATTAAATCTCATAGTAGTCATCATGATAAGTATATGAATCTCTATTCTGTCAATTGCCCACCTGTAATTTGTTGACCCAGCATGCTATTTATCTTATTGGAGAGACACCAGTAGTGAACTGTGGACCCCGGTCCTTTCTTTTACATCTGAAATACAATCTACTGCAATCTCTGTTCTCTGTTGTTCTTTGCAAACAAACATCATTCTCCACACCATACGTTTAATCCTTTGTTTTCAGCAAGCCGGTGAGATTGATGATACGTCTCCAACGTATCGATAATTTCTTATGTTCCATGCTATTTTATTGATGATACCTACATGTTTTATGCACATTATATGTCATATTTATGCATTTTCTGGAACTAACCTATTAACAAGATGCCGAAGAGCCGCTTTTCACTGTTTTTGGTTTCAGAAATCCTAGTAAGGAAATATTCTCGGAATTGGACGAAATCTTCGCCGGGTCCTATTTTTGCACGAGCTTCCAGAAGACCGAAGAGATAACGAGTGGGGCGACGAGGCGCCGCCACCATAGGGCCGCGCGCCGAGGGGGCCCGCGCCGCCCTATGGTGTGGGCCTCTCGTCGCCCCCTGACCTACCCTTCCGCCTACTTAAAGCCTCCGTCGCGAAACCCCCAGTACCGAGAGCCACGATACGGAAAACCTTCCGAGACGCCGCCGCGAATCCCATCTCGGGGGATTCGGAGATCGCTCCGGCACCCGGAGAGGGGATTCATCTCCGGAGGACTCTTCATCGCCATGATCGCCTCCGGAGTGATGAGTGAGTAGTTCACCCTGGACCATGGGTCCATAGCAGCTAGATGGTCGTCTTCTCCTTGTTGTGCTTCATTGTTGGATCTTGTGAGCTGCCTAACATGATCAAGATCATCTATCTGTAATACTATATGTTGTGTTTGTCGGGATCCGATGGATAGAGAATACTATGTTATGGTGATTATCAATCTATTGTTTATGTGTTGTTTATGATCTTGCATGCTCTCCGTTATTAGTAGAGGCTCTGGCCAAGTTTTTACTCTTAACTCCAAGAGGGAGTATTTATGCTCGATAGTGGGTTCATGCCTTCATTGACACTGGGACAGTGACAGAAAGTTCTAAGGTTGTGATGTGTTGTTGCCACTAGGGATAAAACATTGATTCTATGTCTAAGGATGTAGTTGTCGATTACATTACGCACCATACTTAATGCAATTGTCTGTTGCTTTGCAACTTAATACTGAATGGGGTTCGGATGATAACCTGAAGGTGGACTTTTTAGGCATAGATGCAGTTGGATGGCGGTCTATGTACTTTGTCGTAATGCCCAATTAAATCTCACTATATTTATCATATCATGTATATGCATTGTTATGCCCTTCTCTATTTGTCAATTGCCCGACCGTAATTTGTTCACCCAACATGCTTTTATCTTATGGGAGAGACACCTCTAGTGAACTGTGGACCCCGGTCCTATTCTTTACATAGCATACAATCTACTGCAATTGTGTTTTACTATTTTCTTGCAAACAATCATCTTCCACTCGATACGCTTAATCCTTTGTAACAAGCCGGTGAGATTGACAACCTCACTGTTTCGTTGGGGCAAAGTACTTTGGTTTTGTTGTGCAGATTCCACGTTGGCGCCGGAATCCCTGTTGTTGCGTCGCATCACATTTCGCCACCATCAACCTTCAACGTGCTTCTTGGCTCCTCCTGGTTCGATTCAACCTTGGTTTCTTTCTGAGGGAAAACTTGCCACCGTGCGCATCATACCTTCCTCTTGGGGTTCCCAACGGACGTGTACATCTACGCGCATCAAGCTTTGTGGCCGGGGAGATCAAGACACGCTGCAAGGGGAGTCTCCACTTCTCAATCTCTTTACTTTGTTTTTGTCTTGCTTTATTTTATTTACTACTTTGTTTGCTGCACCTAAACAAAACACAAAAAAATTAGTTGCTAGTTTTACTTTATTTACTGTCTTGCTCACTATATCAAAAACACAAAAAATTAGTTACTCGTCTTTACCTTGTTTGCCTAGTTTACTTTTTGCTTATTGCATCATGTTTCCTTTTAATTTTACCACAAAAGATATACCGGTAGGACGTGGGTCCATAGTTGGGAGAAATAATATAGAAGAATTTTTCAATCATGTTAGTATTACTGAAAATTTTGAAGATAGACACTTGGTAGAACTTGCACCTACCTATGAAATTGCTGCTGCTGCTTTAGTTCGCATGTTGGAAACTAAATTTGTTAATCTCAATCCTATAATCCAACACATGTTTCTTACACTTGGTGATTTGGAAGAAGGGGAAAAGAAAGATTTTGTTCTAGAAACTCTTCTTAGAGAATTTGGTGGTCTAGCAAGAGAGGCTAGAAAGGTTTTTGCTAAATTTAATATGCTAGGTTCTCATACCAATTTTATTGGTCTCCTTGAAAAAATGGACATAGATAGAATAAGGTACACTAATAGCATTAATGATGGTGGGGAAATCAAAGCACCAATACCATGTAAACTCCTAGCTATGAATGATGCACTAGAAAATAATTATGCTTGGCTTGTTCCTGAAAATTTGTTCGATGAGAGTAGCAAGCCCAAGACTAATGAAAAGGGAGACGCTAAAACTTATGTATCCAATATACTATGCTTGGTTGAGAAAACTCCCAATACCCCTGGTTATGATGTTGATGCTTCATCTCTTGATGTTACTTGATTTGCACTTTCTGCGCCTAGCTGAAAGGCGTTAAAGAAAAGCGCTTATGGGAGACAACCCATGTTTTTACTACATCAATTTTTTGTTTTGTTGAGTCTTGGAAGTTGTTTACTACTGTAGCAACCTCTCCTTATCATGTTTTTGTGCCAAGTAAAGTTCTATGTCAAAGTTGATGTTATATTTGGGATCGCTGCGCAGAAACAGCATTGCTGTCTGTCACGAATCTGGGCACAGGCCTCTGTAGAAAATTTGAAAAAATCTGCCAATTTACGAGCGTGATCCTCAGATATGTACGCAACTTTCATTAGTTTTGAGTTTTTCCATTTGAGCAAGTCTGGTGCCAGATTTAAATTCGTCTTTACGGACTGTTCTGTTTTTGACAGATTCTGCCTTTTATTTCGCATTGCCTCTTTTGCTATGTTGGATTCATTTCTTTGATCCATTAATGTCCAGTAGCTTTATGCAATGTCCAGAAGTGTAAAGAATGATTGTGCCACCTCTGAACATGTGAATTATTAATTGTGCACTAACCCTCTAATGAGTTTGCTTGAAGTTTGGTGTGAAGGAAGTTTTCAAGGGTCAAGAGAGGAGAATGATATACTATGATCAAGAGGAGTGAAAGCTCTAAGCTTGGGGATGCCCCCGTGGTTCACCCCTTCATATTTTAAGAAGACTCAAGCGTCTAAGCTTGGGGATGCCCAAGGCATCCCCTTCTTCATCGACAACATCATCGTGTTCCTGAAACTATATTTTTATTCAATCACATCTTGTGTTCTTTACTTGGAGCGTCGGTTTGTTTTTGTTTTTGTTTTTGTTTGAATAAAATGGATCCTAGCATTCATTTTGTGGGAGAGAGACACGCTCCGCTGTTGCATATGGACAAATATGTCCTTAGGCTTTACTCATAATGTTCAAGGCGAAGTTTCTTCTTCGTTAAATTGTTATATGGTTGGAATTGGAAAATGCTACATGTAGTAATTCTAAAATGTCTTGGATAATGTGATACTTGGCAATTGTTGTGCTCATGTTTAAGCTCTTGCATCATATGCTTTGCACCCATTAATGAAGAAATACATAGAGCTTGCTAAAATTTGATTTGCATATTTGGTCTCTCTAAGGTCTAGATAATATCTAGTATTGAGTTTTGAACAACAAGGAAGACGGTGTAGAGTCTTATAATGTTTACAATATGTCTTTTATGTGAGTTTTGCTGCACCGGTTCATCCTTGAGTTTGCTTCAAATAACCTTGCTAGCCTAAACCTTGTATCGAGAGGGAATACTTCTCATGCATCCAAAATCCTTGAGCCAACTACTATGCCATTTGTGTCCACCATACCTACCTACTACATGGTATTTCTCCGCCATTCCAAAGTAAATTGCTTGAGTGCTACCTTTAAAATTCCATCATTCACCTTTGCAATATATAGCTCATGGGACAAAATAGCCTTAAAAACTATCGTAGTATTGAATATGTACTTATGCACTTTATCTTTTATTAAGTTGCTTGTTGTGCGATGCTTCTGGGGAACGCCATCAACTATTGTTGAATATCATGTGAGTTGCTATGCATGTCCGTCTTGTCTCAAGGATCTATCATTTTAGTGGTTGGAGCATGCAAAATTGTTAGAGAAGAACATTGGGCCGCTAACTAAAGCCATGAATCATGGTTGAAGTTTCAGTTTTGGACATATATCCTCAATCTCATATGAGAATAATAATCATTGCTACATGCTTATGCATTTAAGAGGAGTCCATTATCTGTTGTCCATGTTGTCCCGGTATGGATGTCTAAGTCGAGAATAATCAAAAGCGAGAAATCCAAAATGCGAGCATTCTCCTTAGACCTTTGTACGCGCATGGAGGTACCCCTTTGTGACACTTGGTTGAAACATGGCATGCAAAGATCCGGTAGTCCAAGCTAAGTAGGACGAGGTGCGGACACTATTAGTATACTATGCATGAGACTTGCAACTTGTAAGATATAATTTACATAACTCATATGCTTTATTACTACCGTTGACAAAATTGTTTCATGTTTTCAAAATAAAAGCTCTAGCACAAATACAGCAATCGATGCTTCCCTCTGCGAAGGGCCATTCTTTTACTTTTATTGTTGAGTCGTTTACCTATCTCCCTCCACCTTAAGAAGCAAACACTTGTGTGAACTGTGCATTGATTCCTACATACTTGCATATTGCACTTGTTATACTACTCTATGTTGACAATATCCATGAGATATACATGTTATAAGTTGAAAGCAACCGCTGAAACTTAATCTTCCTATGTGTTGCTTCAACACCTTTACTTTGATTTATTGCTTTATGAGTTAACTCTTATGCAAGACTTATTGATGCTTGTCTTGAAGTACTATTCATGAAAAGTCTTTGCTACATGATTCACTTGTTTACTCATGTCATTACCTTTGTTTTGATCGCTGCATTCATTACATATGTTTACAAATAGTATGATCAAGATTATGATGGCATGTCACTTCGAAATTATCTTTGTTATCGTTTTACCTGGGACGAGCGTAACTAAGCTTGGGGATGCCGATACGTCTCCAACGTATCGATAATTTCTTATGTTCCATGTTATTTTATTGATGATACCTACATGTTTTATGCACATTATATGTCATATTTATGCATTTTACGGAACTAACCTATTAACAAGATGCCGAAGAGCCAGTTGTCAAGTTCTGCTGTTTTTGGTTTCAGAAATCCTAGTAAGGAAATATTCTAAATTGGACGAAATCTTCGCCCGGGTCCTATTTTTGCACGGAGCTTCCAGAAGACCGAAGAGAGAAGTGGGGCGACGAGGCGCCGCCACCATAGGCCGCGCCGAGGGGCCCGCGCCGCCCTATGGTGTGGGCCCCTCGTCAGCCCCCGACCTACCCTTCCGCCTACTTAAAGCCTCCGTCGCGAAACCCCCGCACGAGAGCCACGATACGGAAACCTTCCGCAGACGCCGCGAATCCCATCTCTGGGGATTCAGGAGATCGCCTCCCGCACCTCGCCGAGAGGGGATTCATCTCCCGAGGACTCTTCATCGCCATGATCGCCTCCGAGTGATGAGTGAGTAGTTCACCCATGGGTCCATAGCAGTAGCTAGATGGTCGTCTTCTCCTTGTTGTGCTTCATTGTTGGATCTTGTGAGCTGCCTAACATGATCAAGATCATCTATCTCGTAATACTATATGTTGTGTTTGTCGGGATCCGATGGATAGAGAATATTATGTTATGGTGATTATCAATCTATTGTTTATGTGTTGTTTATGATCTTGCATGCTCTCCGTTATTAGTAGAGGCTCGCCAAGTTTTTACTCTTAACTCCAAGAGGGAGTATTTATGCTCGATAGTGGGTTCATGCCTTCATTGACACCGGGACAGTGACAGAAAGTTCTAAGGTTGTGATGTGCTGTTGCCACTAGGGATAAAACATTGATTCTATGTCTAAGGATGTAGTTGTCGATTACATTACGCACCATACTTAATGCAATTGTCTGTTGCTTTGCAACTTAATACCGAATGGGGTTCGGATGATAACCCGAAGGTGGACTTTTTAGGCATAGATGCGCTTGGATGGCGGTCTATGTACTTTGTCGTAATGCCCAATTAAATCTCACTATATTTATCATATCATGTATATGCATTGTTATGCCCTTCTCTATTTGTCAATTGCCCGACTGTAATTTGTTCACCCAACATGCTTTTATCTTATGGGAGAGACACCTCTAGTGAACTGTGGACCCCGGTCCTATTCTTTACATAGCATACAATCTACTGCAATTGTGTTTTACTATTTTCTTGCAAACAATCATCTTCCACTCGATACGCTTAATCCTTTGTTACAACAAGCTGAGATTGACAACCTCACTCTTCGTTGGGGCA
Organism: Lolium multiflorum; assembly: GCA_030979885.1. Classification (NCBI taxonomy): domain Eukaryota; kingdom Viridiplantae; phylum Streptophyta; class Magnoliopsida; order Poales; family Poaceae; genus Lolium; species Lolium multiflorum. The sequence continues at coordinate 289,760,915 of CM061749.1, forward strand.
AAGTACTTTGGTTTTGTTGTGCAGATCCACGTTGGCGCGATCCCTGTTGTTGCGTCGCATCACATTTCGCCACCATCAACCTTCAACGTGCTTCTTGGCTCCTCCCTGGTTCGATTCAACCTTGGTTTCTTTCTCGAGGAAAACTTGCCACTGCGCATCATACCTTCCTCTTGGGGTTCCCAACGGACGGTACATCTACGCGCATCAATTGACAACCTCATCGCACGCTGGGGCAAAGTATCTTGATAGTGTTGTGCAGTTCCACGTTGCGCCGCCGGTGTTGCGCCGCACTACACTCCTCCACCAACAACCTTCACGTGGCCTTCATCTCCTACTGGTTCGATAACCTTGGTTTCTTTCTGAGGAAAAACTTACTGCTGTGCGCATCACACCTTCCTCTTGGGGTTCCCAATGGACGTGTGCATCACGCGCCATCACTCACAACAATGGAAAACACATGAGAAGCAAGAGCATCGAGGCAAGAGTTTTTCTCCTCCTCAAGAGATAAATTTTGAGGATCCTTAGGAGAAGAAAAACCCATGTCAAGAAATCGCTCCATGTCCGGGGACATACCCTGCAAAATATAAAGCACATAAATTTTCCATAGATCATAATTTGTGCCATCAAATATAAACATGTTATTGTGCGCTAATCCCCTAACCGACATCTTTACTCTCAAGGCGGTGAAGCCTAAGAATGAGAAACCTTGCTCTGATACCAATTAAAAGGACACGGATGTCACCTAGAGGGGGGGGGAATGAATAGGCGGTTTAAAACTTTTACGAGATGGGCTTAACAAATGCGGAATAAAACTAGCGTTTACTTTGTCAAGCCCAAAGCCTATATACTATGGTTCACCTATGTGCACCAACAACTTATTCTAAGCAATGGTTCACCTATGTGCACCAACAACTTATGCTAAGCAATACAAGCAAGTATGTGATAGCAAGATATATATAACTTCAAGCACAATGGCTATCACAAGGTAAAGTGCATAAGTAAAGAGCTCGGGTATAGAGATAACCGAGGCACGCGGAGACGATGATTTATCCCAAGTTCACACTCTTGCGAGTGCTAATCTCCGGTGGAGAGGTGCGGTGGCTTAGTGCTCCCGAACGCCACAAGAGGCTCACCTTGAGGTGTGGTTGCTCGATGCACACCAACGCCACAAAGGCCTCACCCCAAGATGCGGTACTCACACCACACACCGAGCGCCACGAAGGCGCCTCACTTAAATCTCCGTGACCCTCGCCACAAAGGCCTAGGTCACGGTTCCACTAAGGGATTTCCTTCGAAAACCGGGCCTTACACAAAGGTTGGGGCACACATCCACAACTTAATTGGAGGCTCCCAACAAATCACCACAAAGGTCTAGAATCCGTCTAGGGTTCCAAGAATCCAAGAGTAATAACCTTCTTGCTTTCACCACCATGAATCACCGTGGAGAACTCAAACCGATGCACCAAATGCAATGGCAAGAACACCACAAAGATGCTCAAGTCCTTCTCTCTCAAATTACAACAAAGCTAAAAAAGCTATTGGGGGAATAAGAGAGGAAGAACAAAGGAATTCACAAAGAACACCAAGATCAAGATCTAGAGGATTCCACTCACAAAGAGATGGATTTGATTGGTACAAATGTAGATCTAGATCTCCTCTCTCTTTTCCCTCAAATGGGGGCAAGAATCATGGAGGCATTGAGAGATAGAGCAAGCTTCTCTAGTTCAACAATGGAGGAGAGAGAGAGAGAGTGAGAGAAGCCACAGCCCAAGGAGGAAGAAGGGGGGCTTAAATACCCCCTCCCATCGAAATATGACCGTTTGGGAATGCTCATGCCGGATTTTCCGGGCCGGATATTTGCAAAATATCCGGCCCCGAAAAACGGCAAAGGACCAGAAAACATGCCCTCGGGGGCCGGATATTTGGCCGGATTTTCCCAAACCAGATTTGGGGGGGATTATCCGCCCAAACTTGGGCCGAATATCCGCCCCCTAAAACTGGCAGAAACATCAAACGGGCATAACTTTAGCATCCGGACTCCGATTTTGATGATCTTGGGCTTGTTTTAAAGCTAGGAACAAGCTCTACAAGACCATGCAGGGAACCATCATAATACAACAATGTAGGATAGAAACAAATGATGAAAGGTTTGACCTATCTAAAAAGGCATACCAGTGAAAACCTCCAACTTTGAAAATGCAACAAGTTGCCCATGCAAAAACCATTTTCGATGAACTAGAGCTTGTCATGAGAATAAGCACAAGCTCTAAAACATAACATGGATAAGATCCAAATAAAACCAAGAAAGATCATGCAAGGATGCAAAGGTTTGAGCTCTCCGAACGATACGAACGCAGTTACTCACTAGAGCCCTCTTGATAGTACGGCAACTAAACTATAAACCGGTCTCCAACTACACTATGAGACCGGAAGAAAGAAACCCTATCAAGAGCAAACCTTATACTTGCGCATTCCACTTGAGCTCGATGATAACGATCTTGACCGCAACAAGATGGAACACCTTTCTTGATTGTGCTTGCTTGACAAAGTCTTGTGGATTGCTCCCCCATAATCCATCATGGGAGAGCTTCTTCGGCGCATCTTCACATATCCATGAACACCATATGGAGAGCATGCTTCAAGCAAATGATCTCTTTGAGATGGCTCACCTTGAACTTGCACTTCATTTCTTCATGGCAAGCTTCAAGCATATGATCTCTTCGAGTTGGCTCATCTTGAACTTGCACTTCATTTCTTCATGGAAAACTTCAAGCATATGATCTCTTCGAGTTGGCTCATCTTGAACTTGCACTTCATTTCTTCATCATGTAGATGTCTTGAAGTAACTCGAGGGCTCACTTCATCTTCATCTTCAAGACATACTTGACACTTGATATCCTTCATCAATTTCTTCTTATTGCAACCTTGAAGCCAACATATGGTTCAAACATTGCCTATGGACAACACCTACAAATATAACTCAATGCAAACATTAGTCCATAGGGATTGACATTAATTACCAAAACCACACATGGGGGCTCCATGCACTTTCAACCATCCCAACCAGATATCTGAGGAATGCGAAAAGGAAAAGGGTACAACTGACTATCTTGTCCCACTCCGGGAGATCTTGTCAGCGTTGTCTACACGACGCTAGGGTGACCGACTACATTTGTTGGTTAATCCTGATGGTCTTTTCAGTATGATGAAACCGCCACCATAGGATTTCACCCTCAGCCATGGTTCAATTGTCTTTTTTATGAGAGAGACCATGGTCGAATTGTCCATACAATAGAGTACACAAATTTTGGTCGACAAGTTAGGTCAATTTCAACATTGGAGTTCAAATCTAACCACTCTCGTTATTGAAAGTAAAAGTTAAAAAATTTCCCGTATTTTAGAGATGCATGTTATGCAAATGTAAAAATTACTTCTACCCTCATAACATAGAAGTTTACCAGAGGTCATATTAAAGTTGTCAATGAGGTATTAATACTGCAGTCTTTAGTATTTGAAACTATGGTATTTGAGAAACTGTTAAAATACTTTAAAAATATTTTGGTACCAAACACACAGCCTAAGAGACTGCGATACGCCTCAGTGAATTCGTTAACTAACACGAAATCAGACCATCTGTTCGATATTACCGGAAAAAAGATTGGTGGGGAATAGAACCACGGACACCCTTGTCACATCGGGCGGAGAACCAGATCCCGGCTCGACGGCGGCATCGAGGAGTAAGGCCAAGCTCCTCGAGATCCGGTCGTCGTCGTCCACGGCCGGCAGCTACAAGCCCTTTCCCGCCGCTGGTTGAGGTTGCGGATCGGTTCCACGGGCGGCGGCGCCAAATCGATTTCCGCGCCCGCCCGGGTCAGGAAGAGGCCGCGGAATCCACGGCCTTCTGGTTCTAGAGGGGAGGACGGTGGTGCCGCGTGCATCTATCCGGTGATTACGGGTGGAAGACGGCGGCGCCTGGAGCGGATTGCCTGTGCCAGGGTGCCAATCAACCAAGGCGGCCTAGGCAACTTCCGGCGAGGTATCCGGCCAAGGCATGTTTCCTCCATCAAACAAGCCCTAAATCTCCCGTAGTCTACCATCGGGCGCCCTACAGCCGCCGCCGCCACCATAGTTCCCATTCTTCATCGCGTTCCTGCTGCCTCCACCCAGTCCGCGACCTTTGGCCGTTGCGTTTTGAGGTATGCGCTTGTTTGCATCCAGTGATTAGCTAAACCCCACTGACCTCCACATGACTGTCTATCATTGCCATTTCACAGGGAAGCAAGCCGCTTGGATCAAAATGTATGGCTCATAGAATTTACATTGACGACCACACATCCCGAAATGTCTGTCACCCCATGAATTCTGTCGAGTACTGCACTTGCCTTGACTGTGATTGGGCAAATTCTGCATTTGGATTCAGCTGATCAAATTGGGCAATTCAGTTGGAAGTAGTAACTATGGAGCACCTCCCGGTTGAAGTTATTGGCAACATTTTTGCACAGCTTAGTGCTGCACGCGATGTCATGGTTGCCTCCGGGGTCTGCCGGAAGTGGCGGGAGGCCTGCAGGAAGCATCTCCACTCACTGTCCTTCAATTCCGACGACTTCCCTCGAGACATGACTACGCGTCAACTGGAGATCGTCATCACACAGACTATATTTCAGACGATGGGGCTGCAATGCCTCTCCATACATATAGATAACACGCATGAGTTCTCCGCAGCGCCTGTGATTGCATGGTTAATGTATACCAGGGATACGCTCCGATGCTTGTATTACAACATCCAGACCAACCCTAATGTGAACATCCTGGAGAAGTGTGGGAGGCAGAAGCTGGAGGTGTTGGATTTGGACCATAACACAATCACCGGTGTTGAACCTAGCTACCAGAGGTTTACTTGTCTTAAGTCCCTCTATTTGAGGCATGTGAGCATTTCTGCCCTGGATTTGAGCCTTCTAGTTGCTGCTTGTCCAAAGATTGAGTCACTGGCACTCGATGTCCTTGAGATTGTCACTTCTGATCCGCTGTCTACCATGGAATTGACAAGCCATACCTTGAAAAGCCTTTTTGTAAAAACAGTCGGTGTGGACAAGATCATACTCGATGCAGATAATCTGGAGGTCCTGCACCTGAATGCTTTGAACCTTGATTTGTTTGAGCTCTCTGGGAAGGGTACACTAAAGCATCTCAAGATTGACGATGTGAGTGTTACACATTTGGATATCGGGGAGAGTACAGATCATCTGGAGGTTGTGGATGTGAGTAACTTCATGATAGTCTGGCCAAAGTTCTACAATATGATTTCTAGAGCTTGCAACTTGCGGACACTACGTCTATGGGGTGTTGTGTTTGATGATGAGGATGAGATTGTGGACTTGGAGACTATTGCTGTTTCATTTCCTCTTCTAAGGCATCTTTCACTAAGTTATGAATTACGAGATGGGCTACTTCATTATAGCCTCCAAGGATTGTCACCACTAGAGAATGTATTGGTTCTGGAACTTGGCTGGACAGTAATAAGTGAGCACTTTGGACCCTGGGTGTTTGGAATGATTGAAAGGTGTCCAAATCTCAAGAAACTTGTCATTCATGGTGTTCTTTCTGAGGCAAAAACACGCGAAGAGCGCAAGATGTTAGCAAGCTTCACCTCTTTTATAGTCTGTCTCATGAGAAAGTATGTGCATGTTGATGTGCAATTTGAGTATGAGTGATCATCCACTAGGTCAAGTGGGCACCCTTATCCTAGTTCTGTTCAAGTCGTGACATCAGGTAATATTCTTGGGGTTTCGGACTTCGACCAGCATAGCCTCATTGCAGTTCTACTTTCTGCAATTCCTTTTATTTTTAAATGTCTAATTGCAAATATCTCATCTCTGGCTATCTTCCTGTAAAATTAGTCTTGGTTGGTGTTATCATGTTGCGTATTTTGCTGCTGCATTGTCAATTTTTTCATTTAGAAGATTACTCTGTGACGACTTGGTTACTCACCTGTGAGTCTATCACATATGCCAAAGAAAACTGTGAAACCTTCAGAATCATGTTGTGCTGTAGGAGCATTAATATGTGCTACATATAGTTACAACATAGCCCTTATGAAGTGCTTCTTCAGCTCCTACTGAGAGTGATATGACTTAGCTGTTGACGCAGGTCGTTTGAACTCTGATATGCATGTAGTTGACCAATGCTTACTTGAATGCCCATATAGTAGAGAGGCCGCCTTTTCATATTTCTGTTTCTGTGTGCATATCTGCCTCGATACAAGGGCTTTACTTTGCGGTATATTCTGGTCACTTTTAGAATCCAGCTTCTTCTGGTTCGCGTGATAGAGTACGTAATTACAGCGCGCATGCTTCCAGAGGATAGACGATACCCTTTATTTATTTAGGACAGTACAACTGGGCAGTCTACGATCTCTCTCACCCCCCAACCTTGTACACCATCTGATCTCGTGCTTGGGTCATTCCTGGCCGTCAGATCTTGGCTGCAGTGCCACCATGGTTTTTAAGGCATCCGCCTTAGGACTCTTAGGTGATAGAGCGCCCCCCAGCGACTTAGATTTTTGCCTGCTTAGGCGGTAGAGCGCACTTTAGGACGCCTTAAAAACCATGGGTGGCACACTCCCCGCTAACTGGGCTGTATGTCCTAAGGGCCGCTATTCTGGCAACAGAATTTCAGTTTCGGGCTGCTGTCGATTGGTTAATTGGGCTGCTACAGAATTCCAGTATTGTGGTTAATTGGGCTGCTGTCGATTGACTTGAGCCATTCACGTGGTTAAGACTAACATGCCTGCAGTACCACATGTTGTATGTTGTTCTTACCTTCTTGGAGATAAAAGAAAGTTTTTCTACCTTCCCTTTAAGTTTATATATAAAGTACAACCCTTTGAACAAATGAGAAACTATTCGAGGTCTTGGAAATTTGATTTAAATCAGTGATGATATGCTAGTAACTAGCAAACAGATATAAAATTCAGTAGGTATGCACTCTGCTCTTTTCCTTCCGCTAAAATCTCGCCCATGGCGTTCTTATATACTCCCTCCGTTTCTAAAAAAACTTTGCAACTTTTTCTAGATATGGATGAATGTATAGCTAAAACATGTCTATATACCTCCGAATCTAGACAGAGTTGGGAAACTTTTTTTAGGAACGGAGGGAGTACTAGCTTAAGTTTGTTACTTGGATTGAATGCTCAAGTGGTAGACTGGTAGGGACTGAGGGCTTTGAATAGATGTAAGTGAGTTTAATCGGCGAATAGTATTTGTGTTGGTGGAAGAGTCGCAGGAGGGGCATGACACACAATCAGGTTCTTGGACTTATGGAGCTTTGAATAGTTGTGCTACTAACAATTGCAATTCGATTTACCATATGCTAAGATGTAAAACTGCTTTCATAGTTTTTGGGATTTTGGAGCTTGTGTTTTGATTTTCCATGCCTTGCACTCTTGTTGCCTACTGGTTGCTCACACAAGCTTTCATGAGAAAACAACAATATGCTCAGTTTTTTATCACATCAGTTTAACATATAAAACTGGGATAGTTACAGACGTGAACTTGGTCCAGAAAATTGAGGATATACACATATACTCCACTTTAAACTGAATTTAGGAATTATTGTAGTTGTCGTTGACGCTACAGTGTCTTGCATATCAGCCAGCATGCGGTGCAAAATCTCACTCTGAGTATTATAGAGCTGACGATAGTGTTGTATTTAGTGTCGCAATATCAGTTTTACTGGCATCTAATCTATACGCCTTTCCTTTCAGCCTTGATAAGTATCAATCCTAGGATCAGCACCCGGAGCTTCTTAGTGGCTGTGGCTAACCTGTGAATTTACTTGTTGGTTAACTTTTATGTCTCTTAGCTTCTGTTTTTTTGTGTAATCGTGTGATTGCAGTTCAAGCCCACCGTCGAGTAATTTCTGTTTAACACTAGGCTAACTGTTGCTATTCTTGAGAAGCACTCATCTGCTATCATGGCCAACCATTTGTTTTTTTTAGAATCAGGTTAGATCTATTTGAACTTCTAGTTGTGTGAACACATTGCCATGGTGTAAACAAGTTATGATAAAGTGTTATTTGGATGTGGTTAAGCACGCGATGGTTTGTGCTAGCATAATCATGCATGTTATTCTGTAGCCAGTTCTGTTAATGCATGCCCAAAGATAAGTGTGTAGGATTGCTTTTTCATAAGTTGTAGATTCTTCTGGTTGAAAAATATTTTTTATAATGATCATTGGGATTTATGTTGTAGTGTTATTACTTAGAGATGGAGATACACTCGTTTTTTTCCCGAGAATGACCCTATGAAACTAAATGTCTGATGAAATTAATTGTCTACAAATTCAGGATTAACAAGTGATTCGTGTGTCCACTTTGGTGAACAATCACTGTTCTAATTAAGTTAAATATATGTATCAAAGCTATTTGGTTTCAGTTAAAGAAAATCAATTAGCTTTATGTTGGATCCTAGACATCTTTCGTGGTAACATGTTCCTGAGCACTGATTCTACAAGACAATGGTGGCAGACAACTTTTCTTCCTGTTACCTTCCCTTTTCTAGGGGACTAGCTTGCAGGTGCTATTACTGAGTGCTGTCAACTGTGCTGTGCTGTTTGACAGTTTAACCATGTACCCTGGAATCTAGCAGCTCCTAGATGAGCTCGCAGTTTAACAACGTACCTGGAATAGCTTATAGATGGACTATTCTGTGCCGGCTATAGGCTTCTATAGTTGCTTCCGTACTTCCTCTGGCAATTCTTTGCTGGTTTTTTTTTTGTCACAATATCGCTTTACTGGTTTTGACTCAAATAAAACATTACAAACTGATAAAGAGTTGAATCTACAAAATTTCGCTCTGATATTGATCGCTTAGTTTTTCCCCGTGTAGTGCAACTTTAATCTGCTTGTTACCTTTTGATTTTACCCCATGCCTAATGTTTTCTATGCATCTTGCAGATCGCTTCCTATCCTACTTCATGAAAACCGCACGGTTTATAATCGGCAGCTGGACGTACCATTGCACATGGATGAAGACAGTCGGGGTGACCTATTCACAAAATTGAAAATTCCTGCATATGCATGATGCAAAACCCCATTTATTTTCTGAGAAATCCTCTCCCTTTATTCTGCCACATTTGTTCAACAGAAGTGAATTGATTCAGTTGAGATTTAGATGCACATCATGTCAACATCTTTTGGATATTCATGAAACAGAATTTGATTCGAAATTCTATTGATTATGCTGCGAAAGTGGAACTTATCTAAATTATACCCCTACCATTTAAAGCATACTGTTACATGCCTGAGTGGTACTCTTGGGCCACTTTATCCTTGACATTCGTCACCCAGGGTGATTTTCATTGCATGGCAGCCTAATCATAATCACCCAAGTCGAGCGCTATATAATATTTAAGGGTAGCATCTGTGCTATTATTCCATCCGGGCTTACATTTTACAATCTTTATAAAAGAACATATTCCACACGCTGATCATATCAAATTAGGGGTCCGAGTTGGCTTGCTGAATTGACATTCCTTCCTCCAAATACACCTCCACTCACTATACAGACTTTCCTTTTCTTATTACGTCCTGCAATGTCAAAATGAAGGATGATTCCGTTTATTGGTTTAGTTAAGCAAATCAACGAAGCTTTAAGAACTCAGTGGAACAATTTGATTCTGGTATTTCTTTTGGCAGATTGATCTTTCCCTTTGGGAGTAGCTTAAACTCCCTTAATATCTTGGTTAGTGCAAAGCTAATCTCTGGGTTCTTATGTAGAGGATCCCATGGTAGCCAACGAATTGGAATATGGTGGATTTGTCAGCTGAGGCATGAATGAAATGAAATGAAATAAACAAAAGGTGCGACCTGTTCCGTAAAATACGCAGCCGTGGACAGACTGATCAAAAGTTCAGATCATTGACCTTTCTGTTCTGCAGCTTCCTTTACAAGTTTGAAGGCGAGACTTTCGTAAGGGCATCTCCAGCGGCGCGACGCATTTTATTGTCCGCGCACGTCCGTTTCCGTCCCGCAGCGGACGCTGAAATGACCGTTTTCGTTCGCGTGTCCGTTTGCGTCTGGGTTGGCTCCAGCGTTTTTTTTGTTTTCTCTTTCATTTGAACATAGTTCCAAATATTACAAATTGGAAGATTATTTTACACAAACTAATACATAGTTTGGAACATGGTTTACACAAACTAATACATAGTTTGTACCATGGTGGACACAAATATAAATATTTTAAAAATAGAAACCAGTTGTGTTGATTTCCGTATGTTCGCTGCCAAGAAAGAACATTCGAGGGCACACCCAGTCACCCAAACTGGAAAATCCAGCGGGAGGATTGACGGTGCCCTTGTTGGTTCTATCGAGGAAGAACAAACAGAAACCTTTCACTACTGGCTTCGTCTGGCCCGTAGCCGTACGCAGAAAGAACACTCTACGTTCTAACTATTGAGTCCGACTCGGATTCGCCGGTGTGGTAGTGCTGCGGCAGCCGTGTCGTCGAAGACCTTGACGACCATCTCACCGTCTCCCTCGTAGAGGAAGGTGAGCTGGCAGCCGGGCGAGCGCGAGGTCACGAGCGAACTTGCCCCACCCGGTGTGCGGGTACATCTTGCTGCCCGTCGAACAGACCTCCACGGCCCCGGCGGCGTTGCAGCTGGCCTCCCGAGCCCGCCGCTCGACGCTCGCGACGAACTCGGCGAACTTGTCCGAGAGACGCTTGATGCCGAGCGGGTCGTCGTCGATGCGGAGGAGGAACTCAAAGCAGCGTCCTCCACATCGGAGGAAGAGGAAGAGGGCGGCACGGCGAGCGTGGGGCAGCTGCTCCACCACGGCGGCCCCTGCCCCGCCCCGGGGCGCCAGGCAGCGGCTCGACCGCCTCGCCGCCACCGGACCCGCCATGGTCTTCCTCGCGCCTGGCCGGTCGGAACACCTAGGCGGCGGAACGCTGGAGCTTTGTGGCGCTAGGGTTTCTATGGAGGAGTGGATGAGGAAGAAGAACGCGCGGCCCCTTTATATAGGCCGGAGGCATGCGGTGGCCGCGGGACGCGTGTCGACGCCATTAACGTGGTTGGCGAAGGTGGGCTGCGCCGCTCGGCAGCCGAGGCATTGCCATTAACGTGGCGCAGATCGCGACGCATCGGCGCAAGTCGCTGGCGCGTTTGAGAAGACGCATCGACAGGTCGCTGCCAGGCGGGCCCGACGAACGTCCGCCGGACGAGCGGACACTTTCGCGTCCGCGCGTGTCCGCAGATACGCATCCGGCGCATATTTGGGCCAGGTTTGCGTCTCCGGACGGCTCGGTCACTACGCCGCGCCGCTGGAGCAGGTGCCGACGCATTTCCGGTCACGGCGGACGAAAATGACCATTTGCGTCGCGCCGCTGGAGATGCCCTAATGTCTATAGTATCCCTTTTCGTTCTCAAGTGGATAAAAAATATGAAGCCGTGGAAGAAAGCATCTGCATTAGGATAAGTACACCAACTTAAGGATCTCAAAGCCACTTGATTAGAAGTGTGGTTTGGTTCGGGACATGGCTAAATATCATGTACATGTAAAAATACCATTTTTTTAGAAATACAGTACAAACGTAGACGCTCACATACATGTGCATACACTCATCCCTATGAACGCACTTACGCACACCCTACTCCTATGAGCACCTCCGGAAGACTGAGCCGACGGATTAATCTTAAAATTGATGAAGTCACCACAGGCGTCTCGCTATCGACGGGAACATCGCCTCCCACGGAGGGCTCCTTTGATTCATAGGAATTGTGTAGGAATTATGTAGGATTTAGATCTTATGGGATTTTTTCCTACACTATTTGTTTGATTCATAGAAACATATCCTATAAAAAATAATTCTATAGGAATCTTGTAGTGCAAATTCTATAGAAAAAGAACATGAGGTCATACCTCATGGAAAAATTTCTTTGACACAATCAAAGAGAACTCATCTTCCTATATGATTCAACTAGGCATGATATACTAATCATATGATTTTCCCATTCCTATAATTTTCCTATCCTATGAATCAAAGGAGCCCTGAATAAATATTTCGCCTTTATGAGACACACAGATGTCAAACCTGGGGTTTGAACTCTGGTGGGCTGAGGGTACAACCATCCTCCTGACCACCCAACCTCGGATTGGTTACCATATTTCTGTACCATAGTTTTGGAACTTGTTCATGGATGGTCTCAAAATCTCACTAAGACTCATTTAAGGGTGCGGTTTGGTGGCCTGCATTCTAGTTGGTCCGCATAGGGGAGACAGAATTAGCCCGATTGGTTGCCCGCATGGGAGGTTGGGTTGCGGCAGTGTGAATCTTAAAGCAGTTCGTAGCCAGGCCCAACGACAACGCCCGATTCCACCGCTTCTAGCGAGCGACCCTGGAGCTGCGCTGACTTGATGCAAAAGCCGCCGCTCCCCGCACGAGGGCGTGCGACCATGGCGCATGCGAGAGCTTTTCCGCTGCACCGAAAAAGTGTGGGGGAGAAATTTCGACACCTCCCACTGAAACCCCCGCCTATTTCTACCATCCCGGCTCACCGCTACGTTTCAAAGGCCCATCCCCCTCCCCGATTCGAGCTCTGTTCGGTCTCTCGTCGCTGGTGGCCGGCGGAGGCATAGAAGGCGGAGGCGGCGTTCGCGTGAAGACTGGTACGTGCTCTTTGATACGTGCTCTTTGGTTAGGGTTCGTAGGTAGATGATACGTCTCCAACGTATCTATAATTTCTTATGTTCCATGCTAGTTTTATGACAATAGCTACATGTTTTGTTCACACTTTATGATGTTTTGATGCATTTTTTCGGCACTAACCTATTAACAAGATGCCGAAGCGCGTTCTGTTTTCTGCTGTTTTTGGTTTCAGAAATCCTACACAGAAATATTCTCGAATTGGACGAAACAAAAGCCCACGGTCTTATTTTCCATGGAGCTTCCAGAAGACCGAAGAGGATACAAAGTGGGGCCACGAGGCGCCGTAACAGAAGCCCACGGTCTTATTTGGTTGGAATCAGAAAATGCTTCATATGGTCTTGAATAATTTGATACTTGGCAATTGTTTTGAGCTCTCATAGATCATGTTTAAGCTTTTGCATCATGTAGTTTAAATCTATTAGTGGAGAACTACCATAGAGCTTGTTGAAATTTGGTTTGCATGATTGATCTCTCTAAGGTCTAGATATTTTTCTGGTAAAAGTGTTTGAACAACAAGGAAGACAGTGTATAGTCTTATAATGCTTGCAATATGTTCTTGTGTAAGTTTTGCTGTACCTGTTCATACTTGTGTTTGCTTCAAACAACCTTGCTAGCCAAAGCCTTGTACTGAGAGGAAATGCTTGTCGTGCATCCAAACAACTTGAGCCAAAACCCATGCCATTTGTGTCCACCATAACTACCTATATGTGGTATTTTTTCTGCCATTCCAAGTAAATTGCTTGCGTGCTACCTTTAAAAATTTCATTCCTTTGTCTTTACAATACATAGCTCATGGGAAAATAGCTAAAAACTATTGTGGTGATGAATATGTAGCTATGTATCTTAGTTCTTATAAGTTGCTTGTTGAGGTAACCATGTTTCTGGGACGCCATCAACTTTTTACACCTTTGTTGAATATCATGTGAGTTGCTATGCATGTTCGTCTTGTCTGAAGTAAGGGTGATTTATCATGATCAAATGGTTTGAGTATGCATGTTGTTAGAGAAGAACATTGGGCCGTCAACCAAAGCCATGTATCATGGTGGAAGTTTTCAGTTTGGACATTAATCCTCAATCTCTTATGAGAATATTATCTGTTGTTGAATGCTTAATTATTAAGAGGAGTCCATTATCTGTTTTCTATGTTATCCCGGTATGGATGTCCACAAGTTGAGATTTATCAAACTGAGAAATCAAATGCGATCTATCTCCTTGGACCTTTGTACAGGGCATAGAGGTACTTTTTGTGACACTTGGTTGAAACATATGTTATGCAATGATAATCCATGTAAATCCAAGCTAATTAGGACAAGGTGCGAACACTATTGGTATTCGATGCATGAGGCTTGCAACTTGTAGGAAGTTTTATGCATAACACATATTAATTATTACTACCGTTGACAAAATTGTTTGTATGTTTTCAAAATAAAAAGCTCTAGCACAAAAATAGTAATCCATGCTTCCCTCTCGAAGGGCCTTTCTTTTACTTTATGTTGAGTCAGTTTACCTACTTCCTATCTTACAAGCAAACACTTGTGTCAACTGTGTGCATTGATTCTTACATGTTTACTTATTGCACTTGTTATATTACTTTATGTTGACAATTATCCATGAGATATACGTGTCACAAGTTGAAAGCAATTTCTGAAACTTAATCATCCTTTGTGTTGCTTCGAAACCTCTTACTTTGAATCTATTGCCTTATGAGTTAGCTCTTATGCAAGTCTTTTTGATACTTGTCTTAAAAGTACTATTCATGAAAAGTTTTTGCTATATGATTCAGTTGTTTAGTCATTATCTTTTATTAGCAATCTATTGTTCGAATCACTCCATTCATCTCATATGCTTTACAATAATGTTGATCAAGACTATGTTGGTAGCATGTCACTTCAGAAATTATTGTTTTTATCGTTTACCTACTCGAGGGCGAGTAGGAACTAAGCTTGGGGATGCTTGATACGTCTCCAACGTATCTATAATTTCTTATGTTCCATGCTAGTTTTATGACAATACCTACATGTTTTGTTCACACTTTATGATGTTTTGATGCATTTTCCGGCACTAACCTATTAACAAGATGCCGAAGCGTTGGTTCCTGTTTCACTGTTTTGGTTTCTAAATCCTACACAAGAAATATTCTTGAATTGGATGAAACAAAAGCCCACGGTCTTATTTTCACGAGCTTCCAAGAGCCGAAGAGGACAAGTGGGGCCACGAGGCGCCCTAACCATAGGGCGGCGCGACCAGGCATGGGCCGCGCTAGCGTGTGGGGCCCCCGTGCCTCCTCCGACGCTGCCGCGCCTACTTAATCCCCTGTCGCGAAACCCTAGTACCGAGAGCCACGATAAGAGGAAAGGCCGAGACGCTACCGCCGCCAATCCCATCTCGGGGATTCAGAGATCGCCTCCGGCACCCTGGGAGGGGAATCATCACCGGAGGGCTCTACATCACCATGCCCTCCTCCGGATCGATGCGTGAGTAGTTCATCCTGGACTATGGGTCGAGCTAGATGGTTGTCTTCTCCTCTTGTGCTATCATGTTTAGATCTTGTGAGCTGCCTAACATTATCAAGATCATCTATTTGTAATACTACATGTTGTGATTGTTGGGATCCCAGAATATGGAATACTATGTCAAGTTGATTATTGATCTATCATATATGTGTTGTTTATGTTCTTGCATGCTCTCCGTTGCTAGTAGAGGCTCTGCCAAGTTGATACTTGTAACTCCAAGAGGGAGTATTTATGCTCGATAGTGGGTTCATGCCTCCATTGAATCTGGGACAGTGACAGAAATTTCTAAGGTTGTGATGTCATGCCACTAGGGATAAAACATCAATGCTTTGTCTAAGGATATTTGTGTTGATTACATTAAGCACCATACTTAATGCAATTGTCTGTTGCAACTTAATAACTGGAGGGGGTGCGGATGCTAACTCGAAGGTGGACCTTTTAGGCATAGATGCATGCTGATGGCGGTCTATGTTCTTTGTCGTAATGCCCTGATTAAATCTCATAGTGATCATCATGATATGATATATGAATCTTTATTTGTCAATTGCCCACCTGTAATTTGTTCCCCCAACATGCTATTTATCTTATTGGAGAGACACCACTAGTGAACTGTGGACCCGGTCCTATTCTTTTACATCTGAAATACAATCTACTGCAATCTTTGTTCTTTGTTGTTCTTCGCAAACAAACATCATTCTCCACACCATACGTTTAATCCTTTTGTTTCGGCAAGCCGGTGAGATTGACAACCTCTTTGTTAAGTTGGGGCAAAGTATTTTGATTGTGTTGTGCGGGTTCCACGTTGGCCGGAATTCTTGGTGTTGCGCCGCACTACACTCCTCCACCAACAACCTTCACGTGGTCTTCATCTCTCCTGCGGTTCGATAAACCTTGGTTTTCTTCGAGGAAAACTTGCATCACAGTGCCATCATACCTTCCTCTTGGGGTTCCCAACGGACGTGTGTTGTACCGTCACAAGGAAGTTTCTACACGCTAGCAGCTACTTTTTCTGGCGCCGTTGCCAGGGAGATCAAGACACGCTGCAAGGGGAGTCTCTCACATCCAATCTCTTTACTTTGTTATTGTCTTGTTTTACTTTATTTTTTTTCTCAGTCTTGTTTGCTTTATATCAAAAACACAAAAAAATTAGTTATTTGCTTTTACTTTATTTTATTCTGTTTGCTTAGTTTACTTTTATTACTGTTAAAATGTACTCCGAAAATACTAAGTTGTGTGATTTCACTAGCACAAATAATAATGATTTTATATTTACTCCTATTGCTCCACCTGCTACTGCAGCAGAATTTTATGAAATTAAACCTGCTTTACTGAATCTTGTTATGAGAGCAATTTTCTGGGTTAGTACCTGATGATGTTGCTGCCTATCTTAATAATTTTGTTGAACTTTGGGAAATGCAAAAGTATAATGATATAGGGAATTTATCTAATCAAACTGTTTCTTTCTTTAAGAGGAAGAGCTAAAGATTGGTTGCTGTCTTTGCCTAAAAATAGTATTGATTCATGGACTAAATGTGAAGATGCTTTTATTGGTAAATATTATCCTCTTGGTTAAGATTATATCTTTGAGAAGCAGCATCATGAATTTTAAGCAATTACATAATGAACATAAAGCAGTTCAAGCAATGAGAGAATGAAACTAAAAAAGTAAATTGCCCACCCATGGACTAACGTTTACTTGGATGATCATCCAAACCTTTATGATTGAATTTTTCTTCTGAGGAACCTATTGGATTCAGCTATTGGAGGTACTTTTATGTCCATCACTGTGCGCCGCAACAAAGCTTCATGATATGATGATCAATTACTCTGAATGGTATACTGAAGAACTCTCAAGGTAAGAAGGTAAATTCTGCTAGCAGAAACCTCTTTCTTGAGTGATAAGATGTTATTATGTCTATGCTTGTTAATGGTAGATCTCATGTTGATCCTAATAATGTTCCTTTAGCTTCATTGGTTGCTCAAGAAGAGCATGTTGATGTGAATTTCATTAAGAATAATAATTTCAACAACAATGCTTATAGAATAATTATGGAGGAATAACAACTATAGGCCATATCTTCTAATAATGGTAATGGTTATAATTCTTATAGTAATGCTTACAACAATAATAAGAGGTACCCTGGTCTGGAAGTCATGCTTAAAGAATTTATTAGTACACAACTGCTTTTAAAACTGTTGAGAAAAAGCTTGATAAATTGATGTTCTTGCTTCTGAGATTTCTTGCCCTTGATGTTGATCTTTTGAAACTGGAAGTTAATGTCTGATGAAGTTAAAGATACTAAGTTTGATAAAACAAATGCTATCAAGTTCGAACTAATGATAATATTAGAATGTTGGCTAGAATTGCATGCTAGGGTGGATAAAGAGAAGAAAAAGAAAACTTTCTAAAGAGAATAATGTAGCTAGACTATTAACACCACTAGTAATGTTGATGCTTCCCATGTTGCTAAACCTCCTACTGTCAATGGTAAAATAATTGTGTTTGCACAGCTTTACCCTAGTAATACAAAAGCGTAAACTGGCTCATTAAATCGCTAAAATCAATAAACTGTTTGTGATAAACTCATTAAATGCTAAAATATTAAGCAATGATCCCATTGCTGTAGATCATAATGGTTTAGATTTTGATACTTTTCATGTCTCTGAAGTTATTAAGTTCTTACAAAACTTCAGAAGTCCTAATGCTAGTGCTATAAATCTAGTTTTAGAAAACATATTACAAATGCTCTCATTAAAGCTAGAGAAGAGAAATTAAACTTGAAACTTCTATTCTTAGGAAGTTGGAATATGGTTGGGATCCCATCATTAAGAAAGCCAATAACTTGATTGTAATGCTTTATGATCTTGGTGCAAGTATTTCATTTTTGCCTAGATGCCTAAGAAAATGTTTGACTTGCCACCATTGAAAAATTGTTATTTGGATGTTAATCTTGCTGATAATTCTATAAAGAAACTTGAGAGGATTGATAATGTTCGCATTAAGGTTAACAACCTTGTCCCCGCTGATTTTGCTGTCTTGGATATTGAAATAAATGCATCTTGTCCTATTGTGTTGGGAAGACCTTTTCTTAGAACTGTTGGTGTTGTTATTGATATGAATGAAGGTAATATTAAGTATCAATTTCCTCTCAAGAAAGGTATGGAACACTTCCCCAGAAAGAGAATGAAGTTGCCTTTTGATTCTATTATTAGAAATGAAATTATGATGTTGATGCTTCTTCTTTGATATTACTTGATACACACTTTCTACGCTAGCTGAAAGGCGTTAAAGAAAAGCACTTTTGGAAGATAACCCAGGTTTTATTTTTACTACTGTTTTGTTGAGTCTTGAAGTTGTTACTACTGTGTGGCAACCTCTCCTTATCATGTTATTGTGCCAAGTAGTCTCTGAAAGAAGGTTGATACTAGATTTGGATTTCTAGAAACAGATTTGCTGTCCTGGTTTACGTAATTCGCGTCCTTATCTCTTCTGGGCAAGAATTCAAAAAATCTGCCAATTTACATGCGCGATCCTCAGACGCAACTTCATTAGCTTTGAGTTTTTCCATCTGATGTTAAGTGCCTCAGAAAAATTGGTTTCTGGACTGTTCTGTTTTGACAGATTCTGCCTTTTTTATTTCGCATTGCTCTTTTGCTATGTTGAATGGATTTCTTTGTTCCATTAACTTTCAGTAGCTTTGGGCAATGCCCAGAAGTGTTAAGAATGATTATGTCACCTCTGAATATATGAATTTTTGATTATGCACTAACCCTCTAATGAGTTTGTTTAAAGTTTGGTGTGGAGGCAAAGGTCAAGAGAAGAGGATGATACAAACATGATCAAGAAGAGTGAAAAGTCCAAGCTTGGGGATGCCCCATGGTTCACCCCCGCATATTTCAAGAAGACTCAATCTCATCTAAGATTGGGGATGCCCAAGGCATCCTCTTCTTCATCGACAACTTATCAGGTCACATCTAGTGAAACTATATTTTTATTCCGTCACATCTTATGTTCTTTACTTGGAGCGTCTGTTTGCTTTTATTTTTATTTTGGTTTGAATAAATTCGGATCCCAACAATCCTTGTATTGGAGATAGACACTCTCCGCTTTATCATATTGAACACTTGTGTTCTTAGTTTTACTTTAATGTTCATGGCGAAGGCTGAAAAGTGCTTCGTTGATTGCTATTTGGTTGGAATCAGAAATGCTTCATATGGTCTTGAATAATTTGATACTTGGCAATTGTTTTGCTTATCCCACAGATCATGTTTAAGCTCTTGCATCATGTAGTTTAAATCTATTAGTGGAGAATTATCATAGAGATCTTGTTGAAATTTGGTTTGCATGATTGATCTCTAAGTCTCCAGATATTTTCTGGTAAAAGTGTTTGAACAACAAGGAAGACATTGTATAGTCTTATAATGCTTGCAATATGTTCTTGTGTAAGTTTTTGCTGTACCTGTTCATACTTGTGTTTGCTTCAAACAACCTTTGCTAGCCAAAGCCTTGTATCGAGAGGGAATGCTTGTCGTGCATCCAAAACCTTAGAGCAAACCCATGCCATTTGTGTCCACCATAACTACCTATATGTGGTATTTTTTCTGCCATTCCAAAGTAAATTGCTTGCGTGCTACCTTTAAAATTTCATTCCTTTGTCTTTACAATACATAGCTCATAGGAAAATAGCTTAAAAACTATTGTGGTGATGAATATGTAGCTATGTATCTTAGTTCTTATAAGTTGCTTGTTGAGCGGTAACCATGTTTCTGTGGACGCCATCAACTTTTTACACCTTTGTTGAATATCATGTGAGTTGCTATGCATGTTCGTCTTGTCTCAAGTAAGGGTGATTTATCATGATCAAATGGTTTGAGTATGCATATTGTTAGAGAAGAACATTGGGCCACAACCAAAGCCATGTATCATGGTGGAAGTTTTCAGTTTGGACATTAATCCTCAATCTCTTATGAGAATATTATTCCGTTGTTGAATGCTTAAGCATTAAAGAGGAGTCCACTATATCTGCTTTCTATGTTGTCCCGTATGGATGTTCACAAGTTGAGATTTATCAAAACTGAAATCAAATGCGATCTATCTCCTTGGACCTTGTACAGGTGGCATAGAGTACCCCTTTGTGACACTTGGTTGAAACATATGTTGTGCAATGATAATCCGTGTAAATCCAAGCTAATTAGGACAAGGTAACACTATTGGTATTCGATGCATGAGGTTATAACCTGTAGGAAGTTTTATGCATAATACATATTAATTATTACTACTGCTGACAAAATTGTTTATATGTTTTCAAAATAACAAAAGCTCTAGCATAAAAATAGTAATCCATGCTTCCTCTGCGACGACTGGCCTTTCTTTTACTTTATGTTGAGTCAAGCTACCTACTTTCTATCTTAGAAGTAAACACTTCCTGTGTCAACTATGTGCATTGATTCTTACATGTTTACTTATTGCACTTGTTATATTACTTTATGTTGACAATTATCCATGAGATATACATGTTACAAGTTGAAAGCAATTAATTGCTGAAATTTAATCATCATTTGTGTTGCTTCAAAACCTTCTATTAAGAAAACTATTGCTTTATGAGTTAGCTCTTATGCAAGTCTTTTTGATACTTGTCTTGAAAATACTATTCATGAAAAGTTTTTGCTATATGATTTAGTTGTTTAGTCATTGTCTTTTAATTAGCAATCTATTGCTTCGAATCACTCCATTCATCTCATATGCTTTACAATAATGTTGATCAAGATTATGTTGGTAGCATGTCACTTCAGAAATTATTGTTTTTATCGTTTACCTACTCGAGGACGAGAAGAACTAAGCTTGGGGATGCTTTATACGTCTCCAACGTATCTATAATTTCTTATGTTCCATGCTAGTTTTATGACAATACCTACATGTTTTGTTCACACTTTATGATGTTTTGATGCACCCGGCACTAACCTATTAACAATATCCCGAACCTGTTTTCTGCTTTTTTGGTTTCAGAAACTTACCACAGAAATATTCTCGGAATTGGACGAAATAAAATCCCACAGTCTTATTTTTCCACGGAGTCCATAAGACCGAAGAGGATAAGAAGTGGGGCCACGAGAGCCCCAACCATAGGTGGCGCTGCCGCATGGGGCCCGTCGCCCATGGGTGTGGAAAGGCCCTGCCTGCCCGACGCTGGCCCTTCGTCACTTAATCCCTCTGTCTTGAAAACCCTTCACGAGAGCCACGATACGAGAAAGTTACTGAGACGCCGCCCACGCCAATCCCATCTCGGGGATTCAGAAGATCGCCCCACACCGCCGGAGAGGGGAATCATCACCGGAGGGCTCTACATCACTCTGCCCCCCGGACCGATGCGTGAGTAGTTTATCTCGGACTATGGGTCCAGTAGCTAGATGGTTGTCTCTCCCTCTTGTGCTATCATGTTTAGATCTTGTGAGCTGCCTAACATTATCAAGATCATCTATTTGTAATACTACATGTTGTGTTTGGTGATCCGATGAATATGGAATACCATGTCAAGTTGATTATTGATCTATCATATATGTGTTGTTTATGTTCTTGCATGCTCTCCTTTGCTAGGTAGAGGCTCGCCAAGTTGATACTTGTAACTCCAAGAGGGAGTATTTATGCTCGATAGTGGGTTCATGCCTCCATTGAATCAGGAACAGTGACAGAAAGTTCTAAGGTTGTGGATGTGTTGTTGCCACTAGGGATAAACATCAATGCTTTGTCTAAGAATATTTGTGTTGATTACATTACGCACCATACTTAATGCAATTGTCTGTTTGCAACTTAATACTCGGAGGGGTTCGGATGATAACCTGAAGGTGAGCTTTTTAGGCATAGATGCATGCTGATGCATGTCTATGTTTTTTGTCGTAATGTCCTGATTAAATCTCAGTGATCATCATGATATGTAATGAATCCCTTATTTGTCAATTGCCCACCCGTAATTTGTTCACCTAGGCATATTTATCTTATTGGAGAGACACCACTAGTGAACCGGGACCTTGGTCCTATTGTTTTACATCTGAAATACACCCACTGCAATCTCGGTTCTTTGTTGTTCTTCGTAAACAAACATAATTATCCACACCATATGCCTAATCCTTTGTTTTCAGCAAGCCGGTGAGACGACAACCTCACCGTTAAGTTGGGGCAAAGTATTTTGATTGTGTTGTGCATGTTCCATGTTGACGCGGAATACCGGGTGTTGCGCCGCACTACACTTCCTCCCACAACCTTCACGTGCCTTCATCTCCTACTGGTTCTATAAACCTTGGTTTCTGAGGAAAACTTATCACGGTGGGCTCATCATACCTTCCTCTTGGGGTTCCCAACGGACGTGTGATGTACCGTCACAAGGAAGCTTCTACACGCTAGCAGTAGATCTGCGTTGTTCTTGTTGTAGTAGATCTTGGACATGTAGTGTGGGCGATTTGGTGGTAGGATTTACCTGCTTGTGCTGTGATACATGTTCGATCTGCAATGAGGGAATGCTAGAAATGGCTGAGTAAGATGTTGACCCTTTTGCGATGGTTGAACTGCTAGGTTGAGCTTGATCTTGTCCCTGATGTGATGATAGACTTGATGTGATGATAGACTGCTAGATTTGTGCTCCTATGAATGGTTGGTTTTAGCTTTCTCTGTAGTTGTACAACTGGATCTTTGATGCTCCCTGTCCTTGTTTATGTGCAATGTTTATGCATCTGTTTGTAGGACTCGTTTTCTAACGATTTCACCCAGGCTCTGGTCCCTCTTGGGGAATCCCAGATCCCTTCCTATGTGGATGAGATCCAGGCATTGTCGTCGAACCTTATGATGAGCGAAGCCTGCACTCAAGATAGCTCCTTTGTGGCTTTGGACCTAAGCATCTAGAGCTCTGTGAGTGTCGCTGCTGCCAAGGTTCAAGCCAAGCTTGCCAACACCCAGAAGAAGGCGCACATGAAGGGCACCATGAAATGGCTCCCTTACATGCGCATCTTCGTTCTGAACAAGATGTGTTACATCGTCCACCTTCGTTCTGAGTGGAGTGCGCCATGGGGTCAGGTGAGCCCCTTGGTACTCCTGTTGCACCCAAGGATGCTAACACCTAAGACTCGGACATCACCGAGATTATTAAATTAATGCACTAGCCAAGTTTTCCAAAAGTCTAAACTGTTGGAAAAGGCTAGGCAATATATTTTAACACTTCCCCTCACGTCTAGGATGAACAAACGGGAAGAGACTAGACGTGGGTAAGTAAATTAAATAGTGTGTTGGGTGTGATTTGATCCTCACAACAACTGATTTTTAAGTCCGGATGCTCTATTATATCATCGCAATCCCAGAATATTGTTGTTGCGAGGCATAATAGTTAAGATCACAGTCATCATTCATTACAACGCATAAAGTCTTACAAATTGGAATCACATGATCCATATTACAAATAGTTGATCTAACGATCAACAATCTATCAATTAACAAACATAAGTTCATAATGAAGTTTAAGATACAAGGATTCCCAGAACCACAGGCCAACGCTGACGTTAGGCTCTTAGTTGTTGTAGACTTCCTCATGACTGGGGTCAGTCTTCCTTTCAGATCGCTGCTCCTTCATAGTCCGCCATTTGAATAGCTAGGGACACAACCATGAGTACTTTGTACTCTTAAACTAATACTTGTGTAAGTGCTAACATTTCTAGTAGCGGGGTACTAAGCTCTAGTTTATTTTCATAAAGCCAATTTTTGTTCACAAGTATTTGCTAAAGACTTATTCATGCTAACTAACTCAAGTGGGAACATCAGTGTCATTCCCACAACTCGTTGTGTTTTCAAAATATTCAAGTCACCATTCACCATTCATATCAACAACATGATCAAATTCTAATACTGGAAACTGTAAGGCCTTTCCAATCGTCCGTAACCGTGACACGGCTTATTCGAATAGATTTACATCACAGAGGCTGCAACACTGTGCCAATAACATTTGATTTCATCCGTCAGAATATCTCCGAATTCGTAACACAGGACGCGGATCATCAACCATAACCTTTCATTTACTAACCCTAGCATGAGCACCTCTCTCATGAGCTTGGCCCCCAAAGAAGACCAATCGTCAACCTGGGAATCGTACAGGCTTGGCCGCACAATTCACTTCACATCATTTTTCAACAACGGAGGCAGCCTCGCATAACCCCTATGATGTGTGTTGAGGGAACCCCTACTAAGATACATAAATTTCTAGTTAAGCCCTACCCATAATCAGCTATCGTGGGGGTACTTAATAATTGGAAAGGTATCACATTCAAAACCAATACTAGTTTTTAATCAAAATCACCATCTTCTCTTGGTCATATTCACCTTTCCTCTTCATCATCATTACTTCACCACACATGTTCCCATCTAGAGTAGTTCATTTTAATTTAGCACTAGTATCTAAGGATGAGGGGTGCCAAGTAATTTGCTTTGCTTCTAGGTTAACTTTGATACTCTTGTACCAATCTAACATTAACCCTATGGAATTATGAAACAATAGTACAAAATAACAGAATAAGTAAAACTTAAAAATAAAACCTGGGAATTAGGTTCATAATATAAAGTAAATGGGTGTTGCTTGGCTCAGGATGAGCTAGCACTTTGCAGGTTGAGCATTATCTTGCCTTGCTGGGAAACTAACAAGTGGTCTTCTTCTCCTTGACAATAGACCTCCTCCTCCTCTGGATACCTTCTGCACTAGCGCTCTAAAAATACGAATACGGGATACAATCATCACACCAATTTATTTACTAAACTAAGCACACATATGATTCACACAAATTAAACTAGTATCTCCCATATCACTATTATGTTGGTGGGTGGGTTTTTCTGATTAATTAGGAAAAATAATTTCCTCTCATAATAATCTTAAATGTTGCTTTGAATTATTAAAATTCCTCTCATTGAATCTTCTTTTTAAGATTTAATTTCTCTTATGTATAATATGTGACCTAGGTTGACTCAAGTCAACCTCTTCACACTTATCATTTTGAGAAAATGATTTAAATGAGGTGAGTACCTCATACCCTTTAATCCTAACATGGTAATGATTTAATATCATCAACAAACCATATGAGATTTTTATGACCAGAGTCTTCACCTCATATTGGATTGTTTATGACAAGATTTAAATGGAAGAAAAGCTCCCATATGATTTACTAATATTTTTGGACAATAGTTTTGACTAGAAATAGTCCTATAGTCCTTTAATTTAACTAGGCCATGATCATACACAGTAAGAATGGCATATTTTTGTAGAAACAATTAGTATAAGTGAAATGTGAAGTATAGGAGTTGGAATTAACTTAAAAGCATGTTTGGTTGATTTTTAATAATTATTCTAATGCAGAAAAGTCCCTGCCTTGATTATTTTCTCATTTAAATTCTATAATAGATCTAGGGTTCAAACCAGTGGCATTGTGTAGATAATTTCACAAGGTTTCCAAATATATAAAGTTTGTAAAATTTGGCTGAGTAGATTTGTCTCTATTAAATTTCAAAGTGAGCATCGGATTGCATTTGTGTGTGGAAAACTGGAAATTCAAATTTGAAATACCAATTCCTCCTCCAAAAAAAATTACTTGTAGTTGCGAAGAAAGAGAAGCTGGGCTGGCCTACTTCGCAACTGCGCGAGCAGGCCGCCTGACGGGTGGGGGCCACGCGTCAGCCGGAGCTGGCCAGCGAAACGGGCACGGCGAATGCGAGCTCGGCGACAAAACGAGATCGCACCTGGCCGAGGGTGGTCTTCTCCTGGGCGAGAGGAGGATCATCAAGGGGCAAAGAGGGGGCCTGGGAGGGCGCCCGGGGGCCTCCGTGTCGCCGGCGGGGGTGCGCAACGGCCGTTGTCGAGGACGGAGGGATCACCCCGGTAGTGTGGCGTTTCCGCGCCCTTTCTCCGGCGATCGTCACACGGGGCGGCGGCGAGCTAGCAATTGGAGCAGTGGGGTGGCTAATCGAGCAAATTGAGAGGTCGAGGAGAGTCTGGGAGATGAGAGGGAGTGATTGGCGTGCTCAATTTGAGGAGAGGAGGGCTCCTTTTATAGCAGAGGGAGGTGGCCGTGGCGGAGCTAGCTGGTCGTCGATGGCGTCGTCGTTCCAGGGCGGCGAAGAGGCAAGGCATGGGCGCGTACGGTGGCTGGTGTCCTGGTGATGCTGACGAGCGTGATCGTGGCGCGGCAGGGGCTCTGTGGCGCTGGCGCGCTTGATGGGAGAGCTCGGGCCATGGCGGGCTGCCGTGGATCTCGCGTCACCTGCGGCGTTCGGGCTCCTGAGCGTGTCTCAGAGGTGTGCAAAGTAGGTGTCACGTTGGCGGCCGGCGCTCGATAGCAAGGGCGGAGGTGGCTAGAGAGAGGCGGGCGGCTGACGCCTCGCGGCCAGGTTCGTGCTGCGTCAGCTCGGCGCGGTGCTGACGTTCGGGCGCGCCCTGGGGCGCTCGGGTTTCCGGCCGTTGCCGTGCGCAGAGAGGGTCGTGGCTTGGACTGGGCAGCCTCAGGTGAGTGTGAGGGAGGTGATTGACAAGGTGTGGCATGCTGGAATTGACCAGAGTGAGAGAGAGCATGAGAGAGGCATGACATGCCATGGCATGGTTGCTCTGGTCAACATGAGCAAGCTCCAGTGCTTGGCAAGTGGTGGGGATGGTGCAGTGAGGTGAGAGGAGGCTCCAGGGCAGCAGAGAGGCTCAGGCTTGGACTTGGTCCAACCAATTTCTCAGCATGGGCATGATTTCAATTCCCGCCTAAAGGTGTTTGATAAAATGCTCCTAAGAAAAATATTTTCGAATTTTGAATTTCTTTTTGTGGGTTGCAAACATATAGTAAATGTAGCATTTTGGTGTTGTGGGCAAAATGGAATTGAGATGAAAATCTCATTTTGCATATGATCTTACATATGTGAGTTTGTCCCAACTTTGCATGTTTCTCATTTGAAATTGGTACATAATTTGGGGTGGTGGTTTTGGGCAAAGTTGTAGTGCTTGATGTTGTCTTGGATGAGGTGAAAAGAGTTGACAAAGTTTAGAAGTGAAAAGTGAAAGTACAAGGGCTCAAAGTGAGTACCA
Organism: Lolium multiflorum; assembly: GCA_030979885.1. Taxonomy (NCBI): domain Eukaryota; kingdom Viridiplantae; phylum Streptophyta; class Magnoliopsida; order Poales; family Poaceae; genus Lolium; species Lolium multiflorum. Next base: position 289,788,224 of record CM061749.1, read on the forward strand.
GACTATAAATGTCACATATGACCATATCACATGTGAGCTCATATTTATCTCAATTTTGATTTGAAAGTTGTTTGATGGTTTCCAATGTTGTTAATAAAGGTTTAGTATCCATTTACACCTAATGGTGCAAACCAAAATGGTCTCTAACAAAGATTTGTAAAAATGGCCTAAGCCTTATGTGTGTGTGAGATTGATTTTTATTATTTCTTTTCCTTTTTCTTTTTCTTTGCCTTTGGATGATCAAGTGATCATTGCTAGGGTTTTAGAGTGAGAGAGAACACATAAGCAAGCATCATGGCAATTGCACACTCAAAAGAATTAATAAGGTGCCTACATGCATAAACCCATATGATGAGAAAAGTTTTGTTAACCCCACTTTTTTGGGTTCTTGAATTTTTCTCTTGTTCATTTTATTGGAAATTTGGGATGTTACAAACCCTTCCCCTTACAAAAGATCTCCCGTCCCTAGATCGAGAGAAAACTAGGTACTAAAGAGATCGGGGGTATTCTTTCATGTCTTCTTCGCTGTTCTGGTGGCTTCTTGCCTTCACAGATTGCTCCAACGAATCTTCAAGAACTTGATACCCCTGGTGCGGGTGCCAGATGCTTCCTCCAGGATGCTAATAGGTACTTCGCGGTATGGTCAAGCCTGTGTTGATATCCACCGAACGATGATCTATATTCTTGAATACTTCAGCCCCTTCTCCGGTACTTCAAGGCACTTCCTGAGGAGCACTGACATGAAACACATTGTGCACGGCTGCCATTTCTTCGTAGTTCCACTTGATAAGACACTTCGCCCCAAGGACTCAGAACTTTGAATGGTCCGACATATCGGGGTGCGAGTTTTCCTTTCGTACCTGGAAATTTGATTCCCTTGGAGGGGTGACACCTTATAGACAAAATCTCCAATCTCAAAGGTCATTTCTCGGCGTCTCTAGCTCTTCTGTCGGGACTGTGCAGTCTTGAGGTATTCGCGATCTTGTGCACCCTTCTCTTCGGCTTCTCTAAGAACATCCGGTCCAAATACTTGGCTTTCTCCGACTTCCCTCCGACTGGGCCTGCAGGGGTAATGCATTTTCTTCCGTACGTGGTCAGCGGTGGCCATTTGTAAGCTGGTTTGATAATCAAGAGCTGTGATGAGAATTCTTGGAGATAGGGCAAGCATTTTCCTACTTGGATTCATATTCCAAGACACAGCTCTCAACATATCTTCTAGTATCTGATTGACTCTCTCATTCGTCCGTCATCATGGTGATAGGCTGTGCTGAAATTCAGACGGTTCCTAGTCCTTCATGCACTTTCTCCCAGAATCTTGAGAGATCCTCTATCGGACACAATTGACTTCGGGGTTCCGGGGGCAGGGCTACTATCCTTGAGATGGATAACTCAGCTAACTTTGGGCCTTGTGGTCTTGACAGGGATGAAATGTGCAACCCTGGTCAACCTATCAATGACAACCCCAATGGAGTATTTCCTTCCGCTTAGATTTGGGCAATCCCGTGATAAAGTCCATACCGGACATAATCCCATTTCCACTCAGGAATCAGAAGGTTGCACACTCCAAGGGTCGTTGATGTTCGCTTGACTGGCCGATACACGCACTGGCGATAACTTCATTCCCTCGCTTCATTCCGTGGCCACCGTAATTGTTCTTCAGTCTTGCACATCTTGTTCCTCCAGATGAATGGAATATAGGGTGTCGTGAGCTTCTTCGCATAGACTGCTTCAATTTCGAATCCTACTCGTGACACACAAAGCACTGCCAGGCTCAAAAGTACTTCTTCATCGATGGTGAATCCCGGTGCCTTTCCGGCAGCTATCTGACTCTTGATTCCGCCAATGCTGCATTTCCTTCCGGGCTTCTCTTTGATCTGTCCAATCAGTGGGCTGCGCTTCATGTCGCTAGGTATCCTTCACCTCTCACTAGCTCCATTCGAAATGCTCAAACTCTTGGTGTAGGCTAGGCTGTTCCTTTGCTATCATGGGGCTTAACCTGACAAGGGCCCATCAGGGCATCCGTTATTACATTGGCCTTGCCGTGATAGTGATTTGTATCATAATCCTGGATTAGCTCTAAACCATCCTGCGTTGCCCTGTTCAGCTCTTTCTCGTGAAGATATACTTCAAAGCCTCAGACTCCATTAGATCTCGTGATCGATTACCCATGAGGTAATGACGCCAAACTTTCAGGGCAAACAACGACTGCGAGTTCGAGGTCATGGGTTGGGTAGTTCTCCTCATGTTGCTTCGGTTGCCGGGACAGGTATGATATCACTTTCCTTTCTGTATCAACACACATCCAAGACCAATCTTGGACGCATCACGGAGAGACATCAAATGGCTTGGTGATATCCGGCATGATCAAGATTGGGGCTGTGGTCACTCTTGAGCTGTTGGAAACTTTATTCACATTTGGCATGACCATTCAAACTTCTTGTCCTTCTTCAGCTTGCGTCATGGGTCGGCTATCGGAAAATCCTTCAACGACCGGCTGCATTATCCCGCTAACCGGGAAATGCACGGACCCCTGGCCCGAGGGCTGGGGTTTCATTTCCGCAGGATGTCGCCTTGATCTTGGCTGGATCTACAAAGTAATTCCTCCCCATGGACAATATATGTCCCAGAACTTACCTCCTTCAACCAAAACTCACACTTACCGAACTTCTTGGTATAACTTGTGCTGCTCCTCAGGTTTCTAGGATTATCTCCAAGTGTTGTTCATGTTCCTCTTCGGTTTTTGGAGTAGATAAGAATGTCATCGATGAAACCAACGACAAACTTATCAAAAAGTTCATGAACACCTTGTTCATGAGGTTCATGAAATAGCGGGGCATTGGTTAACTAAATGACATATCAGGACCATACAAACATATCTGTGGTATACAGCTTTGGGATATCACAAATTTGATCTTCAGCTGATGGCAGTCACCCTAAGGTCAATCTTGAGAATACTCATAATCGCCAGCTTCGTCAAAACAGATCTTCTATCTGGCAAGGAAATTGTTTGTTTTTGATGGTGACATCGTTAAGTTTACTATAATCCGTACATAACCGATTAGCACCATCTTTCTTATCCACAAATAAACCTGGTGATCTCAAGGTGACGAACTTGGTCGAATCAGACCTTTGTGCAACATATCATCCAGCTTGCTTCTTCACTCTATTAGTTCTCACGTTCATGCTATAGGCTCTCCTGGGCTATAGGTCCTGCTCCGTGGATTAACTCATGATAAATTGGAGATTTCATCCGTACACGTAGATCATCCGGAACATCAACAGACGTATTAAACGCATCCTGATCTGATCCGTGAGTTGGTTTGGCTACCTGGTTGCAAGTGAAATTTCTCGGGGAGTTTTTCAGACATATGTTCTATTGTTATTGCTACCGGTCATGGTGATGGCCTTCTTGGCGCAGCCTATCAATCCATGATGTTTCTTGGCCATCCAATCCATTCCTAGTACTACTTCAATCCTTGTTCCCGCAATACCAGTTTAAAAAACATTATTTCTTGAATTCCGATGGGTACTTCTTTGCAAAATTTTCTAGCTTTAGTTGTTGATCCAGGTATTTGAACCATCATGACATGTTTCAAGCCGATTGGTTGAATCTACTAGTGCTCACAAAATCTTCGTAATGAATGTGATGTCTGAATCAAACAACACTTTATTGATTGAGTTAACAGAGAAGACACCAAGACCACATCTCGGGGCTTCCTGGCTTCCTCGGCGTCGTGGTAGAGGCACCTCCGCGGTTGTGCGGGTTGTTGGGGGCGAACTTTGTCGGTGGAGACACGGCACAGCCGGCGGAGCAAAGAAATGTGTTGTCGCAGCTGAAGCTGCCCTTTGTGCACCTTACTGAGAGTGGTCCCACAACCCACATTCATGGCGGGTGATTGTGGTCTGTCTCTGGTCTCAACCGGAATAGCATTGCTTCCGGTCCTTGGTGCAGTTTTGGTGTTGTTGTTGGTGGTGTTGGGGCCTGCGGAGCGCGGTTGAAGTTGTCGTTGCCGTTGTGGTGCACATAGGAATTGTGCTGTTGCCTTTAGCGGGGCCTCCTGGTCAAGCTTCTATCTTGCTTCGAAATCCCATGGACACTTGATTCTCGGGCTTGTTGTTTCTGGGGCAAAAACCACCGCTTGAGCTAGGGACGGGGCATTGCTGGGCCCATTTTGATTCATCATGCGGCGCTTTTCACTGGCCTGGTGCAACTTGCCTTCCATTTGGATGGAAGAATCCACTAATGCTTCAAGGTCACGAAAGGAATGTTGACCGCGACCGGTCGCGATCTCTGTTGCGCAGCCGCTCAGGAATCTTCCTTCCTCTTCTATTGGTGTCGCTTATCGTATGACTTTGACAAAAACGAGGAACCCGCCGCGGTATTCCCACACCGACATCCGCCTGCTTCGCTCCCGGAATTCATCCTCATCTTCTTTGATCAAACCTGTGGCATATAGGGCTGCTAAACGGAGCGAAAGTCAGCCTTAAGTCATCCGTCCGGCATTTAATGCACGGGAGCACGCTAGTCCACCAAGCTCTTTGTCGGGTCCAATAGGTAGTGAGCAAACACTTTCTCATTCTCATCCACCCCAGCTACTTCCATGTTATTTTCCATTGTTTGCAGCCAATCATTTGCATCTAAGGGTTCTTCAGTCTTGCTGGAAACAGGTGGGTTGGTGTTTTGGAAATTCTTGAGTTTGGATCCTTGGATGGTCATGGTGTCCATGGCCTCATGTTGCTGGCCAATCACAGGCTACAGGCTGGCTTGACGCCCAGCTCGGTTCTGCTCTGCCTCGCCATCGTGGTCTGCAGCACAGCACTGGTCAAGATCAGGAGCTCGCGCTGCGGTTAGCCATCCTAATGGTGTAGATAGATCATGAGATAAGAGGGAATTTTCTAAGGCTTATTTTGAGTTAACTTAAAGACTTTTGATGATGCTCATAACACACAAACATTCATTCATTCATAACAAGTATCACAGATTACAAGCTAACACACTAAGGGTTTAAGAACCCTTCTTCTCCAAGCTACGATACATGGTGCGGGATACACTCACACTCATTTATAGTGAATATAGTGCAACTACTCCTCATCGCCTTCATCCACATCAATGGGAATGATCCCATCTCTCCGCGCCTGTAAACTCGTAGTCCTCCCCATCATTGAACTCATCATCCTCAAAGTCGTTGTCATCACTCAGGAAGTCATCGCCCCGAATGTCACACCTTCCTCCTCCATCTCCCAATCCGGTCCTACTGGGTCCGGACAGTCACCTCCAAGGTGCGGATCTTCTCGCGAAGGCGGCGGATAGCGGCATCCTTCTTGGCGCGCTGCAGGCGGAGTATCTTGTGGTCCTTGGCGAGCATCTGGAAAGCTTCGGCATGGTGAGCCACAGTCATCTGGGCACGGTGGTTGTGAACCCGCGTCCGCTCAGGTCCTTCCGTGGTCTCACATGAAGTCCAAATGCCGCACATGGATCTTGGGCACCGGGTGCGAAGAGGGTGCCATGGGTTCTCCCATGGTGTCGTGCCTGGCGAAGTAGGCCGGCTTCCCCGGAGTGCCGCGATGTGCTGTCCGCACACCCGAGCAAGTCTCCCAAGAGCGGAGCAAGCTCCGTTCGGCGGGCTTGCATGCGCTCTCAAGGAGAAAAGGATCTCTCCACGGGAGGCTCCGAACTTCCTTCAAGTCATGCACTGTCCATCGCGTTCCCCGGGGTGTCGTGATCCGGACTCCATGGAACTTGGGGGACGCTCGAGCCTCTCGGACACAAGGTACAAGTCGCGTCAACACCGACTCTCCTCCGTTCTCTGTGTCGTAGGTCTCCGTCTCTGGACGCGAGGGGCTCCATCCTAAAGTGAAATGGATGAGTAAGTTAGAGATGTGACTAAGTGTGGCAATATTATTTTAGATGTATTTAAAAAGAAGAGCATGGTCATCATTTTCGGAAAAGATCTCGTAAAAGAGAATGAGTAAGTTTTTCCAAGTATTCACTCAATTTGTTTTAAAAACTAAATTTTTCGGAACGTCCATTAAACTAAGGTCTTTTAAGGTCAAACAATGGCTCTCATACCAACTTGTCAACACCCTGATTTTTAAGTCCGGATGCCTATTGTGTCTTCCTCCAATCCCAGGAATATTGTTGCTGCGAGGCATAATAATAGAACATCATTCATTACAACTCATAAAGTCTTACAAATTGGAATCACATGATCCATATTACACAAATAGTTGATCTAACGATCAATGAACTGGTCAACGAACAAACATAAGTTCATAGCGGAAGCGTAAGATACAAGGACTCTATAGTCCACGGTATAGTGGTGAGGGACTTTATAGTGTGTGACCAACCAACAAACATGAATGTGTTCCCCTTATAATTTGAAGTTACCATGTACCTCGGAAGAAGGGGCTAAGTACAAACGAAATCAAGATATTTATTGAAAAAGGTTAACATTTATACCCACATTTGCTGAATCAGATGGGGATCATTATATTATAGGTACAAAAATGTCCAATCATCATTAACAAGATCTTTCATACTTAGACGTAACTAAAGTTGATCGTTCTAGATAAGTAGATGTCTCATGTAATTACAGGGGTAGAGCTCCCAGTAGACAAGGTAGGGCAGCTGCCCTAACCGTGACGGCCATTCTAATAGATTTACACTGCAGAGAGTCACACTTGTGCCACAACATTTGATTTCTTCCCGTGGGGATTTCCCCGAATCATCGTAAAACAGGACGCGGATCATCAACCATAACCTTTCATTTACTAACCCTATTATGAGCACCTCTCCTATGAGCTTGGCCTCCCAAAGAAGACCAACCGCCAACCCTCGGGGAACTGCACAGGGCTTGGCCGCACAATTCACTTCACATCATTTCTCAACAACGGAGGCAGCCCCGGCATAACCCCTTGATGTGTGTTCTGAGGGAACTCATACTAAGATACATAAACTTCTAGTTAAGCCCTACCCATAATCGGGTATTGTGGGATAATTAGAAAGGTATCACATCCAAACCAATACTAGTTTTTAATCAAAAAAATCACCATCTTCTCTCAACATATCCACCTTCAAAAGTCATTTCAATATTTCACCACACATGCCCATCTAGAGTAGTCATGTTTAACTTAGCACTAGCATCTAAGGATGAGGTGCTAAGTAATTTGCTTTGCTCCTAGGTTAACTTTGATACTCTAATAATCTAACATTAACCCCATGGAATTATGAAACAATAGTACAAAATAACAAATAAGTAAAATCTAAAAATAAAACTGGGAATTAGGTTCTCATAATATAAGGTAAATGGGTGGTGCTTGGCTCCTCAGGATGAGCTAGCACTTTGCAAGAGTATTATCTTGCCTTGGTTGGGAACTGTCAAAGTGGTCTTCTTCCTGACAGTGAGACCTCCTCCTCCTCGATAACCCCCATCACTAGCCTAAAATACTTAATATGATACACAATCATCACACCAATTTATTTACTAAAATAAGCACACACATGATTCGCACAAATTGTAACTAGTATCACATATCACTATTATGTTGGTGGATGGGTTTTTCTATTAATTAGGAAAAATAATTTCCTCTCATAATAATCTTTAAATGTTGCTTTGAATTATTCAGATAGAAACAATTTCCTCTCATTATCTTTTAAGATTTAATTTCTCTTATGTATAATATAGACCTAGGTTGACCCAAGTCACCCTCTTCACTAATCCTCATTTGAGAAATGATTTAAATGGTGAAGCATCTCATACAATTTAATTCTAACATGGTAATGATTTAACATCATCAACAAACCATATGAGATTTTTATGACCAGAGTTCAATTTCATATTGAATTGTTCATCACAAGATTTAAATGGAAGAAAGCTCCCATATGATTTACTAATATTTTGGATTAAATAGTTTGACTAGAAGAGTCCTGTAATGTCCTTTAATTTAACTATAATAAGGATCATACACAGTAAGTATGGCATATTTTTGTAGAAACAATTAGTAAGTGAAATGTGAAGTATAGGAGTTGGAATTAACTTAAAAGCATGTTTGGTTGATTTTTAATAATTATTCTAATGCAGAAAAGTCCCTCTGCCTTGATTATTTTCTCATTTAAATTCTATAATAGATCTAGGGTTCAAACCAGTGGCATTGTGTAGATAATTTCATAAGGTTTCCAAATATAAAGTTTGTAAAATTTGGTGAGTAGATTTGTCTCTATTAAATTTCAAAGTGAGCATCAGATTGCATATTCTATTTATTCTGGAAATTCAAATTTAAACGGATGGGCTCGCGCGGGAAAACTAGTTGGGCTGCGAAGAAAGAAGCGGGCCGGCCCACCGCGTCCGGCGCGAGAGGCCGCCTGCGGGTGGGGGCCACGCGTCGGCGGGAGTTGGCCAGCGAAACGGTACGGCGAATGTGAGCCGTGCGATTAAAACGAGATCGCACGGTCGAGGGTGGTCTCTTCTCCGGCGAGAGGAGGACTTCACTGCGCGGCGGGGGTCGGGCGCACAGGGGCCCCGGCGGTCGCCGGCGGGTGCGCAACGTCGTTGTCGAGGACGAGGATCACCACAGTAGCGGCGGCGTTTCTGGGGGCGGCCTCCTTCTCCGGCGATCGTCACACCGGCGGCGGCGAGCCAGCAGTGGAGCAGGGGTGGCTAATCGAGCAAATTGAGAGGTCGAGAGGAGAGTCTGGGAGATGAGAGGGAGTGATTGGCGTGCTCAATTTGGGGAGAGGAGGGCTCCTTTATAGCGGCGGGAGGCGGCCGTGGCGAGCTGGCCGGTCGTCGATGGCGCCGTCGTTCAGGCGGCGAAGAGGCAAGGCATGGGCGCGGAGATGGCTGGTGTCCCGTGGGACCAGCGGCGTGTCCACGCGGCAGGGCTCCGTGGTGCGCTCCTTGGGCGAACTCGGCCATGGCGGGCTGCCGTGGATCTCGCGGCCACCTGCGTTCCCGCGGGCCCTTGAGCGTGTCGGAGGTGCAGTGGGTGTCACGTCGGCCGGCGTGATAGCAAGAGCGGAGGTGGCGCAGAGGCGGGGGCGGCGGACGCTCTGGGCGTGCCAGGTTCGTGCCAGCGCGCAGCCTGGCGCGGCATGGACGTTCTGGCGCGTCTGGCGCTCGGTTCTGGCCGTTGCTGTGCGAGAGAGGGTCGTGGCTTGGTGGGCAGCCTCAGGTGAGTGTGAGGAGATTGACAAGTGTGGCATGCTGGAATTGACCAGAGGGGGAGAGAGCATGAGAGAGGCATGACATGCCATGGCATGGTTGCTCTGGTCAACATGAGCAAGCTCCAGTGCTTGGCAAGTGGTGGGGATGGTGCAGTGAGGTGAGAGGAGGCTCCAGGGCAGCAGAGAGGCTCAGGCTTGGACTTGGTCCAACCAATTTCTCAGCATGGGCATGATTTCAATCTCTGCCCCAAAGGTGTTTGATAAAATGCCCGCAAGAAAAATATTTTCGAATTTTGAATTTCTTTTTGGTGGGTTGCAAACATATAGTAAATGTAGCATTTTGGTGTTGGTGGGGTCAAAATGGAATTGAGATGCAATCATTTTGCATATGATCTTACATATGTGAGTTTGTCCCAACTTTGCATGTTTCTCATTTGAAATTGGTACCGTGGTTTTGGGCAAAGTTGTAGTGCTTGATGTTGTCTTGGATGAGGTGAAAAGAGTTGACCCAGTGTATAAGTGAAAAGTGAAAGTACAAGGGCTCAAAGTGAGTACCAGACTATAAATGTCACATATGACCATATCACATGTGAGCTCATATTTATCTCAATTTTGATTTGAAAGTTGTTTGATGGTTTCCAATGTTGTTAATAAAGGTTTAGTATCCATTTACACCTAATGGTGCAAACCAAAATGGTCTCTAACAAAGATTTGTAAAAATGGCCTAAGCCTTATGTGTGTGTGAGATTGATTTTTATTATTTCTTTTCCCTTTCTTTATTTTTGATGATCAAGTGATCATTGCTAGGGTTTTAGAGTGAGAGAGAACACATAAGCAATCATCATGGCAAATGCACACTCAAAATAATTAATAAGGTGATCTACATGCATAAACCTATATGATGAGAAAAAGTTTTTGTTAACCCTAATTTTTGGGTTCTTGAATTTTCTCTCTTGTTCATTTTATTGAAATTTGGGATGTTACAGATCCCGACACCTTGACTCTGATACCATATTAAATTGATCCACTAGCCAAGTTTTTAAAAGTCCGAACTATTGGAAAGGGCTAGGCTATATATTTTAATCCTTGATGTCCCGACAAGCAACCCGATGCTCCTCCGCCGCCACCTGGTAGCAATGGCAAGAGGAATAGGGGCGCCCTAGCTAACGACGAGATCCAAGCCTAGCATGACCAAGGCCGTCAAGGACGTCACTTAGGCCATTAGGGAGAAGAAGCCCACTGACATGCGCCCCGACCTGTACCAGGCTGTGATGGACCTACAACTAGGCTAGCTTCGGCCATGGGATTCGGGAGGCATGCATGGAGGTGATATTGATGTTGATGATGATCATGACTTGATGTAAATTTTGGTGTTGGTTAGGGCTTATAAACTTCTGATGGCATGTACTATGTTGAGGTGACATATACTAACCACTCATGTGATGGTTAACTGGCACCTGGCGGTAATAGGATGACACCCATTTTTGATGTGGTGGTAGGTTGTCATAGTAGTGTATAGGGGTGGGCATTCGGTCATGACCGAAAATTCGGTTTTTGTATTTCGGTTTATTTTAAATATGGTTAGAAAAAATGAAGACCGAAATATACTTGTTACTTTTACTACCCGATAAATTCTGGTACCCAATAATTCGGGTTCGGTCTTGACCGAACAGTGTGGCTGACGTTGTCAACGCAAAACTTAGACATTATTTAGTAAAATGTTGGCAACATTTTAGATGTATTTTGGATGTTTTTTCATTGCATATATTATTATCAGTTGGCACGAATAAATGTTCAACAATCTAAATAAAAATGTAACAACGCTAGAGAAGTTTAAACGGAAATTCAATTCGGCTCTCGGGTGCGTATGCTCCCTCTACTAAAAAATTATATTTTGAAATGTCGAAAAATTTGGACAAAAAATTCTACAGATACATCTTCATAATATATGTGCGTTCGTCAAGTTTCACGAAAAACCAATATTTTGTGTGGTCTATATAAAAAGAGAAAGTTTATCTTGTGAAAAGCATTATTTTTAGCACTGAATTTTGTTTTTTTACACACGTTACATGATAAGTCGATTTTTATTAAACGACTTTGTGAGCACGTAGCACGTGAAGATGTACGGAACTTTTAGTTTCAATTTTTTAAATTTAAAATGGTTGAATAAATGTTCAAAATATATGGACCCATGTTCCAAAACACCGCTCCCGTTCATGAACATTCAACAATATCACATCTCACGCATGTTACAAAATCTAAAGATTGGGACAATCTTACGTAAAATTCGGTCAGTTCGGTCTATTCGGTTACTTAGAACAAAATGACCGAATTGACCAAACTTAATTCGGTCTATAAAATTTTCTACCCAATATTTGTCGGTTATTTCGGTCTCGGTTTTTTGGATTCGGTCTCGGTCTTTTCGGTTTCGGTCTTCGGTCATCGGTTTTTTTGCCCACCGTGAGTAGTGTATGATGAAGTTGTGATACTATGTTTTGTGAAAGAATCTAGCTAAGCTTTCCATAAAGTCTCGTTTTCACCTTGGTAATTTACCACAGCAGCACGGTGGAAGAATCGTTCGCCAAAACAGACCGTTTCCTCTCCTGGCGTGCACTTCACTTATTGATTTTCCTATATTCTCCCATCTTCAAAAAAAAAAAACACCGTGAAGGTTTGACACTTACTACATGCCCATTCTTCTCAAGAGATCCCATCAAATCTACCGAATCTCTCTAAAGTATTGAGCTGCTGACCTTTGCTTGTACTGGAATACATATTCTTTTCCCTGCGCTGTACTGTTCCGTAATTCGCTGCAGTAGATTGGGCAGGGGCAGGCTCCGGCACATGAACACTTTCTAGCTTCACCTTTGACCAAACCCCAGCAGAACAGGACTGCACGCACGCACACAATTGTTCAGAGATAGACTGAGAGAGAGAGAGTACTGAAAAGGTTTCAGCAATCTGTGGCCAGCGAGTATGAATGCATCTTCTCCCCCTCGTCGATGCGCCACGCACAATGGCTCTTCAGGTCTACTAGTAGTTTATGCTTGAAGGCCCTACTTAGACAAAGGATTAAGCACTAACCAGCATCTAACTCGCAACTTGGTCACAAATCAGCCCGCGACAAGTGTGCTCCCAACCTAGCTAAAGCTCGAGCCATATCCATAACATCTCAGGCAAGGAGGCCAAGACCAAGACAGAGGAGCTCCTCTGAAGAACATACACTTTTTTCCTCGTAGAGGGTAGAATCTTTCTAGTATTTGGTGCATGACAAGGCACTGATGTCGACCCCCGAATTGAAAGAATCGGAACACAGAGACATTCCCAAACCAACCCGTTTCCATGCACCTCCCAGGAATTCCATTATTTCTCGGCGCAAGTGGGGGTTTTCACAACAAATGGATCGGTGGTGCATCATATCTGATATCTGGTCTGGTGGTGCTCTGGTTAGGAATGGCGATACGAGTAAACTAGGATTTGTGTGTGTGATATGTGGAGGAGTATCATGGAGTGAGCGAGAATATACTAGTTGACAAATCAACTCCTCTGTCTCTCTCTCTCCCCTTGTGCTTTCAACAATAGAAGATATAGGAAGAAGGGAGGTCGATGGAGGTGTAGAACAACTTCTCAAGCCTCCCTTTTTTTAAATAAAAGCTTGTGTGCCTTTCTCCATTACTAGTATTATTTTTGGAAACGTTTTTTCTCTCCCTATTCAATGCTTCTTTAGGTTGAGAGTACTTGCCGTCTCAGAGGCGAGAGGCAGAGCTCGACCAATGGGAGTTGAAAGGTGGTTACGAGGAGTGGAGCGGGAGACAGAAACCCTGACGGCAAAGGCCTACCACCACATCAATCTCTCTCCTCCTTCTCCTCCTCTATACCCCTCCTCCTTGATCACATCTCTCTCTAGCCTGTGAAGGGAAAAAAGATAGACAGGGTCGTAGGACGTGGTGAAGAGGACAAGATCTTCTTTGCAGTACAGTGGATGAAACTCCAAGGCGGATTCAATTTGCCAGTGTGCGCGAACCGAGAAGCGCCGCAGCAGCAGGGGAGCGCCAATCCCATCATTCATCCCCCCCTCTGCCGCCCCTCGCATGCTTGCTCCAGGATGGTATGTACACATGTTCTCTCCCTATTTCTCTCTCTGGTCCTAGCTCTTTCCTCTCCTTCCTCTCCCTTGTAAGCTTGCATGTACCACTCACTCCCCTCTGGTCTCTCGTTGCCAGCAGCAGCAGAAGCAGCAGAGCTGGTGATCATGGTGCAAGGTGAGGAGGAGAGTTCCTGGAGGATGATGGCCAGCGTCCATGACCACGACATACAACATCTGAACCAAGCAACGCTCGCATACCATGGAGGACTCCACCACCAGGCCCATCATCATCATCACGCCTCCGTTGCGCCGCCTAGCAGCAGCTTCTTGTACTACTGCTCGATCTCTGCTCATTTGCCTTGCAAAATTTTCTCTCTTTTCGAGCTACCTATCCTCTCTAGCTAGCTCAAGCTCTTTCTTCATGCAACAGGAGCTAAGCTATGTTAGCAAGATCAGACCGACTTTTTTCTGCAACTAATTTTCAAATCCTTGAGTGGGCTATCTACTTGTCTAGTTTTTTTTCCCTCTCTTCTCGCCTGCCTCCTTTTATCCGTCTTTTTAACAAACTTATTCCACGCACACACACACATATATGCTTATGCTCCTCCCATTGGATTACACCTCCAAACGCACGCACCAATTTCTTAATGCCTAAGACCTGAATGAATCCTACAAGTGATTTGGGCACCGAGGCTCCATCTTTTTCTCATCCTTATCTGCCCAGCTCGATCTTATTAACCGTCTCTTGCTTTAGCAGCCTATTCCTTTCCATTCTCGAAAAGCCTGTTTATCCTGTTCGATTGATTTCCTATAGCTACAGCTAGCATAGTAAGCTAGCACTGGTGATGACGAGCTCTGTGCGCTCCTTGTTGGGCAGGGCCTTCCAACCCGCAGCCGCGGCCGCCGCCTACTTCGGGGAGCTGGAGGAGGCTCTCATCAATGGCGGCGCCACCGCCGGCGGCATCGGCGTCGATCACCATCACCCCGGCGGCATGATCACGAGCGACGTGCAGACAAAGTGTAAGCTTCTTCTTCCTCCTCCGATTTAACCTTAGCCACACACAGAAATGGATCATTTCCTGTTTCGCTCGCTGCCACACATGGCATGGCGATGGGGGAGACATGCCTCGCCTTTTGCATTCCCCACACAGTGGGCAGCGGGCAGTGCGAGTGCCCACTGCCTCCGCCACATGCGGCTAGCTTGTGTGCGGCATAAATGGTGAGACAAAGACATCAAGCGTGTCGTTCTCGATCCTCCTCCCTCCTCGCCTACAATAGCAACAGTGCAGCAGCAGCAGCTTCTTCTCGAGCTTCCCTTTTCCATGTTCCTCTACAGCTCCTTCTCGAGCTTGTCTCTCTCTCTCTCCGCCATGTTCATCTACAGCTTCTTCCCGGAGGAAGAGAGAGAGAGAGAGAGAGAGGGGTAGAGGATGAACAGGGACACGGGGACATGAAATCGATGAGGAGCCCGCGTTAATTGAGTTCTCTTTGTATGCATGCAGCAGCGGCAGGATACCTCGCGGGAAGGCCCCCCACTCTGGAGATCTTCCCTTCGTGGCCAATGCGACATCAACAGCAGCTGCACAGTGTAAGGACCCGCTTCCCATGATCATTCACCCCCCGCCATTTACTTCCCTCTTCTGCTCGTCGCTGAACCCGAGGAAAAAGATGGACTTGTTCCTCCTCTTGGCTCCGTACCCGCCACCACGAGTAAAGAAACCTGCAAGAGTGGGGCGAAAACGTGTTCCCTCCCTCGTCTCAGAGCGCCACATTGATTCGAGTTATTTTCGAGTGTCTGTGTGTGTGTGGCGACCACTGATCACTGTAGTCTGCGTTAATGGCTGAACAGGGGAATTCGCAGTCAGTCGGGAGCACCACTGACTCGAGCTCAGCTCGGAACACAATGGCGCAGATGGTGTCCCCAGCCAGCAGCGTCAGGCCCTCGCCGCCCTCCTCCGACGAGCAGCAACGGCACGAGGTCATGATGGTGACCACTGACGATTTCAGCTACAAGCCTGGCGCCCTCGCTGCCGCTGCAGCTGCCGGCCCTCCTCCACCGCCTGCCGTCGCTGCTGCCACGGCAAGCTTTCAGCAGCAGATGCAGCTGCACGGAGGAGGAGACCATGACAAGGTACCGCTCCCCCGCTCTCTTGACCTTTTCCTATCATCGCCACACGTACTGTACAAGCTAGACCCGCCCCATCCCAAAGAGTTAGCACAGGACACATCGCCTCACTCGCCAGTCATTCACTCCGTCCTTGTTACTCCCCCAGCAGAATAATCTTGTCAAATCGCCTTGGCTTCTTGGTAGAATAGATGGTGATCAAACTGTTCAAAGGAATTGGTTCCTTGTGGTGGCAGCATTGCTCTGTCGTGTCACCGTCCACGGACTGGGTTTGCACGGCCGAGTGGCAGTACGCTTGTCTTGTTTGTGTACTCATCACACGGACAAGCGCAACAAGCCTACTAGCTACCTGGCTAGATTATGTCTCTATGATAGCGTCTTAAGGTACTAGCGGTACTAGTTAGTGAACACAAGGAATGTGCCGTTTGCATATATAGGGGAGAAAAGGCCATGCTTGTTTGGGAGGAAAATACATAGGCAGCACTTGCATCCCTAGATGATTGATTGGACTAATGACATATGGTCAATGCTGTCCCTGGTTTAGAGCGCACACACACAAACACACCATGCAAATCATGGATGCAACTGGTCACCTTAAAAATCGCCTTTTGTCGCTCCCAGGGTCGGTGGATAGACAGATATAAAAGCGGGATCATCATACCATGATAACCCCCGTTTTATCTATCTCACCTCCGCTGCGCCTTTGCAAAGCGGCAGCGATGGTTATGGAGCTGCGACGGCCAGCAGCATAGCTCGCTGTCTCCGAGCCGTCGGTGTCACCAGGGACAGCTACAGCCAAGAAAGTTATGGAGGGAGATAGATACAGGATGGTTTCTGTACTGGCTGCTGAGGTGTTTTGCTGGATCAAAACATTGGATAGGAACTTTGGCTCCAATGCACCATCTTGTTCCCTGTAGCTCCAGCCTGCCGCTGTCCTTGATGTTGAGATGTGGCACTGTGCTGGTATAGGAGAGGAAGGAACGATGCTACTATACACAGCCTTGTTTGCTCTAATCCCCTGCCTTTTTTTTTTGTACAGCGGAAACATGGATCCACAAGAAAAGATGGCAAGTTGGTAGATTCCAAGGTGGGATAGCTACTGTTTATCCAACCCACTCATTGCTTGCTTGCTTGCTGCCTCCTGGAACTGTATCATCTCATCTTACATGGTTAAACTAAAACCACTCGAGTTTTCGCAGACGGAAAGGCGATTAGCGCAGAACAGGGAGGCTGCTAAGAAGAGCAGGCTGAGGAAAAAGGTGCCCACCCAAAACATCCATCCATCTCAATCACCGACTCTTCAAATTAATCACTGCTTGGTAATACTGCCTTTGATTGTCCTTTTTTTCACAGGCTTATGTGCAGAACCTAGAAACCAGCAGGGTCAGGCTCCAGCAGATGGAGCAAGAGCTCCAGAGAGCCCGGTCTCAGGTTGTTCCAGCTCCATTTCTCTTGTCCATTTTCACTGCCTTTGATAAATTATTTCTTCTCATTTTTTTCTGCCAAAATTGCTTGGTCCAGGGGATGTTTCTCGGGGGCTGCAGCGCAGCCGGTGACATGAGCCCTGGTAATCAGCGCCCGCCCGTTTTAACTTTTTCTTACTCTTACTGCAAATCCTGAAACATCTTTTTTTTTTTACTTTTACCTTTTAACCTTAGTAACTTCTTGCTCCGTCCTAAACAATGCTCCATGCAGGAGCGGCCATGTTCGACATGGAATACGCTCGGTGGCTGGACGACGACGGCAAGCGGCTGACGGAGCTCCGCAGCGGGCTGCAGGCGCACCTGCAAGACAGCAACCTCGGGCTCATCGTGGATGAGTGCATGCACCACTACGACGAGCTGTTCCAGCTCAAGGCGGAGCTTGCGCGCTCCGACGTCTTCCACCTCCTCACCGGCGCCTGGACCACCCCCGCCGAGCGCTGCTTCTTCTGGATGGGCGGCTTCCGACCGTCCGAGCTCCTCAAGGTCAGTATATCACTTCTTCCCATGCATAAACGGCATTGAAGAATGATCCGTGCACGCACGAACGAACGAACGTACGGCTCTTGAGGCAGCGTCCCGTACTGAGGCTAGCAGCTGCCTTGCTATCATGGGCAGATATTGAGCCAGCAGCTGGATCCGCTGACGGAGCAGCAGATGGTGTCGATCTACAGCCTGCAGCAGTCGTCGGAACAGACCGAGGAGGCGCTCGGGCAGGGGTTGCAGCAGCTGCACCAGTCGCTGGCCGACACGGTGGCCGCCGGCACGCTCAACGACGGCACCGCCGCCCCCAACTACATGGGGCTCATGGCCATCGCGCTGGAGAAGCTCGCAAGCCTCGAAAGCTTCTACCAGCAGGTCAGCATGCATCACTCCTCTACTTGCACTGCATCATCATCAACTGCCTGAAACTTGCTGTTGTTAGTTCATAATCCATACAAGTAATCTCTTCCATTTTAATCGAATAATACATATGGAACAAAAAAACTGAACTAAAATTGTAACTACAGTAGAGTGCAGTGGTCCTCCTCTGTAGAAACGGTAGCTGCTGGCCCTACGGAGCCCTGACCTACTTTCTCCATGACAGGCCAACTTTCTTGTCAAAAACCAGCAGATTAAACTTGTGGATAAGCATCATTAACACTTTTCAGCATGCATAATCAGCTTGTTATTATAAAACTGAAAACGAGCTAATGCTTCCGGTACAGCCACTTATTCAATTTTTTCTAGAGGAGTCAGTGGGGGCCAAAGGTTTATTCCTGATCACACATGTGTACGTGCACCGGCATATCTAGCACTACTATATACATGTAGACACATGTCACTTTCTACATAAAGTCAATAGACGAATACATACGGTTGCTACTGTGCATAAACTATGTTCTTTGTGCCTCTACCCCCTTGTTGTGCCGGCCACATATCTTCTCTTGTTTCTATTCGCTTTTCTGTTTGCTGGTACCACAACTGAGGCCCACAAGCATAGCAAGGAAAATCATTTGATGTCTCGTTTATGATGTTCCATGCCTTGCAAAAGTTGCTAGGGTTCCAATCCATGAATAGTGCTCTTATATGAAAAAACACCTATAGTGGTGAGGAAAAGGACACAGCCACCTAAACTTCAGCTCCATGGACAGGATACTCTGTGATGTTCCATCACAGTGTAGAAAATACAATGGTCTTGACTTTTTATGGGTTATCTTCTTTCTCAAGGCCTCAACGGATAAAAGAAGATTGAGACCTCCATTTTGTTTTTCCTGCCTTTCTGAACCCTGATTCCGTTGAAGATATGTTGATTGTAGTTTGTGGATGTAGATATATGAAAGGTATACGGCTAATTAATAATTCTAGGATCATGATTGGAGCAATCATTCTGCATAAAAGTTTCCTATGAAAAGATCGTGAATGTATTTAGATATACTTGCATGAGAAAAAAATCTACTCTCTCCGTCCGGAAACAAGTGACCATATTTGTGTAGATTCGCATCTATTTAGACGTGTTTTAGTGAGTAGATACATGCGAATCTAGACAAATCCGAGTCACTTATTTCGGGACAGAAGTATAATAGTTATCATTGTTAGAGGTACTAGCAAGACATAAAAATAAATCAAAATGAAGATGACCACAGAAGATACTTCTTAGTTTTCAAAAGTTATGACTTTTGCTCATACTAAACCTAAATACCCCCTTTTTTTTGTTTTCATTCTTTTCAAGTGTGCTAAGAAGCCTAAGATAGATAATCGACATGTCAAAATAAGGCCCTAAGCTATCAGAAAAGAACATCACATTAGAATAATCCTTTGCAAGAAGCTTTGAACCAGCATCCAAAGTTGAATATAGCAGTGAAAAGAACCTAGCATTAGAATATGTACTCGCGTGATCTTGTATATATAATTCCAGCATTATAAGCCGTGTCAAATTCCCAGCCAAGCAAAGATACAAAACTGTATAATATCACATCTCATTATCTTGGGTGACTTACTTGCAAATGTGCAGGCTGACAATCTGAGGCAGGTAACGTTGCATCAGATGCGCCGGATTCTAACAACCCGACAGGCGGCTCGATGTTTCCTCTCCATTGGGGAGTACTACCGCCGGCTACGAGCTCTCAGCAGTCTCTGGGCTTCCCGTCCTCGCGAGTAAGATTCTGACTCGCTCGGCTGCAAAAATTGTGCACTTCTTAACTTTGTTCCAAGTTTCAGAAGAAAAAAAACATATGTGAAACCCCTCCAGTGAGTCACTTAGTAGTGATTCATTAGAGAGATTTGATATGTGTCTTAAATAAAAGTATATTTAAATGAAATGAACATGGCTGACAATGACTTGCACCTTCTGTTTCTACTGCAACAGGAATTTCATTGGGGCGGAGAGTCTTAGCCCCACAGGACCTGAGCTGCAAGGTATGCACCACCAGCTGCAACAGAATCAGTTCTCAGGATTCTGAGGCATTTCCCGGAAGGTGTAAAATTAGGTGTCGGTGATCTTAGAGAGGAGAGAAAGAGGGATTGTAATGTTCTATCATTGATTAAAGTATTTGAGAAAGCAGCATCACTAGGGGGAAAAGCAGGCAATTGTTGGGGTGCATGTTGAGTGCCTCTCACCTGTTCCAATGGCTATTGAACTGATTGAAGAGTTAGCACAGCAAATTTTGACGCAGAGCAGAGCAAAGCAAAAGCCGGGGATACATGGCTGCTCAAGGAACCGAGCAGACAATTCCACTTACAGAACCAGACAAGAAAATTTCCATTAATCTTGCTAAACACTATCAGTCTGTAGATTAAATACTAAGTTTTCCAAGTTTATTTTGACAAGAGACCTTTAGAGATAACACAAGAAAACATGGGTGGAAGATGAATTTTGGATCCACTCAAATCATTAAAAAAATATCACACCAGCTAATCAACAGTAAGTTAAGGACAACAGCTGCAGGTTACTGATTAACACTGATAGCACAATTATTACAAATAGCACAGATGGAAACGGGAGATGATTACATGGAAAACACAAACCAATGAAATATTTTATATAGTTTTTTAACAAAACTGCCACGAAAGGTCAACAACAATGTAAAATAATCAGTGGATAACATGAAGAGCAATATTAACGAATACATGTTAACCACCGTAAGGAATCTTATATTAACCTAAACAACAAATCAAAAGAAGCAAGTTCAAAGGTAATGATTGACAAATAAATGAAAAAGAATCAGCTCTGGTTGTGGGTGCTCCGTTGGTACCAGATCTCAAGGGACTAAATAACTCAAAATCAGCTGTCATAGCATCTAGCAGAAACTGTTACCAGGCGTGAGATTTTTCATCAGATGCAGATCATTCCAATCATGCAGCTCAGAATTCGATCTCCTAACTTGAAAGCTGCTCATTAACAATGATAGACAGATGGTAAAAAAAGATGAATACAAGGTGACCATACAGAAGCATCAACATAAGTACACTTCAGGATAACGTCAGTTAACATAGGCAAATCAGGAGACTTCAAAACAAGAACATTTTGTAGATTGAAATGATGTATGCAATCTATACAAGACGCGCTGGTACAGCTCAAGAAAGCTATGAATAGGTAGCATTTACTTATGAACCGAAAGAGGGGTACCTAGCAGAGATATTGAATGCAACGTACTGAAAATGAGCAAGATACTACACTCCGTTATAAATGTGAATCTAGCAAGCTAGCGGAGAGGCCCCCTGTTTTCAGAAAAAAGTTACCACAAAACCATTTGCCTGGCAAGCAATCAATGACAGTTAGGAACAGTATGCACAAAAGAAGCTGCATTGCAAGCCACAATAATAGAATATCCATGTATATCCATACAACATACTCGATAACAGTTAACTCAGACAATGAAATGCCTTCGAATTTTACTAGGACAACAGTAGATAGTACCAAAGCATGAAGTCATCTCAATTATCACAATTACTGAACAAGTTCATTTCCTGCAAGTTCACTGCTTTCTTCGGGTGTAATCCGAAAGAATCACAGAACTCACATCGGATTCCCCACTTCTTGAATGAGAAAGCAAGTGTTTTGACCATTCCTCTAAGCTTTTGCGATGAAGAGTGTTCATGCTAATAGATGGTCGCTTCTTGCGAATCATTTGCTCAGCAGCCTTCCAATCGTCAGCTAATCCCAATGCGACAAGAAGTGCGCACATCACGCATACGCTTCTACCATGGCCTGTTAACAATTTAGCAAATCACTTACATGATGAGCTGCAAGAGATCAATGTACCAGAAAGGGAAAAAACTTGCTCCCCATAGTGTACATTGTAGAATTCAGAATATACTTAATATAAAAGGTAACTTAAATTTGAATATTGCACAGCTGCAAACAGTCTAAGACTATTTGGACTTACCTAGGCTTATTCAGAAGGACATGCTATTAAAGCTATAAGCGTAATACACACAGTGTTGTATACATAATGCTAATCTCAAAAAACATTGTAACTTATAATCAAGCTTAAACTAAATGGGTGCTTAAGCTTATTTTTCAAGTCCCAAGACTAAACCAGGTCAAACAGGCTCTTGAGATAATATATGACATTACAATTATATTTGTAATATTCATCATGTATATGCATAAACCTTGTAATGATGGATATATGATGACCTATCTATGACTACGATTTATCGAAGATTTTCATATATCTTTACCATTTAGCCTACAATGTATGCAGGGCAGCTTATCTTCATGTTGAAATGGTAAAATAACCACAGCCTAGAAATGAAAATCAGAACCACTTACAATACAACTCAACGTCTTATCCACCTTAAGGCAGTAGATGTGTTTATCAAACAATATATCTAGATGTAAGCTGCAGAATGAATTCAGGAGCATGCAGACAACCACTATTATATCCAAACACATAAGGGAACACAAGGCTGTTCCTAATCTAGAAGTAACAACAAAATCAAAGACAGCAAACTTACCATAGGCACAGTGAATATACACAGGCTTGTTCTGTGACCGCTTCCTCACGGCCCATCGCACGGCTGACTCGATCTGTGATGGTTGAGGAGCCCTTGTATCCCACGTAGCGACACACAAGTATGAAGTCTCGGTTACAGTTGAGCTCCTCGGCAGCTCGCACGTGCAATCGATGACTGCAGGTTCACCAGGTGGCAGGCGCTCAACTGAAGAAGGCCAGCCCCCAACATACACCCCATCTGCTATCTCGGTGTACAGGGGCTCATTTTTCACAAATCTCCGGAACAGCATGAAGAGATGGATGAAAAGAAGGAACGGCGAGAACATGATCCACGACCACAGGGGAAAGCTTCCGCTGGACGTCTTGCCGAGGAGCAGCGGGAGGTCGATTGACGGATGGGACGCAATGGAAACAAGCAGCGCAATCATGCAGGCGTATATGAGGGGCAAAGCGAGCAGCTTCATGCCCAGTCCGTGAACGAAATACGCCGCGGAGAGCAAGACTAGAGCCTTCAGTCCGATCAACCGGGATATCCCCCAGCCCATCTTCGCAGGCCTTCAACCGAATCCTGGCATCAGGGAGGTATGCAGTAAGTTAAAGTTCAACAGAAGCTCGAATAGGCAGGGATCATAGTTGGTTCCAGATAAGACAAAGCTACGACTCCACAGGAAACTCAGACCACGCTTGCTCAGCGGAACCGATGAGCAAACCATTGAACAAATCAATTAACATGACCTGCAGCTTACAAAAACGATACTACTGCACTAGCAACTAGCAATTGAGACTGCCTTGCATTATCACACCTACACGGAGCAGGCAAGCAGCCTTCGTCTAGAACAACCGCGCTAACTGCAATGTTTTGCGCGACCTACCTGCGTAACAGTTAGATAAGCTACTGCTCGTCTGCTCTAGGGGCTTCGCTCATCGGAAAACACCTCCAATCGATCCCCACCCACGAATCAACAACGATCCACGCGTAAATCCTACGCGATCTGAGCAGGGAGGAGCAATATACCTCCGAGGGGGAAACGCCGGAGAACGGGACGGGGCGTGTGGCCTCCGATCCGAGCGGCGGCGGGCGCAGGTGCGACGACGGGCGGATGGAGGCCGGTGCTTCTCGCCTCCGCTGACGGGAAGGATGGCGGAGCAGTGATGACCTGGGCGGTTCTGGTTTGGGGATTTTTTCCACGAGAAGGACGACGGGGTTGATTTTAACAAAATTAACTTAAATATGAAAAGATTTCACAAAATAACCTGGTTTTGAAAAGATTTTACAAAATAATCTTTTGACGGAGTCATGCTCACTACCATAACTCCGTCTTAGATGAATCCAAGCTGATAAGCACGACAAAGTTCGAGGTGAAGCCAAACTCGGCTTCATTCTAGGTGGAGCCAAGCTGATAAGCACGACGTCGTCTTGGGCAGAGTCAATCTCAGTAGTACGGCTCCGTCTCAGGTGAAGCCAAACTCGGTAGCACGACTTCGTCCGAGGTGGAGCCAAGGTCTTTAGCCGTTTTTTCAACAATAATTAGGAGTGGTTCATGCACTTACTGAGGACCAAGATTATTGAACTCAACGGAGAAGTTTGCCTCATCTCGGACCGCCACCAAGGAATACTCAACAAAAGTTATTTTATATTTTATGTTTATTTTCATTTGGATGGTTATGTGTGCAAAATCAAGTCTCCATTCTTCTCAATTTGTTTTTAACTCTTTTGAACCGGGGTGACACGTCAACACAGAGTACGATCTCGGTGTGGTTCGTACCTTCATCGTCGTCGTCGTCATACATGTCCTCTTGATGACTGCAAGTACACAGATCAGTTTTAGCTAGTTTTAAAATAAGAGTATCGAACCACGAGGAGCTACTAGTAATGATTTTGATATCTCTTGCTACTTTCTACTACCTAATTATTGTTTTCTGATCTCAAAATGATAAAAAGAGGGGGTTGTAAATGGTTGCAGGAAAAGTAAATAAAGCAATAAAAACGTTATATAAAAAGGGTTGAAACTTTATAAGACAAAGTATTCTCAGGGATTATTGGATCCATCTCTAGCACTAGGACTCATGTTAATCAAGATGAAATATACTTTCAAGCATGTTGTGTGTGGGAGAGCTCCGTAATAAGATGCGCCCAGAAAGCCATCGGTCATCACATCTCTAAATAACCACAACATCTAGCCTTCTGCGATCACATATGGACTAGTGCTATTAAGGGGCGTACCACATGGTCATCAGTATGAGCTTTATGAATCCCTCTTATCCCCCTTATTCATGTGTCAAAGCGCCGATACGGTAATGTCACTTCTCGTCGTTCGCTTTATCACACTTCAAAGAGTAGTTTCTTCTCATGACCAATAGGCAATATTACATTGTCCTCAACATGTAATAACAAGAGAGAAAACTAACACACATTAATATTTGAAACTATAGATCATCTTAGATTCATCTCATATTAATGCTAGGGTTTCTCCATCTCCCCAAGAATTAATAAGAATACTCACACATGGAGACAATCAAGAACTTCATCATAATCTTGTGGAATGAATTAGAGGAATGGAACGAGTTCGAATACAAATACATAATAGCAATCAAGATTAGAACTATGGTTAGAGAATGATGATGATGATGATGAAGGTGCAACGGTTGATGATGATGAAGGGGATCATGCCTTGTTCTCCGAGGATCCACGTAGCAACCCGGATCTTGTCTCCTCCAAAGTTCATTCTTGAGATCTGATCTAGGGCGGTGTTTCTCGGTTTCACGGAGCTTTGTGTGTCTGATCTCTGATCTGCCTACGGGAGGTGAAAGTATTTGACAAGGCGGTGTTCCTGGAGGATAGTACGGGCGGGCTTGATGGTGCTTCGGTGATGGCGCCAGACAATCTTGGTGGCGGTTGTTGTGGAAGCGGTTGGAAAACCCCAAGAGAAAGATGTGATGAGCATAACATCAAGTTTTCCCTCAGTAAGAAACCAATGTTTAATCGACCAGTAGGAGAAAGACGTGACTTCTGAAGGTGTTGCTAGATGACTAGTGGCAGGGCGCACTACCGGCGTCAGCAACAACATGGAACCTGCACACAACACAACCAAAATACTTTGCCCCAACTTACAGTGAGGTTGTCAATCTCACCGATTTTGCTGAACACAAAGGATTAAATGTATCGAGTGGAATGAGATGTTTGCAGTAATTAAAGAGAACAGAGCTTTGTAGTAAGTAACAGAGCAGGATTGCAGTAGATGAATTTATCAGTGTAAAGAAAATGACCGAGGTCCACAGTTTACTAGAGGTGTCTCTCCATAAAGATAAATAGCATGCTGGGTGAACAAATTACAGCTGGACAATTGACAGAATATCAACCATACATGACAAGATGATTACTATGAGATTTGTTTGGGCATTACAACATAATACATAGACCGTAATCCAACTGCATCTATGACTAATAATCCACCTTCCGATTATCGTCCGAACCCCTTTCAGTATTAAGTTGCAAGCAATAGATTATCGCATTAAGCAATATGTGTAAAGTAAACAATAGAATTACCCTTGTATAGAACATTGTTGTTTTCTCCATAGTAGCAACAACACATCTACAATCTTAGAAGTTATTGTCACTCTCCCAGATTAGTAGAGGCATGAACCTACTATCGAGCATAAATACCCCCTCTTGGAGTCACAAACATCTACTTGGCTAGAGTATCTACTAGCAACAGAGAGCATGCAAGATCACAAATAACATATGACAAGGATATATAATCGACCTCAACATAGTATACAATATTCCTCGGATCCCAGCAAACACAACATGTAGGATTACATAAGGATGATCTTGATCATGTAGGGCAGCTCACAAGATCTAAACATGAGGCACAAATTGGAGAAGACAACCATCTAGCTACTTCTATGGACCCATAGTCCAGGGATGAACTACTCACGCATCACTTCGGAGGCGGGCATGGCGATGTAGATGCCTCCAGCGATGATTTATCCCTCCGGCAGGGTACCGGGAAGAGCTTCAGAACCCCCAGAGATGGGTTCTACAATGGCGGCCGCGATGAAACTTTTCGTGGATGGAGGCTCGGGTATTCAGGGTTTTCCCGAGATCGTAAATAAATAGGCGGAGGGGCGATGTCGGTGGAGGCCAGGGTGGCCCACACCACCCCTAGGCGAGGGCTAGGGCCAGGCCGCGCCTAGGGCAGGTGTGGCCGCCCTGCTGCCCCCTTTGACTCCCATCTGGACTCTGTCTTCGCTACGGTAAAATATTGACTTCTGCTTTTGTTTCGTCCAATTTTGATAATATTTCCTGTACAACTTTTCTGAAATACAAAATAGCTAACAACAGGGAACTGTCACTGTGGAATCTTGTTAATAGGTTAGTGCCGAAAAAGATATAAAAGTGCAATGAAGTATGAGCAAAACATATATGAATTGGTGTAAAACAAGCATGGAGCATCAAAAATTATAGATACGTTTGAGACGTATCAGGATTCTGCCCATACCGATGCCTGTTAAAGTCCATGGAAGTTGTCCTCATATATATTGTCCTTTCGCCCAGGCGCATTATTAAGTGAAAAATGATTTCTATCACGTCAAAATGCCATAAAATATCAGTTTTCATTGATATTTCATTATTGACTTATTATTTTAAGATCCTGTGTAGACAAGCATAAAAGGGCGCGGTAGTGTGGTAAAATACAAAAATCCTATCACTACTTGATGATAACTTGATAAAATAGTAATGCAAAAACATGCTAAAAATGCACTCATCAACTTTCTCAAGCTTAGACTCTTGCTTGTCCCCGAGCAAGATATGAGCTTAATGGACAGAGTCATCTTTGTTCATGAAGCGAGAGTTGTTAAAAAAATAAGGCACTTTTCAAGAACAAGGGTTATAACATCGGATGTAAAACTAGAGCACGAATGACACCATACTATTCTCAAACTCAAATGACTTAAATGCTTCCACACCTTTCAAGGTTTAATAAAAGACAACAAGATTACTTTATCTAAATATCATAAAATCATGAAGTTAGCTTTTCTTCATGGATCTTGCTAATAACTTTTCTCTTTTTGCTCTTCTTCTCTCTTCACTTCTTTTTATTTCACATT
This sequence comes from Lolium multiflorum, assembly GCA_030979885.1. Classification (NCBI taxonomy): domain Eukaryota; kingdom Viridiplantae; phylum Streptophyta; class Magnoliopsida; order Poales; family Poaceae; genus Lolium; species Lolium multiflorum. The sequence continues at coordinate 289,815,633 of CM061749.1, forward strand.
ATTATCTTTCTTTCTATGTTTCTGTTTTTCACACGAAGGAACCATTGATTATAAAATACTTTCTAAGCAATTTTCCTATATCCTATCAAAGCTTTCTGGTGTGTAGGACCATAAAATCATTATCATGATGCAAGTGTAATTATATTCATACTAATTCATAAATCTAATGAAATAATTATAATTCAATCATAATTCGGATAGGATAACGACTCAAGATTCATTGGGTAAAAATCATTCACTTTCTGAGGGAAGCTAAACAAGTGCTAAATGCAATCCTTATCAAATTTCAAACTAAATACATGCTGAAGGTAAATACTCAAGCTAAAGGGACATATTATAAGGCTCTATAGATCTCCCCAAGCTTGGAATCAAACCAGGTGGGATCAAATAATCCTTGCGATTATTTGATACCATATTTTATCCTTATATTTCAAAGGGGCTTCCCCTTCGAGCTTACGGATCTTGGTCAGCAGCGCAACGATGAAGGCTTCGAGATAGATGATGCAGGCAGAACGCTCTTTAGCCAGCTTCTCTAGAAGGGCGATGTAGTTCTTGCTTACTTCCATCATCTTCTTCTGCGCATCAAGAGAATGAAAACAAATATCAAGGTTTGCCTCCAGCCCTTTGATGATATTTTCATCCATCTGGTCCAGGTAGCGTCGTAGAAGCCGCACATGCTCTGCGGATCCAGGGGCCTTCTCTTCAATCCTGTTGATGCGCTTGTCCAACTTATCCAGCGACTCATGCATGTCCTGATCTTCAATCTTCAACTTGTTGATGAGGAAAAGTCCTTCGTCCTCCTCGAAGCTCATATCAATTTCATCATATTCATCATCCCTGCCTACAGCCAAGCCGAAAGTTCTTCGACCTCCAATGATCTTCTCTCTAAGCTTGAAATCTTCTTATGGATCACTTTTGTCTCTCCATCGTTCCGCCTCTTCCTCCCTTGTGACATCCTTCTTCGAGGCATCATAGGTGCCTTGCTTGCCATAGACCGATGATGCGATGCTCCAGGGATGAGAGATGATGATGGCTATGGTGGTCGTGATGAACTTGTATGAGATCTGTTAGAATATGAGAAAAGACTTGTCCAAAAGTTATGAGGGGTTATGAAGAGGAAAATCTCATCTAATTAAGGCTATGGTCGCACATAACAAGAATCCCAAAATATTGGAAAGAGATAAAACTGAAAAGGAAATTCTGGGCACCACGACGGTTCGTGGTACGGGCGCAGACCGTATCGTCCGCCCGTACCCGACGTCCTGCCAAGATCGGCAACAGAAAAAGTCGGTTCGGGTCATTGGTACGGGCGGGTTTGCACCGTACCGTCTGCCCGTACCAAGTTACCGACATACGAAGAATCAGAAAAACTCTCTTACAGTAGTTAGGAGGAAAGTGTACCGAATTTCCTGGATCATCATATTGTTCCCCTCCTTCTTCCATAGATGGTGGGCATCAACTGCTTGCTTGCACCATCACAAAGAATAGGGGGAACTTCTTCACAATAACTATGCGTACCTGATGGAACATAGACCGTAGATATGCTACATGGAAATGCTTCTTTGAAAATGGAACCTTGTTCTTCGAGCTATTCTTCACTTCTCTGTACAATTTGCAGATCAAATTCCTGCAAAAGCAAAATCCACCGGATCATCCTGGGCTTAACATCAGTTGTTTCAAGAATTTCTTTCAAACCCATACGATTAGTGTAGACTCTAACTTTTAAGTCGGTGTTATATGATCTAAACTTTTCACAGGCGAAGACAACTGCAAAGAACTCTTTTTCTATTAAGGGATAATTTATTTGTGCATCATTTAGAGTCTGGCTAGCATGATGGATGATATTAACTTCATCACCATCCTGTTGGCACAAAGTGGCTCCAACTAATTCATGGTTTAGTTTACAAAGTAAATCAAAAGGTTTCTTCCAATTAGGCGGTTGTATTATAGGATCCTTAAGTATAGCATGCTTAAGAATGTTGAAAGCATTAAGACATTTTTCATCAAACTTAAATCGAGCATCTTTTTGTAAGAGGTTAGTTAGGGGTCTTGCTATCTTAGAAAAGTTCCTAATGAATCTTCTGTGAAACCCAGCATGACACGGGAAACTTCTTATACCATTGATGTCTCGTGGGGGTGGTATTTTCTCTATAGCTTCCTCCTTCGATTTGTCAACATATATGCCTCTTCCTGAGATCTTGTGCCCAAGTACTACCCTTCTTGAATCATAAAGTGGCACTTCGCCTAGTTCAAGACTAGATTAGTATCTTCACATCTTGTTACCACTCGATTTTGGCCAAATCAGGAGGTGTGCCGTAAGCGAAGATGGGCTTTGAAGATTACACGTGGACCGTCTTTGAAGCGGCTTTGCGCAAGGAGTTTGGGCTTAACCGCCCGTGTATCTGTAACATATTAGATCACATTGTAATTTAGAATTAAGAGATAGAGTCTGGCCCGTGCACGGTTAGGTGCACGCCCCAATTAGAAAGTCCCTTGGACTATAAATATGTATCTAGGGTTATCGAGAAAGGAGGACAATCATCGTTCAACCAACACAAATCAGGCGCACGCCACCCCTTTCTTCGAGGGTTTCTCTCGGGTAAGCACCATGCTGCCTAGATCGCATCTAGCGATCTAGGCAGCATTCGTTAACCTTGTATGCTCGTCTGAAGCCTTGTTGATGGCGACGGTACTATTTATCCTTAGGTGTTTAGGGGCTTGCATTGATGCTTTCACGTGCATATGCGTGGCAATGCCGTCCCTCGACACCTAGCTGCCCTTACGTCTACCCGGACGTAAGGGCAGCATCTTGCTTGTTCGTTACTTAGTAGATCCGATCCGTTGCTCCTTGCTCCGCAAGGATTAGTTTAATATCGCATAGTTAGGCCTTATGCGGGTCGGACGATCCGGCGATGCTAGGCGTTGTTTACCGTCCTGCGAGGGATGTTCCGGGAATCAACGTTATGTTGGTTTTTAGGCCTCTCGTAGGGGTAGTGCTCATCTCTCGTAGCTGCTAGGCCCGATCGCACGTAGGACGTTCCGATTATGCGGTGAAACCCTAAGCGTCGTGGATCGTTTTAGCTTTGTCCTGATCAAGCAGGATCCCCATGCCATTGTAAATCCAACGTGAAACATGGGGCGATCGGCTCTTTGAGCCGATCCACGCAACCGAGAGCCGATCGGGCTCGTATTTAATGTGTACGTGTCTACCATGCAGGAACAATCGAAGCACTAACACCTTCCCGATCGGGTCTAGATCAGGTGGCACGCCCTAGCAACCGCCGGGACGGCCGAAGATTTGCGGGACGACGCGAGGTGCCAGGGATCCACTAAGCGGCCCTGGGAGCTTCCCGGCTCTTCGTGTTGCTTAACCAACGCCCGTCGGTGGATTTTGGAGGGTAACACATTCTGGCACGCCCGGTGGGACATCTTCTGTAACATCCACGTCAACACCGACATCCGAGATGGCAGAAGAACAGATCACGTACGAGGAACTCCCTCCGGATCATAAGAAGAAGTACGATGAGCTGAAGGCCATCGTTGAAGCCGAACTCATCGGCTCCTTTGAGAAGACCCGGTCGCACGGTTCAAAGGATTCACGCCACAAGGCGTCCTCGGGTGGACTGCCTCTCCCTTCAGATGAACGCACGAGCCCTGCGGCGGAGATCAACTACGTGGTGGCTCATTCACTGCATCGGCACTCCGAGAGCCTGGTGAACACTTTGGAGCGCGTTGCGCTCCGTGTGGTGCAAGAGATCATGGAGCGTCGGTACTCCCCTTCAGGACCTGTTCTAGGGACTCACCAGGGAGAGATGCAACTCCACACCAGGCCACCTCTGCCGTACGCAATGGCGGCTCCACAGCAACAAGGTGTTACCCTCCAAAACCCCCCGACGGGCGTTGGTTAAGCAACACGAAGAGCCGGGAAGCTCCCAGGGCCGCTTAGTGGATCCCGGCACCTCGCGCGTCCCGCAAATCTTCGGCCAACGTCCTGTGTTCGTGCCACCTGACCTAGACCCGATCAGGAAGGTGTTAGTGCTTCGATTGTTCCGCATGGTAGACACGTAAACATTAAATACGAGCCCTATCGTCTCCTGTGGATCGGCTCAAGGAGCCGATCGCCCCATGTTTCATGTTGGATTTACAATGGCACGGGGATCCCTTGATCGGGACAAAGCTAAACGATCTACGACGGTTTAGGGTTTTCACCGCATAATCGGAACGTCCTACCACGAGGGCCTAGCAGCTACGAGAGACGATGCAAACTACCCCTACGAGAGGCCTAAAACCAACATAACGTTGATCCCCGGAACATCTCAGGGACGGTAAACAACACCTAACGCACCACCGGATCCTCCGACCCCAACATAAGGCCTAACTATGCAGATATTAAACTAATCCTTGCAGAGCAAGGAGCAACTATAACGGATCGGATCTACTAAGTTACGAACAAGCAAGATGCTGCCCTTACGTCTAGGTAGACGAGGCAGCTAGATGTCGAGGGACTGCATTGCCATGCAGATATGCACGTGAAAGCACCAATGCAAGCCCCTAAACACCTAAGGATAAATAGTACTGCTCGCCATCAACAAGGCATCGGCACGAGCGCACAAGGTTGACGTAACGTGTACTGCCTAGATCGCCAGATGCGATCTAGGCAGCATGGTGCTTACCCTGGAGAAACCCTCGAAAGAAGGGTGGCGATGCGCCTGATTTGTGTTGGTTGAACGATGATTGTCCTCCTTTTCCGATAACCCTAGATACATATTTATAGTCCAAGGGACTTTCACTGAGGCGTGCACCTAACCGTGCACGGGCCAGACTCTATCTCTTTAATCTAAATACAATGCGATCTACTAATTTACAGATACATGGGCAACTTAGCCCAAACTCTCACCAAGGCCGCAAGAAGATGCTCCATGTACGATCCTTCAGCCCATCTTCACCACGCCCATCTCCGATTTGGCCAAATCGGGTGGTAACACATGCCCCCGGTTTTGATAATGATAATTGCAAAACCATCTGCCTCCTTCGAAGGGTCATGTCATGCAACCGTCGCAGCTTCTTCATGATGTCGTCTTGCCTTCGTCTTCGCACGATTTGACGGCTCACCACGTCCTCGGAAACTGCTTGGGCATTAAATCGCTATACCCCTTTTTATTTGGCCACTTCCGTGGTTTCTTTCTTCATCCCCCTGCTCCACAGTAGCCATCGGCAAACCGAAAAACCCTCCTCCGCCGCCATGTCTTCCCTTCGTCTTCTTCCACATCGGGTCTTTCCACCCAATCCTCCACCTCCCGCGAGCCAACGCCTGAATGGGACCCACAGGAGGCCCACGCGGCCAACATCCGCCGCGCCATAGCCGACGGGGACGAGTCGACCCACGACTCCTTCGTCTGGTCCGAAGACGACCAGTCCTTAACGGACGGGGAGAGCGACCTTCGCTTCCTTGCCGTTGGGCAATCGGAGGAGGAAAGCGACGACGACGGCTTCTCCTGGGACGGCTACTCCTCCGCCGAGGAGGTGAAGGAAGAGGAGGAGGACACCACCTCCTCCGACGAACCGCCGGCCAAGCGTCTCTGCCCCCGGCAACATCAGCGACTTCGACAGCGACTATGGCGACGCTAGCGAAGAAGATGAGGACAATGAAGGTCCCGCCGGTGGTCCTACAGCAGTGACGACGCCGGGAGCAGCGCCGACAGCGGCGACGGCGACGATGAGGGCAGCAGCGGCCCCTAGATAGGATAGGGCTAGGAGTAGTAGATGGGGCAATGTTCCCCCTAGCAATTCCTTTTGAGAGCAAACAGCTTTTCATGTAAGAAATCCTTGTTTTATCAATGAAGAATTCCCCAATTTGATTTCACTGCTTTCCTTGATGATAATTTAGCCGATTGCCCTTTGTACTGAGTCTGCCGATTGTCGATTCGGTAGATGCTTAATGAGCCGATGGCAAAGCATCAGCTTTTCCAATGGATTGCAAAACAGATCGATCTAATTGCCTTCTCAACTTGCAATCCATGAAATTCAGACCCAAACTTCCAATCGAACGGGTCCAACGCGCAGCCTTGAGACCCTTAGACCTTTAGACTTTGAAATCATCCGATCGTAGTGTTTGTCCTGACGGCCAAACTCCTGGATTAATGCTTCCAGGAAAGCTCCTTAGTCCGCTGCTGACAACCTTGATTTTGAAGCCGATACTCCTGTAAAACAGGTGCCACTCGTTCACAGCTTCCCTTGTGACGTTTGTTTCTTTGCAGCAACGGACTGGTTTAGAGCCTGATCAACGATGATGGCTCCTTCTACAAACTCTTCCTGCCATCCTAATGGCTTTCCTCTGCAAGAGTCCTCCTGTTCCACATGGTTATGATGCAGAGATAGCCAATGTCAACACCACGGGCTCTTCAGAATGAGGAATTTTCAGGGCTAGCTGCCCCCCGAGCCTCGGTCAAGGCGAGCACAAAAGCGCACCAGCCGCATTGGGCCACTATCAGCTCCTCAACTGTGGTGCAGCATCAGCCGATCCTGACCAAATCGGCTGTTAATAGCAGAGAACCTCCAAGGTGAGCTGCCCCCCGAGTCATTCCAGCTCTTCATCAAAACTTGGCAGGAGAGCTTACACCCAGGGAGACAGTGCATTAGGACGGCTCTGAAAGGATCAGCAGCTCCCTTGAACTAAGAAGCCTCACACGCAGTGGCCCTTGAACTCTTCCCAGCTCCCTTCTTGTGCCTTCACCTCGGGCAGACTAATGCAGTTTCTGGTGACGATGTCTGATGAAGTTGCCACCTTGGTCAAACCCTAGGAGGAGATGCCACAGCCAATTGAATGTTCATTGGCTGAACCTGATCTGCATGCTTATGCAGGCGCTGCTGACCTCGAGGATTCGCCAACGGAGCCACCAACCATTCCACTGAGGGACTCCTTCCTCGCTACGTACCTCGGTGACTGCTCCATTAGGCTTCTGCTTGTAACAGTCGTATCCCTTGAGTCGATGGCCGTGCATCGGCTTTTAACCCTTAAGTCGATGTCTACGCATCGGCTGTGCTCAAAAATTTCTGTATTTTCGATTTTTTGCGGCCGATTTGTTTACGTATCGGCCCCCATACTTGAGCTGCTCTGCTGGACATTTGACATCCGTTCCCAGCTTCGTATCCTCGTATCTCATCCATCTATGTGCCCCCCGAGCCGATTCTGTCAAGTAATTGATGGCATCGGCTCTTCAGGCATCTGTTGGATCAATGCTGAACACAGACAAGGTATGTTGAGGATAATTTTGGCCGATTGCGGGAATCGGCCTCCCTTTCCGTTGCAATGCTTTGGCGATGATTTGCAACTTCTTGAATTTCCGTGTAGCTACGTGGCATGTTGGAGATGAGATCCTGCTTTTTTCATTTTGAGGGCCGATCTCAGGGATCGGCCTTGCCACGTATGTCCAATGTCTTGGACTTGCTACTCCGTCCGGGTCACGGATATCATGTTTGTATCAGCCGATGCCTCTGCATCGGCATCAGCCGATGCCTGTGCATCGGCTTTCGCCTGTTTTGGGCGCCATACTTTCTTTGGCGGGCGCGCCTTCGTCTCCACTATTTGCTGAATTTTCACGGCCAGATCGGGCCGTGCTCTTCTCAACGTGTACAGGTACGTGCCTCGGCTTCTTCCAAGTTTCAGCGCGCACCTTCGCTTCGAGAATGGCTGAGTCCATCGGGTACCACCTTGGTCGGTGATACCTATCTTCTTCTCCATCTGACTCCTCGAAGTCCAGCTCGTTTGTTCTGATGTGGGAGAGGTCCTAGACGCTCGAACACTGAAACTTCGTTTGTCTCCTTCGCTGTTTGCACTCGGCGTTCTCGATTGTTGGTAATCGGCTCATTCCAGTCCCAGAATGTTTGAAGAAGGGCAGGTTCCTGCTTATCCACGTTGTCTTGCTCCCTTGACCTCCCCGGCGTGACGTTCGTACCGTCGTTGTTGCCGTCATTCTGACGATACCTCCTGTTCTCCGCATCAGACCGACGATATCCTCCATCATCGTCGTCGTAGCGGCGACGTCGGTCGTACTGCTGCTCATATTTGTTGAGGAGATGTACGGAGAGTGGGCGCTGATACCGTGTGCTTCTCACCTCCTCCTCGGTTAGGTACCGTCTGTCATCATCTTGGGGCCGGTCGCATGGAACGGCCTCTTCTTTATCTTTGCCACGAGAGTGGCTGCTCTCTTTGTCCATGCCATGGCGGATCACAAACCCTGCCATATTGACATCGAAAGAGAACCCTGGCTCTCTTATGGAGTGGCTTAGGTCCACCATGTTGACGTCCGGAAACGGACGCATGTCTACCTTCATGGCAAACTGTCCGAAAGTTAATCGGCCTGATTCTATCGCCATCTGAATTTGTGCGCGCAATACTTTGCAGTCGTTGGTGGCGTGCGTGAACGTATGATGCCATTTGCAGTATGGCCTCTTGTTCATCTCCTGTGCCGTAGGGATCTTGTGGCCTTCGGGTAGCTTCATTGTTTCTCTTTCGGTAGGATCGAAGATCTGCTCAGTTTGGTCACGTCAAAGTCCAACCCTCTTGGAGGCCCTGGCGGGTTCACCCATTTGCAGGACACAGGTCCGGCCCGAGTCCACTCGGCTACTGCAACTTCCTGATCTTCCGCAGAATCTTCATCCTCATCAGCATTGACCAGGGTTATCGCGCGCTTGAACTTGTCCTGGTACAGTTCTGGATGGCGCTGTTCATATAAGGTCAGTCTATTAACCAGGTGCGTCAACGAATTGTACTCAACCTGGTCGGGTCCTTGAACGATTGCAAGGCTGCCACGGCCAGCTCGACGCCTCTTTCTCGGTTAAGTGAGCCGAATAGCATCGGTTCTTGACAGTTCTGAAACGTTGGATGTACTCAGAGACTGTCTCTCTCGCTTCTGCCGAACCTGTGCTAGTTCGGCAATACCAGCTTAGTAGCTTCGAATGGTGCTGGGTGTGGAGCAGTTCCTCAGTGCTTCCTGATTGCACTTGAATTTGGCGGCAACGAGGTGTACCACCCAAACATTTGGACCGGTGAGGGACTGCGAGAAGAACCTCACCCGTAGCTGATCCGTCTGAAACCATGCCCAGTGGGCAGGTATCGGCTCACGTGCTCGATGGAGCTTGACCCTTCTGACCCACTGAATTTGTTGAAGTCCGGAAGCCGGTACTTAGGCGGTAGTGGGATCAGGTCAAACTCATTGGGTACGGCTTGGAATAGCCGATTATCTTCTTCTTCGGCAAGATGCCGAACGATCTCTCAGACTGCGCTGATCTGATCTGCGGTGGAGGTAGTGGCAGCAGCTTTCCTGGACTGGTGCAGTGGTATACTTGGCTAGCCACGCTTGTTTCTCAGCTTCTGCTCCTAAACTCCCCGCTGCTGCAGTCGTTCTTCCTGCCGGAACAATTGCTCCTGCTCCGGCAATCCCTCCTGGTGGAGCCTGGATCGCTGCGTCCAGCTGTTGCAATCCGGCACATACGTGCACACGTATCCGTGTGGGATTTCCTTGGGCGGGTCATCAAGAACTGATAGTCGAGGTGGGCCGCGATCAAGATGGACGGAAGATTGTACGTGGAAGAAATACGTGAATCGGCCTTGTTTACCAAGTTGGGCTAAACCGCCCGTGTATCTGTAACATATTAGATCGCATTTTAGTTTGGAAGTTAGAGTTTTATCCGTGCACGGTTTGGTGCACGCCTACATTAGAAAGTCCCTTGGACTATAAATATGTACCTAGGGTTTATGGAATAAACAACAACCAACGTTCAACACAAACCAATCTCGGCGCATCGCCAACTCCTTCGTCTCGAGGGTTCCTCCGGTAAGCACCATGCTGCCTAGATCGCATCTCGCGATCTAGGCAGCACGAGCCGCCTAGTTGTTCATGCGTTGCTCGTGCTGAAGCCTTTTTGATGGCGAGCAACGTAGTTATCATAGATGTGTTAGGGTTAGCATTGTTCCTAGTATCATATGCGTCGTAGTGCAACCCTTGCGCATCTAGCCGTCCCTGTACCTCATCATGGGTGCAGGGGGGCACCCCGCTTGATCGTCATTTAGTAGATCTGATCCGTTATGATCGCTCCTTGATTCATCAAGGATTAGTTTAATATCTGCAATAGTTAGGCCTTACAAAGGGTTGGAGGATCCAGCGGCATGTAGGGTGTAGTTTGCTGCCCCTAGACAGGACGTTCCGAGGATCAACCTAGTGTTGGTTTTTAGGCCTTGTCTAGGGGCTGGCTTACGATCACCGTGCGCGAGCGAGGCCCAATCGTGAGTAGGATGATCCGATTATGCGGTGAAAACCCCAGATCGTCGTGGATCTCATATGCTTTATCTTGATCAAGCAGGACCACCATATATTCGGCCACCTTGGACGAATCATGGGTGGATCGGCTCCATGAGCCAATTCACAGGACAACGAGAGCGGATCGAGGCTCGTATTTACGTGTACGTGTGTGCCCTGCGAAACTAGCGAGGCATCATCCCACCTTCGACCAGGTATAGGTCAGGTGGACCCTGCAATTGCATCGGCGCGCGACCAGAGGCTTTGCGGGCGTCGCTGAGGGCGGGGCCAGCCGCAGCCCTAGTTGTTCCCGCTCTACGGTGTTGACCAGTCACTGCCCGCCGGTGGGTTTCTGACGTCAACACATTCTGGCACGCCCGGTGGGACAATCTTCAACATCAACCCCATCGCCATCTACATCAGAGATGGCAGAAGAAACTCCGGTCACTTACGAGGAGCTCTCTGGCGAGCTCAAGAAGAAGTATGACGAGGTCAAAGCCTTCCTCGAAGCCGACCTAATCGGCTCTTTCCACAGGACCCGTTCCCATGGCATCAGATGGAAGGGTTCTCACTGGGCTGGATGGAGTGGACCTGTCCACCCCGTCGAGGAACGCACCAGGTCGCTGCGTCAGAGATAAACTTCATGGTGGCTCATTCGCTGCACCGTCTGAGAGCCTGGTGAATACGTTGGAGCGCGTCGGCTCGCGCGTAATCCAGGAGATCATGAGCCATCGTACTCTCCGTCAGGACCAGCCCTAGGGACTCACCAAGGGGAATTGCTACTCCAGTCCCGTCCACCGCTGCCGTTCGCGTTGGCAGCACCCGAAGGCCGAACTCATCGGCCTATGTCGTCTACAAGATTGGTGGTGACCCCTGACTACCAATTCCTACAGACGCGCCCAAGGAGATCCCGCACGGGTACGCATGCGCATACGTGCCAGACTGCAGCACCTGGGCACCCTCGAACCAGGTTGCTATAGCAGGGACTTCTGGGGCAACAGGAGGAACGTCGGAGGCAGACCCTGAGAAGCAAACGTGGCTAGCTAAATACGCCACCCCGACAAAACTCCCGAGCCCAGCTCCTGCAGTTGGCTCAGAACCAGAAAAACAAGCATGGCTGGTTAAGTACGCCACTCCGACGAATCTTCAGGGTTCGGCACCTGCAGCCATCACCGCGGATCAGATTTGTACGATCCTGAAAGATCAGTTCGGCATGATGCCGAAAAGAAAGGCGATCGGCTATACCAAGCCGTACCCCAACGAGTACGAATTGATCCCGCTACCACCCAAATATCGGCTCCCGGACTTCACAAAGTTCAGCGGATCAGAAGGTTCCAGCTCCATCGAGCATGTGAGCCGATATTTGGCACAGCTGGGCATGATCTCAGCAGACGAGCTGCGCGTGAGGTACTTCTCACAGTCCCTCACAGATCGGCTTTCGGTTGGTACACGTCGCTGCCACCGAACTCATCCGGACTTGGAAGCAGTTGGAAGAACGGTTCCATGAGCAATATCACTCGGAGGCTCGAGGCTGGCATTGCCGATCTAGCACAAGCACGAAGCCGGAGAAACCGTGTCGTACATCCAGCGCTTCAGGACCGTTAGGAACCGATGCTATTCGGTTCACGTAAGCGAAAAAGAAGCAGTTGGCGGTGGTGGGTCTATCATCATCGATCAAGGACGTGGCCTCCCAAGCGGACTACCCGTCACTAGCGCACATGGTACAGAAGCTGTCAGCGTATGAACAGCGTCACCCAGATGTCTACCAGGACAAGTTCAAGCGTGTGGTTACCATGGTCGACGCAGGCGAAGATGAAGTCGCTACGGGAGAACAAGAGGTCGCGGTGGCTGAGTGGACTCGAGCTGCAGGCCCAGTAACCTGCAAATGGGTGAAACCACCAGGACCTCCAAGAGGATTCGACTTCGACGTGACGAAAACCAAGCAGATTTTCGATCTCTTACTCGCGGAGAAGCATATAAAGATTCCCGAAGGCCACAAAGTTCCCACGGTGCAAGAGCTGAACGGAAAGCCACTGCAAGTGGCATAACACGTTCACCCACACCACTAACGACTGCAGGGTGTGGCGTCAGCAGATCCAGATGGCAATAGAAAATGGGCGACTAATTTTTAACCAGTATGCCATGAAGGTCGACACACACCCCTTCCCCGCCGTCAACATGGTGGAGTTCGCCCACCTCGGAGGGTGCCAGCCTGATTTCTCAGCCAACATCAGCATGGTAGAGCTTGGACACCGCTCTGAGAAGGACGGGGATGAGGACAGCTGCTCTCAGAGCAAGGACACAGAGGGGGCCGCTCCATGCGATCGGCCCCGTCAAGATGGCAAGCGCTACGTCACAGGGGGGGAAGTTAAGAACATAAGATATCAACGACCCCTCTCTGATCACCTCCTCAATAAGTACGTGAGTCGGTATGATCAACGCCAGCGACACGGCGACGATGATGAAAGAGGCCGTCTGGCCAGAAACGACAGAAGACATCGTCGGCATAATCACGATGAGGAGCGCAGGAACGCCACGCGGGAGCAGACAATACGGACAGCATTGGGACTGCCCTTTCTTCAGACACTGCTGGGATTCAGGAATGAGCCGATTACCAACAATCGGCAACTGCCCAGAATGCAACCGAAGAAGAAGGAGGCAGCCAATGTGTCCGTGTTCAAGCGCTTAGGGCCTCTCCCACCACAAAACAGACGTGCTGAGACTGTTGGAAGATCTCGAGGATTCGGAAGACGAAGGGGAAAACGAAGACAGGTACCACCGTCCAAGGTGGTGCCCTGATGGTCTCGCCATTCACAAAAGCGCAGGGTTCAGCGATTGCGCGTCTGGAGGAAGCCGAAGGTTATACTTGCATACGCTGAGGAAGGCACGACCTGATTTGGCTGCGAAAGTCCAGAGAACCCTGGATGAAGAGGGACTGCCGCAAAGAAAGAGTGGCGCCCCAAGCAAAGGAAAGCCGATGATGAAACATCGGCTGGCACAAACATGGTGCTCGTTCGTCCGGCGAAGTGTAGAGCTCCACGATTACACGATGCACCTGAGGTGGACAACAGCAAGCGCACCAACGTAATAAAATCGGAGATTGGGCTGGTTTTATCCACCGGCCTGGGCGAGTAGCAAGACTACGTCAATAAGCAACGTGGCGAGGCTGATCCTTGCGATCGGCCCTCCGAAACTGTTGAAGGGATATTACAAAACCTTCACCGAGCAAGCAACGTGGAGGCCGATTCCAGCGATCGGCCAAAATTATCCTCACCATCCATTCTGCCTGGGATCAACGTTTGACCCAACAGGGACTACCTGACGAGCCGATACCATCAATTCTCTTGACAGAATCGGCTCGGGGGGCACCTAGATGGATAATACTAAGCATGGGGGCCGATACACAAATCGGCCTAAAATTTTTAAAATTTTTAGCCGGTGCAAGGGCATCGACTTCAGAATTGAGAAGTAGCCGATGCGCAGCCATCGACTCAAGAGGAAAGGAGCCGATCTGACCAGCAGGGCGCTAAGAGCGGACTGGAGAGACTCGGGGGGCAGCTCGCCTTGAAAGCTCTCTGCTTTGGGAAGCCGATTTATGTACAAATCGGTTGGCTCTGCATGATCAAGCCCAGGCTAATTCAGCTAAGTTACGCGTCCTCGTTTCTGTTTTTGCCTTGGCAAAGACTCGGGGGGCAGCAGGCCTGGTGGATATTTTGTTTTGCTCTGTTTAAAGAACCGATTGGGATGCCATCGGCTGATCCTTCATTACGACCTCCTTCACAAATGATGAGTATTGAAGAGGATTATTGGGTTTGGTTGGAAAAGTTTAAAGGTTTTCCTGAAGATCCTGCATTTTCTGCCAGATTCAGAAAATCATCAGTTGAAGAAGGGAAGAGCGAGTTTCAAAGGGCCGATGCGATGCTATCGGCTCATTACGCATTGGCAAAGGGGACAAATCGGCAAGGTCAGTGGAAGAGGAAATCGGCAAATCAAATTGGGGAAAAGTTCTTCATTAATAAGAGAGATTTCTTACATAGTAGAGCTGATTGCCCTCAAAAGGGGATACATTGCCCCGCCTACTTCTACGGATCCTATGCTAGGGCCCTATCTACGGGCCGTTGCTGCCCTCGTCGTCGCCGTCATCGCCTTTGCCGGCGCTGCTCCCGGCCGGCTCGTCGTCGCTGCTCCAGCGGCCGCCGGCGGGACCTTCATTGTCCTCATCTTCTCGTGCGTCGTCGCGTGTCGCTGTCGAAGTCACTCAGATTCCCGGCCAGGGGCAATGGCGCTTGGCCGGCGGCTCGTCGGGGGAGCTGCTGTCGTCGTCATCCTCCTCTTCTCCTCCTTCACCTCCTCGGAGGTGGCCCCATCCCAGGGGAAGCGATCATCCTCGCTTTCTTCCACCGCTTCCTTGTCGGCGAGGAAGCGGAGATCGCTCTCCCCATCAGTCAGGGACTTGTCGTCCTCTGACCAGATGGAGAAGTCATGGTCTGACTCCTCCCCGGCCGCAATTGCGCGGCGGATGTTGGCCGCATGGACCTCCGCCGGGTTGTGCTCCGGCGTCGGCTCGCGAGACGAAGAGGACTGGGTGGAAAGATCCGATGAGGCAGAGGAGGAAGAGGACATGGTGGCGCAGGAGGGTTTTTGGGTGCTAATGCGAAGGAGATGCAGAGGAGAACTGTTTGGGGCGGTTAAATAAAAGAGGGCATGGTAGAAATTCAATGCCACAGCAGTTTCCGAGGAGGTGGTGCCAAAACTGTCAAATCGTGCAGAGAAGTTGAGGAGGCAAGTTATCATGATGAAGAACTCTGCGACGGTTCTGCTCTGCCACGACATGACCCGACGAAGGAAAGACGAATGATTTTGGAAATATCATTTCCAAAACCAGGGGGGCATGTGTTATCACCAGAATTTGACCAAGTCAGAGGTGGGCCGCGATCAAGATGGACGTGAAGATTGTACGTGGAAGAAATACGTGAATCGGCCTTGTTTACCAAGTTGGGCTAAACCGCCCGTGTATCTGTAACATATTAGATCGCATCTTAGTTTAGAAGTTAGAGTTTTATCTCGTGCACGGTTTAGTGCACGCCCACATTAGAAAGTCCCTTGGACTATAAATATGTACCTAGGGTTTATGGAATAAACAACAACCAACGTTCAACACAAACCAATCTCGGCGCATCGCCAACTCCTTCGTCTCGAGGGTTCCTCCGGTAAGCACCATGCTGCCTAGATCGCATCTCGCGATCTAGGCAGCACGAGCCTGCCTAGTTGTTCATGCGTTGCTCGTGCTGAAGCCTTTTTGATGGCGAGCAACGTAGTTATCATAGATGTGTTAGGGTTAGCATTGTTCCTAGTATCATATGCTGTCGTAGTGCAACCCTTGCGCATCTAGCCGTCCCTGTACCTCATCATGGGTGCAGGGGCGGCACCCCGCTTGATCGTTATTTAGTAGATCTGATCCGTTACGATCGCTCCTTGATTCATCAAGGATTAGTTTAATATCTGCAATAGTTAGGCCTTACAAAGGGTTGGAGGATCCAGCGGCATGTAGGGTGTAGTTTGCTGCCCCTAGACAGGACGTTCCGAGGATCAACCTAGTGTTGGTTTTTAGGCCTTGTCTAGGGCTGGCTTACGATCACCGTGCGTGAGCGCGAGGCCCAATCGTGAGTAGGATGATCCGATTATGCGGTGAAAACCCCAGATCGTCGTGGATCTCATATGCTTTATCTTGATCAAGCAGGACCACCATATTCGGCCACCTTGGACGAATCATGGGTGGATCGGCTCCATGAGCCGATTCACGGGACAACCTGAGAGCCGATCGAGGCTCGTATTTAACGTGTACGTGTGTGCCTGCAGAAACTAAGCGAGGCATCATCCACACCTTCCGACCAGGTATAGGTCAGGTGGCACGCCTGCAATTTGCATCGGCGCGCGACCAGGAGGCTTTGCGGGCCGTCGCTCGAGGGACTGGGGCCAGCCGCAGCCCTAGTTGTTCCCGGCTCTACGGTGCTGACACCGTCCGGGTGGGTTTCCTTGGGGGTCATGCAAGAACTGATAGTCGCCCGGGTCACCCCCAACTTTGTAGACGACGTATGCCGGTGAGCCTTGTTGCTGTGGAGCCGCCGTACGGCAGAGGTGGCCTGGTGTGAAGTTGCATCTCTCCCTGGTGAGTCCCTAGAACAGGTCCTGAAGGGGAGTATCGACGCTCCATGATCTCTTGCACCAACGGAGCGCAACGCGCTCCAAAGTGTTCACCAGGCTCTCAGAGTGCCGATGCAGTGAATGGGCCACCATGTAGTTGATTTCCTGTCGCAGGGCTCTGGTACGTTCCTCTGAAGGGAGGGACAGATCCAACCCATCGAGGATGCCTTGTGGTGCGAATCCTTTGAACCTGACGCCGTGCGACCGGGTCTTCTCAAAGGAGCCGATGAGTTCGGCCTCCAGGATGGCCTTCAGGTCATCGTACTTCTTCTTGTGTTCCGTGGGGAGATCCTTGTACGTAATCGGTTCCTCCGCCATCTCGGATGCCGATGTTGACATGGATGTGCAAAGTGTGTCCCACCGGGCGTGCAGAATGTGTTACCCTCCAAAACCCCCCGACGGGCGTTGGTTAAGCAACACGAAGAGCCGGGAAGCTCCCAGGGCCGCTTAGTGGATCCCTGGCACCTCGCGTCGTCCCGCAAATCTTCTGGCCAACGTCCTGGCGGTTGCTAGGGCGTGCCACCTGACCTAGACCCGATCAGGAAGGTGTTAGTGCTTCGATTGTTCCTGCATGGTAGACACGTAAACATTAAATACGAGCCCTATCGGCTCTCGGTTTCCCTGTGGATCGGCTCAAGGAGCCGATCGCCCCATGTTTCATGTTGGATTTACAATGGCATGGGGATCCTGCTTGATCAGACAAAGCTAAAACGATCCACGACAGTTTAGGGTTTTCACCGCATAATCGGAACGTCCTACGTGCGATCGGGCCTAGCAGCTACGAGAGACGATGCAAACTAACCCTACGAGAGGCCTAAAAACCAACATAACGTTGATCCCCGGAACATCCCTCGCAGGGACGGTAAACAACACCTAACGCACCACCGGATCCTCCGACCCCAACATAAGGCCTAACTATGCAGATATTAAACTAATCCTTGCGGAGCAAGGAGCAACTATAACGGATCGGATCTACTAAGTTACGAACAAGCAAGATGCTGCCCTTACGTCTGGGTAGACGTAAGGGCAGCTAGGTGTCGAGGGACGGCATTGCCACGCAGATATGCACGTGAAAGCACCAATGCAAGCCCCTAAACACCTAAGGATAAATAGTACTGCTCGCCATCAACAAGGCTTCAGCACGAGCAGTACAAGGTTGACGAATAAACGTGTACTGCCTAGATCGCTAGATGCGATCTAGGCAGCATGGTGCTTACCCGGGAGAAACCCTCGAAGAGAAGGGGTGGCGATGCGCCTGATTTGTGTTGGTTGAACGATGATTGTCCTCCTTTTCCGATAACCCTAGATACATATTTATAGTCCAAGGGACTTTCTAATTGAGGCGTGCACCTAACCGTGCACGGGCCAGACTCTATCTCTTTAATCTAAATTACAATGCGATCTACTAATTTACAGATACATGGGCAACTTAGCCCAAACTCTCAGCGCAAGGCCGCTTCGAAGATGCTCCACGGGTACGTCCTTCAAGCCCATCTTCACTTACGGCCCATCTCCTGATTTGGCCAAATCGGTGGTAACACAAGGCTCACCGGCATACGTCGTCTACAAAGTTGGGGGTGACCCGGGCGACTATCAGTTCTTGCATGACCCGCCCAAGGAAATCCCACACGGATACGTGTGCACGTATGTGCCGGACTGCAACAACTGGACGCAGGCGATCAGGCTCCACCAGGGATTGCGAGCAGGAGCAATTGTTCGGCAGGAAGAACGACTGCAGCAGCGGGGAGTTTAGGAGCAGAGCTGAGAAACAAGCGTGGCTAGCCAAGTATACCACTGCACCAGTCCAGGAAAGCTCAGCTGCCACCACCTCCACCGCAGATCAGATCAGCGCAGTCCTGAGAGATCAGTTCGGCATTTTGCCGAAGAAGAAGATAATCGGCTATTCCAAGCCGTACCCCAATGAGTTCGACCTGATCCCACTACCACCTAAGTACCGGCTTCCGGATTTCAACAAATTCAGTGGGTCAGAAGGGTCAAGCTCCATCGAGCACGTGAGCCGATACCTGGCCCAGTTGGGCATGGTTTCAGATCGGATCAGCTACGGGTGAGGTTCTTCTCGCAATCCCTCACCGGTCCAGCGTTTGGATGGTACACCTCGTTGCAGCCAAATTCGGTGCAATCATGGAAGCAGATGGAGGAACTTCCACACCCAATACCATTCAGAAGCTACTGAAGCTGGTATTGCCGAACTAGCACAGGTTCGGCGAAGCGAGGAGAGACAGTCTCTGAGTACATCCAACGTTTCAACTGTCAAGAACCGATATTCGGCTCACTTAACCGAGAAAGAGGCGTCGAGCTGGCCGTGGCAGGCCTTGCAGCGTCGTTCAAGGATCTGACGTTCCAAGTTGAGTACAACTCGTTGACGCACCTGGTCAATAGACTGACCTTATATGAGCAGCGCCATCCAGAACTGTACCAGGACAAGTTCAAGCGCGCGATCAGCCTGGTCAATACCGATGAAGATGAAGATTCTGCGGAAGATCAGGAAGTAGCGGTAGCCGAATGGACTCGGACGCCAGTACCTGTGTCCTGCAAATGGGTGAATCCACCAGGGCCTCCAAGAGGGTTGGACTTTGACGTGACCAAGACTGAACAGATCTTCGATCTGCTACTGAAAGAGAAACAGTTGAAGCTACCCGAAGGCCACAAGATCCCTACGGCGCAGGAGATGAACAAAAGGCCATACTGCAAATGGCATCATACGTTCACGCACGCCACCAACGACTGCAAAGTATTGCGCGCACAAATTCAGATGGCGATAGAATCAGGCCGATTAACTTTCGGACAGTTTGCCATGAAGGTAGACATGCGTCCGTTTCCGGACGTCAACATGGTGGACCTAAGCCACTCCATAAGAGAGCCAGGGTTCTCTTTCGATGTCAATATGGCAGGGTTTGTGATCCGCCATGGCGTGGACAAAGCAGAGAGCAGCCACTCTCGTGGCAAAGATAAAGAGGAGGCCGTTCCACGCGACCGGCCCCAAGACGACGATAGACGGTACCTAACCGAGGAGGAGGTGAGAAGCATACGGTATCAACGCCCATTATCCGTGCATCTCCTCAACAAATATGAGCAGCAATACGACCGACGTCGCCGCTACGACGACGACGATGGAGGATATCGTCCGTTCGATGCAAACAGGAGGTATCGTCAGAACGACAGGAACAACGACGGGTACGAACGTCACGCTGGAGGGAGGTCAAGGGAGCAAGACAACGTGGATAAGCACTGGAACTGTCCCTTCTTCAAACATTGCTGGGACTCAGGAATGAGCCGATTGCCAACAATCGAGAACTGCCCAGAGTGCAAACAGCGAAGGAGAAGGACAAACGAAGTTTCAGTGTTCGAGCGTCTGGGACCCCTCCCACCACATAACAAACGAGCTGAGTCCTCTCAAGAAGAAGACTTCGAGGAGTCGGATGGAGAAGAAGATAGGTATCACCGACCAAGGTGGTGCCCTGACGGACTCAGCCATTCTCAGAAGCGTAGAGTGCAGCGGCTGCGAAACCTGGAAGAAGCCGAGGCACGTACCTGTACACGTTGAGAAGAGCACGGCCCGATCTGGCCGTGAAAATTCAGCAAACATTGGAGACAAAGGCGCGCCCACCAAAGAAAGTATGGCGCCCAAACAGGCGAAAGCCGATGCACAGGCATCGGCTGATGCCGATGCAGCGGCATCGGCTGATACAAACATGATATCCGTGACCCGGACGGAGTAGCAAGTCCAAGACATTGGACATACGTGGCAAGGCCGATCCCTGAGATCGGCCCTCAAAAAATGAAAAGCAAGGGATCTTATCTCCAGCATGCCACGTAGCTATAGTGGAAATCCGAGAAGTTGCAAATCATCGCCAAAGCATTGCAACGGAAAGGGAGGCCGATTCCCGCAATCGGCCAAAAATATCCTTAACATACCTTTGTCTGTGTTCAGCATTGATCCAACAGATGCCTGAAGAGCCGATACCATCAATTACTTGACAGAATCGGCTCGGGGGGCACATAGATGGATGAGACACGAGGATACGGAGCTGGGAATGGATGTCAAATGTCCAGTGAGCAGCTCAAGTATGGGGGCCGATACGTAAACAAATCGGCCGCAAAAAATCGAAAATACAGAAATTTTTGAGCACAGCCGATGCGTAGACATCGACTTAAGAATTCAAAGCCGATGCACGGCCATCGACTCAAGTCTTTGCAACTGTTACAAACAGGAGCCTAATGGAGCAGTTATCGAGTTACGCAGCGAGGCTCTACTGAAGGAGTCCCTCAGTGGAATGGTTGGTGGCTCCATTAGCAAATCTTCAAGATCAGCAGCGCCTGCGTAAGCATGCAGATCAGGTTAGGATCATGAGAACAGCCAATGAACATTCAATCGGCTGTGATATTTCCTCCTGGGGCTTGACCAAGGTGACAACTTCATCAAACATCTTCGCCAGAAGCTGCATCGTCTGCTCGAGGTGATGGACCAATTTGAGCAGTGAGGCGTAAGAATGAAGTAGCTAGTTTAAAGGAGTCTGATCCTTCCAAAACCGTTCTAGCGCTGTCTCCTTGGGCGCGAGCTTTCTTGCCCTGTTTTGATAAAGAGATGGAGCGGCTCGGAGGGCAGCTCACCTGAAGGTTCTCTACTATTGAAAGCCGATTTGGTTAGAAGCGGCTGGTGCACTATTCTCGCCTTGACCAAGGCTCGGGGGGCAGCTAGCCCTGAAGATTCTTCGCTCTGAAAAGCCGATGGTGTTGAAATCGGCTGTCCCTGCATCGTAACCGCGTTGAAGGGTGGAGGACTCTTGCAGAGGAAAATTACCAGGTTGGCAGGAGGAGTTTGAAGAAGGAGCCATCATAATTGATAGGCTTTAGGCCAGTTTGTTGCCGCAAAGAGACAAAGCATCGCGGCGAAAGTTGTAGGCGATCAAGATTTTCAGCGATGGTCCTAGAGTTCTCCTGAAGGCATCAATTCTGGAGTCTTGTCGGTTAAGGCTGACATTAAGCGCAGGGGATTCGGATTTCCAAGATTCAAGGTGTGCACGATTCCGGCTTGGTCCTGTTCGACTGGAGTTTGAGGATCTGAACTGATCTATCTCGAAATTTATCATGAGAGACCGATGCGTTGCCATCGGTTCATCGAGCGTTGATCAGGCCAACAATCGGCTAAATCATCACAAAGGAAATCAGTAAAATCAAATTGGGGAATTCTTCATTGATAAACAAGGATTTCTTACATAAAGAGCTGATTGCTCTCAAAAGGAATTGCTAGGGGGAACATTGCCCCATCTACTACTCCTAGCTCTATCCTATCTAGGGGCCGCTGCTGCCCTCATCATCGCCATCGCCGCTGTCGGCGCTGCTCCCGGCCGGCTCGTCGTCGCTGCTGTAACGACCACCGGCGGGGCCTTCATCGTCCTCATCTTCTTCGCTAGCGTCGCCATAGTCGCTGTCGAAGTCGCTGATGTTGCCGGGCCAGGGGCAGAGACGCTTGGCCGGCGGTTCGTCGGAGGAGGTTGTCCTCCTCCTCTTCCTCTTCCTTCACCTCCTCGGCGGAGGAGAAACCGTCCCAGGAGAAGCCGTCGTCGTCGCTTTCCTCCTCCGATTGCCCAATGGCGAGGAAGCGAAGGTCGCTCTCCCCGTCCGTTAAGGACTGGTCGTCTTCGGACCAGACGAAGGAGTCGTGGGTCGACTCGTCCCCGTCGGCTATGGCGCGGCGGATGTTGGCCGCGTGGGCCTCCTGTGGGTCCCATTCAGGCGTTGGCTCGCGGGAGGTGGAGGATTGGGTGGAAAGACCCGATGAGGGAGAAGACGAAGAGGAAGACATGGCGGCAGAGGAGGGTTTTTCGGTTTGCCGATGGCTACTGTGGAGCAAGGGGATGAAGAAAGAAACCACAGAAGTGGCCAAATAAAAAGATATAGCAATTTAATGCCTAAGCATTTCCGAGGACGTGGTGCCGGAACCGTCAAATCGTGCGAGAGAAGTTGAGAGGGCAAGACGTCATCATGAAGCATACTGCGACGGTTCTGCTGCCACGACATGACCCTTCGAAGAAAGCAGATGGTTTTGCAATTATCATTATCAAAACTAGGGGGCATGTGTTACCACCCAATTTTGGCCAAATCAGGAGGTGTGCCGTAAGCGAAGATGGGCTTTGAAGATTACACGTGGACCGTCTTTGAAGCGGCTTTGCGCAAGGAGTTTGGGCTTAAACGCCCGTGTATCTGTAACATATTAGATCACATTGTAATTTAGAATTAAGAGATAGAGTCTGGCCCGTGCACGGTTAGGTGCACGCCCCAATTAGAAAGTCCCTTGGACTATAAATATGTATCTAGGGTTATCGAGAAAGGAGGACAATCATCGTTCAACCAACACAAATCAGGCGC
Source organism: Lolium multiflorum (assembly GCA_030979885.1). Lineage (NCBI taxonomy): Eukaryota > Viridiplantae > Streptophyta > Magnoliopsida > Poales > Poaceae > Lolium > Lolium multiflorum. The sequence goes on from CM061749.1 coordinate 289,838,525, forward strand.
ATCGCCACCCCTTTCTTCGAGGGTTTCTCCCGGGTAAGCACCATGTTGCCTAGATCGCATCTAGCGATCTAGGCAGTATACGTTTATTCGTCAACCTTGTACTGCTCGTGCTGAAGCCTTGTTGATGGCGAGCAGTACTATTTATCCTTAGGTGTTTAGGGGCTTGCATTGATGCTTTCACGTGCATATCTGCGTGGCAATGCCGTCCCTCGACACCTAGCTGCCCTTACGTCTACCCAGACGTAAGGGCAGCATCTTGCTTATTCGTTACTTAGTAGATCCGATCCGTTATAGTTGCTCCTTGCTCCGCAAGGATTAGTTTAATATCTGCATAGTTAGGCCTTATGCTGGGGTCGGACGATCCGGCAGTGCGTTAGGCGTTGTTTACCGTCCCTGCGAGGGATGTTCCGGGAATCAACGTTATGTTGGTTTTTAGGCCTCTCGTAGGGGTAGTTTGCATCATCTCTCGTAGCTGCTAGGCCCGATCGCACGTAGGACGTTCCGATTATGCGGTGAAAACCCTAAACTGTCGTGGATCGTTTTAGCTTTGTCCTGATCAAGCAGGATCCCCATGCCATTGTAAATCCAACGTGAAACATGGGGCGATCGACTCTTTGAGCCGATCCACAGGGAAACCTGAGAGCCGATAGGGCTCGTATTTAATGTGTACGTGTCTACCATGCAGGAACAATCGAAGCACTAACACCTTCCTGATCGGGTCTAGATCAGGTGGCACGCCCAGCAACCGCCAGGACGTTGGCCGAAGATTTGCGGGACGACGCGAGGTGCCAGGGATCCACTAAGCGGCCCTGGGAGCTTCCCGGCTCTTCGTGTTGCTTAACCAACGCCCGTCGGTGGGTTTTGGAGGGTAACACATCTCTGCAACACTTCATGCAAATTACGCAAGCAAAGGTTAAATGAAGTTCCATAGACAGAGAAGTCGTCCATGATCACTTCCATTATATGCTCAATATAATCGGCGAATATAGCCGTCATGCATCTTTAAAAAGTAGCAGAAGCATTACATAATCCGAAAGGCATTCTTCGGTAAGCATATAATCCAAAAGGACAAGTAAAAGTTGTTTTTAGTTGATCTTCCGGATGAACGGCTATTTGGGAGAACCTAGAATGTCCATCAAGATAACAACAATGTGAATGCTTAGCAAGTCTTTCCAGAGTTTGATATATAAAATGCAATGGGTAATGATCTTTTCTAGTTTCCTTATTCAATTTTCTAAAATAAATGCACATCTTATGTCCTACTACAGTTCTGGTTGGGACCATTAAATTATGTTTATTGGGTACTGCAATAAATCCTCCTTTCTTAGGAACACAATGAACATGACTCACCCAGTCACTCTCTTTGACATGATATATGATACCTGCAACGAGAAGGCGGATGATTTCCTTTCTTACCACTTCTTTCATTTTAGGCCCAAGTCTCCTCTGAAAATCTGCAACTGGTTGGGCTCCATCCTCCATGAATATTCGATGAGTGGCTATTGAGGGATTGACCCCTTTCAAGTAATCCAAAGCATACCCAGATTCCAAATATTCCTCGATATCATTTTGACTTGATCCTATAATATTATCGTCATTTTGAAGTAAATTTGCATGTAAATCATCTTCGGGAGTATTGTAAAGTATTGTGGAGAGAGTAGCAAGATCAACTTCCTCCTCGAAGTCTTCTTCTTCAACAATTGGTTTATGAGTGAACTTCGAGAAATGGAAACTCATCACTTCCTCCCCAAACTTAAGAGAGATAGTTTCCTTCCTACAATCAATATTAGCTCCTGCAGTGTTTAAGAAAGTTCTTCCAAAAATGATTGGACAATAAGAATCAATTGGCATATCAATAACAACAAAATCAATGGGATAAGTGTATGGTCCTATTGTAATGGGCACATGCTGGCGTGTAGTTGACGTGGGAGTTAGAAATCTTTGGGGTGCAACTTTCTTCAGTTCCCAGGCAACGGCGCCAGAAAACAATCTTGATGCGCGTAGATGTACGCGTCCGTTGGGAACCCCAAGAGGAAGGTGTGATGCGCACAGCAGCAAGTTTTCCCTCAGTAAGAAACCAAGGTTATCGAACCAGTAGGAGCCAAGAAGCACGTGAAGGTTGTTGGTGGAGGAGTGTAGTGCGGCGCAACACCAGTGAAACCGGCGCCAACGTGGAACCTGCACAACACAATCGAAGTACTTTGCCCCAACGTAACAATGAGGTTGTCAATCTCACCGGCTTGCTGGAAACAAAGGATTAAGCGTATCGAGTGGAAGATGGTGTTTGTTTACAAAGAACAGTAAAAACAGTAGAATGTACTCAGATGTAAAAGAATGGACCGGGGTCCACAGTTCACTAGAGGTGTCTCTCCAATAAGATAACTAACATGCTGGGTGAACAAATTACAGGCGGGCAATTGACAAATAAAGATTCAATACATATCAAGATGATTACTATGTGATTTAATCAGGTCATTACGACAAAGTACATAGACCGCTATCTGATACGTCTCCAACGTATCGATAATTTCTTATGTTCCATGCTACTTTATTGATGATACCTACATGTTTTATGCACATTATATGTCATATTTATGCATTTTCTGGAACTAACCTATTAACAAGATGCCGAAGAGCCAGTTGTTTTTCTGCTGTTTTTGGTTTCAGAAATCCTAGTAAGGAAATATTCTCGGAATTGGACGAAACTTTCGCCCAGGGTCCTATTTTTGCACGAAGCTTCCAGAAGACCGAAGAGATAACGAAGTGGGGCCACGAGGCAGCCAGGGGGCTAGGCGGCGCGGCCCAAGCCCTGGCCGCGCCGACCTACCCCCTGGGCCCCTCGTGTGGCCCCCGCGTTGACCTTCCGCCTACTTAAAGCCTCCGTCGCGAAACCCCCACGAGAGCCACGATACGGAAAACCTTCCGAGACCGCCGCCGCGAATCCCATCTCGGGGGATTCAGGAGATCGCCTCCGGCACCCTGCCGAGAGGGGATTCATCTCCCGGAGGACTCTACACCGCCATGGTCGCCTCCGGAGTGATGAGTGAGTAGTTCACCCCTGGACCATGGGTCCATAGCAGTAGCTAGATGGTCGTCTTCTCCTTGTTGTGCTTCATTGTTGGATCTTGTGAGCTGCCTAACATGATCAAGATCATCTATCTGTAATTCTATATGTTGTGTTTGTCGGGATCCGATGGATAGAGAGTACTATGATTATGGTGATTATCAATCTATTGTTTATGTGTTGTTTATGATCTTGCATGCTCTCCGTTATTAGTAGAGGCTCTGGCCAAGTTTTTACTCTTAACTCCAAGAGGGAGTATTTATGCTCGATAGTGGGTTCATGCCTCCATTGAATCTGGGACAGTGACAGAAAGTTCTAAGGTTGTGGATGTGTTGTTGCCACTAGGGATAAAACATTGATTCTATGTCTAAGGATGTAGTTGTCGATTACATTACGCACCATACTTAATGCAATTGTATGTTGCTTTGCAACTTAATACTGGAGGGGGTTCGGATGATAACCTGAAGGTGGACTTTTAGGCATAGATGCAGTTGGATGGCGGTCTATGTACTTTGTCGTAATGCCCAATTAAATCTCACTATATTTATCATATCATGTATATGCATTGTTATGCCTTTCTCTATTTGTCAATTGCCGACTGTAATTTGTTCACCCAACATGCTTTTATCTTATGGGAGAGACACCTCTAGTGAAGTGGACCCCGGTCCTATTCTTTACATAGCATACAATCTACTTGTTTTACTGTTTTCTTTGCAAACATCTTCCACTCGATACGTTTAATCCTTTGTAACAGCAAGCCGGTGAGATTGACAACCTCACTGTTTCGTTGGGACAAAGTACTTGGGTTGTGTTGTGCAGGTTCCGCGTTGGCGCCGGAATCCCTGGTGTTGCGCGCATCACATTTCGCGACCATCAACCTTCAACGTGCTTCTTGGCTCCTACTGGTTCGATTAAACCTTGGTTTCTTTCTGAGGGAAAACTTGCCACTGCGCATCATACCTTCCTCTTGGGGTTCCCAACGGACGTGTATATCTACGCGCATCAAGCACTTTTTCTGGCGCCGTTGCCGGGGAGATCAAGACACGCTGCAAGGGGAGTCTCCACTTCTCAATCTCTTTACTTTGTTTTTGTCTTGCTTTATTTTATTTACTACTTTGTTTGCTGCACCTAAACAAAATACAAAAAAAATTAGTTGCTAGTTTTACTTTATTTATTGTCTTGCTCTCTATATCAAAAACACAAAAAAATTAGTTACTTGCATTTACTTTATCTAGTTTGTTTTATTTACTGTTGCTAAAATGAATACCCCTGAAAATACTAAGTTGTGTGACTTCACAAATGCAAATAATAATGATTTCCTATGCACACCTATTGCTCCACCTGCTACTACAGCAGAATTCTTTGAAATTAAACCTGCTTTACTGAACTTGGTTATGAGAGATCAATTTTCTGGTGTTAGTTCTGATGATGCTGCTGCCCATCTCAATAATTTTGTTGAACTTTGTGAAATGCAAAAGTATAAAGATGTAGATGGTGATATTATTAAATTGAAAGTGTTTCCTTTCTCATTAAGAGGAAGAGCTAAAGATTGGTTGCTATCTTTGCCTAAGAATAGTATTGATTCATGGACTAAATGCAAGGATGCTTTTATTGGTAGATATTATCCTCCCGCTAAAATTATATCTTTGAGAAGTAGCATAATGAATTTTAAACAATTAGATACTGAACATGTTGCTCAAGCATGGGAGAGAATGAAAACTTTGGTAAAGAATTGCCCAACCCATGGACTGACTACTTGGATGATCATCCAAACCTTCTATGCAGGACTAAATTTTTCTTCGCGGAATTTATTGGATTCAGCTGCTGGAGGTACCTTTATGTCCATCACATTGGGGCGGCTACAAAACTTCTTGATGATATGATGATAAATTACTCTGAATGGCACACGGAAAGAGCTCCACAAGGTAAGAAGGTAAATTCTGTTGAAGAAACCTCTTCCTTGAGTGATAAGATTGATGTGATTATGTCTATGCTTGTGAATGGTAGATCTAATGTTGATCCAAATAATGTTCCTTTAGCTTCATTGGTTGCTCAAAGAGAAAATGTTGATGTGAATTTCATTAAAAATAATAATTTCAACAACAATGCTTATAGGAACAACTCTGGTAATAACTATAGGCCATATCCTGCTAGTGGTAATGATTATGGTAGATATGAGGAAAGGATGCTAGAAATTGAAAGATCCACTAAAAACTTTATGCAATCACAATATGAGCAAAATCAATTGTTTACTAAAACTATGAATGAACAATCTACCTTGTTGAAAAATATAGGAAATCAACTTGAAAACTTGAATAGGGAGATTTCTGGTCTGCAAACTAAAATTTCAAATGCTGAAACCCGAATCTCATACATGTCTGCATCACAATCTTCTTTAATTAATAAAATGGCTGCTAAACCTGATGATATTGATAATAAGATTACTACTACAGCAAATGCCATCCAAGTTAGAATTAATGAGAATATAAGATTAATGGCTGAACTGCGTGCTAGGTGGGATAGAGAAGAAAATGAAAAACTAGCTAAAGAGAATAATGTAGCTAAAGTTTGGACTATTACCACCACTAGTAATGCTAATTCTCCACATGTTGCTACACCTCCTACTATCAATGGTAATATAATTGGTGTTGGCAATGTTTCTACTCCTAGTGCAAAGCGTACAAAACTGCCTGAAATTGCTAAAACTGCTGAAACTGCTTGTGATAAAACTGCTGAAATTTTTTCCAACCTTGGGAACAATGATCCCATTGCTGTAGCTCATAATGATTTAGATTTTGATGATTGCCACATCTCTGAAGTTATAAAGTTCTTACAAAAACTTGCTAGAAGTCCTAATGCTAGTGCTATAAATTTAGCCTTTACAAAACATATTACAAATGCTCTCATAAAAGCTAGAGAAGAGAAACTAAAACTTGAAACTTCTATTCCTAGAAAGTTAGAAGATGGTTGGGAGCCCATCATTAAAATGAAGTTCAATGACTTTGAATGTAATGCTTTATGTGATCTTGGTGCAAGTATTTCTGTTATGCCTAAAAAGATTTATGATATGCTTGACTTGCCACCATTGAAGAATTGTTATTTGGATGTTAATCTTGCCGATAATGTTAAAAAGAAACCTTTGGGGAGGATTGATAATGTGCATATTACGGTTAACAATAACCTTGTCCCCGTTGATTTTGTTGTCTTGGATATCGAATGCAATGCATCTTGTCCAATTGTGTTGGGAAGACCTTTTCTTCGAACTGTTGGTGCTGTTATTGATATGAGGGAAGGTAATATTAAATATCAATTTCCTCTCAAGAAAGGTATGGAACACTTCCCTAGAAAGAGAATGAAGTTGCCTTTTGATTCTATTATTAGAACAAGTTATGATGTTGATGCTTCTACTCTCGATGTTACTTGATTTGCACTTTCTGCGCCTAGCTGAAAGGCGTTAAAGAAAAGCGCTTATGGGAGACAACCCATGTTTTTACTACAGTACTTTGTTTTATATTTGAGTCTTGGAAGTTGTTTACTACTGTAGCAACCTCTCCTTATCATGTTTTTGTGCCAAGTAAAGTTTCTATGTTAAAGTTGATGTTATATTTGGGATCGCTGCGCAGAAACAGCATTGCTGTCTGTCACGAATCTGGGCACAGTTCTCTGTAGAAAATTCGAAAAAATCTGCCAATTTACGAGCGTGATCCTCAGATATGTACGCAACTTTCATTAGTTTTGAGTTTTTCCATTTGAGCAAGTCTAGTGCCAGCTTTAAATTCGTCTTTACGGACTGTTCTGTTTTTGACAGATTCTGCCTTTTATTTCGCATTGCCTCTTTTGCTATTTTGGATTTATTTCTTTGATCCATTAATGTCCAGTAGCATTATGCAATGTCCAGAAGTGAAAATAATGATTGTTTCACCTCTGAATGTGTGAATTATTAATTGTGCACTAACCCTCTAATGAGTTTGCTTGAAGTTTGGTGTGAAGGAAGTTTTCAAGGGTCAAGAGAGGAGAATGATATACTATGATCAAGAGGAGTGAAAGCTCTAAGCTTGGGGATGCCCCGTGGTTCACCCCTGCATATTTTAAGAAGACTCAAGCGTCTAAGCTTGGGGATGCCCAAGGCATCCCCTTCTTCATCGACAACATCATCCTCCCCTGAAACTATATTTTTATTCAATCACATCTTGTGTTCTTTACTTGGAGCGTCGGTTTGTTTTCGTTTTTGTTTTTGTTTGAATAAAATGGATCCTAGCATTCACTTTGTGGGAGAGAGACACGCTCCGCTGTTGCATATGGACACATGTGTCCTTAGGCTTTACTCATAATGTTCAAGGCGAAGTTTCTCCTTCGTTAAATTGTTATATGGTTGGAATTGGAAAATGCTACATGTAGTAATTCTAAAATGTCTTGGATAATGTGATACTTGGCAATTGTTGTGCTCATGTTTAAGCTCTTGCATCATATGCTTTGCACCCATTAATGAAGAAATACATAGAGCTTGCTAAAATTTGATTTGCATATTTGGTTTCTCTAAGGTCTAGATAATATCTAGTATTGAGTTTTGAACAACAAGGAAGACGGTGTAGAGTCTTATAATGGTTACAATATGTCTTTTATGTGAGTTTTGCTGCACCTGTTCATCCTTGAGTTTGCTTCAAATAACCTTGCTAGCCTAAACCTTGTATCGAGAGGGAATACTTCTCATGCATCCAAAATCCTTGAGCCAACTACTATGCCATTTGTGTCCACCATACCTACCTACTACATGGTATTTCTCCGCCATTCCAAAGTAAATTGCTTGAGTGCTACCTTTAAAACTCCATCATTCACCTTTGCAATATATAGCTCATGGGACAAAATAGCCTTAAAAACTATCGTAGTATTGAATATGTACTTATGCACTTTATCTTTTATTAAGTTGCTTGTTGTGCGATAACCATGCTTCTGGGGAACGCCATCAACTATTGTTGAATATCATGTGAGTTGCTATGCATGTCCGTCTTGTCTGAAGGATCTATCATTTTAGTGGTTGGAGCATGCAAAATTGTTAGAGAAGAACATTGGGCCGCTAACTAAAGCCATGAATCATGGTGGAAGTTTCAGTTTGGACATATATCCTCAATCTCATATGAGAATAATAACTTTGCTACATGCTTATGCATTTAAGAGGAGTCCATTATCTGTTGTCCATGTTGTCCCGGTATGGATGTCTAAGTTGAGAATAATCAAAAGCGAGAAATCCAAAATGCGAGCATTCTCCTTAGACCTTTGTACAGGCGGCATGGAGGTACCCCTTTGTGACACTTGGTTGAAACATGGCATGCGAAGATCCGGTAGTCCAAGCTAAGTAGGACGAGGTGCGGGCACTATTAGTATACTATGCATGAGGCTTGCAACTTGTAAGATATAATTTACATAACTCATATGCTTTATTACTACCGTTGACAAAATTGTTTCATGTTTTCAAAATAAAAGCTCTAGCACAAATAAGCAATCGATGCTTTCCTCTTGAAGGACCATTCTTTTACTTTTATTGTTGAGTCAGTTTACCTATCTCCCTCCACCTTAAGAAGCAAACACTTGTGTGAACTGTGCATTGATTCCTACATACTTGCATATTGCACTTGTTATATTACTCTATGTTGACAATATCCATGAGATATACATGTTATAAGTTGAAAGCAACCGCTGAAACTTAATCTTCCTATGTGTTGCTTCAACACCTTTACTTTGATTTATTGCTTTATGAGTTAACTCTTATGCAAGACTTATTGATGCTTGTCTTGAAGTACTATTCATGAAAAGTCTTTGCTATATGATTCACTTGTTTACTCATGTCATTACCTTTGTTTTGATCGCTGCATTCATTACATATGTTTACAAATAGTATGATCAAGATTATGATGGCATGTCACTTGAAATTATCTTTGTTATCGTTTTACCTGCTCGGGACGAGCAGAACTAAGCTTGGGGATGCTGATACGTCTCCAACGTATCGATAATTTCTTATGTTCCATGCTACTTTATTGATGATACCTACATGTTTTATGCACATTATATGTCATATTTATGCATTTTACGGAACTAACCTATTAACAAGATGCCGAAGAGCGTTTTGCTGTTTTTGGTTTCAAATCCTAGTAAGGAAATATTCTCGGAATTGGACGAAACTTTCGCCGTCCTATTTTTGCACGAAGCTTCCGAAGACCGAAGAGATAACGAAGTGGGGCCACGAGGCAGCCGGGGCTAGGCGGCGCGGCCCAAGCCCCGGCCGCGCCGACCTACCCCCTGTGGCCCCCCGTGTTGACCTTCCGCCTACTTAAAGCCCCGTCGCGAAACCCCCAGTATCGAGAGCCACGATACGGAAAACCTTCCGGAGACGCCGCCGCCGCGAATCCCATCTCGGGGGATTCAGGAGATCGCCTCCGGCACCTGCCGGAGAGGGATTCATCTCCCGGAGGACTCTACACCGCCATGGTCGCCTCCGGAGTGATGAGTGAGTAGTTCACCCCTGGACCATGGGTCCATAGCAGTAGCTAGATGGTCGTCTTCTCCTTGTTGTGCTTCATTGTTGGATCTTGTGAGCTGCCTAACATGATCAAGATCATCTATCTGTAATTCTATATGTTGTGTTTGTCGGGATCCGATGGATAGAGAGTACTATGATTATGGTGATTATCAATCTATTGTTTATGTGTTGTTTATGATCTTGCATGCTCTCCGTTATTAGTAGAGGCTCTGGCCAAGTTTTTACTCTTAACTCCAAGAGGGAGTATTTATGCTCGATAGTGGGTTCATGCCTCCATTGAATCTGGGACAGTGACAGAAAGTTCTAAGGTTGTGGATGTGCTGTTGCCACTAGGGATAAAACATTGATTCTATGTCTAAGGATGTAGTTGTCGATTACATTACGCACCATACTTAATGCAATTGTCGTTGCTTAGCAACTTAATACTGGGGGTTCGGATGATAACCTGAAGGTGGACTTTTTAGGCATAGATGCAGTTGGATGGCGGTCTATGTACTTTGTCGTAATGCCCAATTAAATCTCACTATATTTATCATATCATGTATATGCATTGTTATGCCTTTCTCTATTTGTCAATTGCCCGTTGTAATTTGTTCACCCAACATGCTTTTATCTTATGGGAGAGACACCTCTAGTGAACTGTGGACCCCGGTCCTATTCTTTACATAGCATACAATCTACTTGTTTTACTGTTTTCTTTGCAAACATCTTCCACTCGATACGTTTAATCCTTTGTAACAGCAAGCCGGTGAGATTGACAACCTCACTGTTTCGTTGGGACAAAGTACTTGGGTTGTGTTGTGCAGGTTCCGCGTTGGAATCCCTGGTGTTGCGCCGCATCACATTTCGCGACCATCAACCTTCAACGTGCTTCTTGGCTCCTACTGGTTCGATTAAACCTTGGTTTCTTTCTGAGGGAAAACTTGCCACTGTGCGCATCATACCTTCCTCTTGGGGTTCCCAACGGACGTGTACATCTACGCGCATCACTATCCAGCATGCATCTATGCCTAAATAATCCACCTTCAGGTTAGCATCCGAACCCCTTCCAGTATTAAGTTGTAAACAACAGATAATTGCATTAAGTATGGCGCGTAATGTAATCAACACAAATATCCTTAGACAAAGCATCGATGTTTTATCCCTAGTAGCAACGACATCCACAACCTTAGAACCTTCTGTCACTATCCCAGATTCAATGGAGGCATGAACCCACTATCGAGCATAATTACTCCCTCTTGGAATTACAAGTATCAACTTGGCCAGAGCCTCTACTAGCAACGGAGAGCATGCAAGAACATAAACAACACATATATGATAGATTGATAATCAACTTAACATAATATTCTATATTCATCGGATCCCGCCAAACACAACATGTAGCATTACAAATAGATGATCTTGATCATGTTAGGCAGCTCACAAGATCTAAACAATGATAGCACAAGCGGAGAAGACAACCATCTAGCTACTGCTATGGACCCATAGTCCAAGGATGAACTACCCACACATCAATCCGGAGGCGGGCATGATGATGTAGAGCCCCTCCGGTGATGATTCCCTCTCGGCAGGTGCCGGAGGCGATCTCCTGAATCCCCCGAGATGGGATTCGCGACGGCGCGTCTCGGAAGTTTTTCCGTATCGTGGCTCTCGGACAGGGGTTTCGCGACGAAGGCTATATGTAGGCGGAAGGGTAGGTCAAGTGGCGGCACGAGGGCCCCACACACCAGGGCCGCGCGGCCAGGGGCCAGGCCGCGCCGCCCTGTTGTGTCGGCGCCTCGTGGCCCCACTTCGTACCCCTTTCGGTCTTCTCACTAGTGGAGAAGAGGCCTTTTGCCGCGGGTGGTAAGCCCCTTTTGTCGCGGGCGGCCAGCCGCGACAACGGAGGCGCGATAAAAGGTCCACCTTTTGTCGCGGGTCACTTACCACCCGCGACATATGGTCAACCACGTGGCAGACGCGGGGCGCGCAGTGGACAGACCCTTTTGTCGCGGGCGGTATTACCACCCGCGGCAAAAGGTCCTCGACGTGGCGCTCCCAGAAACCTGCTGCTTTAGGGTTTGAGGGATGCAGCCCCCCCACCCCGCCCCCGCCGCCACCGCCCCCTTTTATTCGAAATAAAAGTTGCATATATTTATACGCTACTAGAAGTTGTACACACGTTCATTTATATATAGATTGATCAACCAAATATTGGAAACAAAAGTCGATTCCCCTTACATATATATATACATGAGCTCACGACTACCGGGACTAATTAAACTTTGGGAGAGGGAGAGCGCCTATTAGGACTAAACAAGCCGTTGTTGTCTATTACTTCTCTAAGCAAAACTCCCGCCACTTCCTCCGCAATTCCTAGTAGGTGTTCCTTTGGTTGGAGTGTGTCCCGCATGTAGTCGACCTATATAGGAAAATGAGATGATGAGTATGACTATATCAATGTGATAACGAAATATTGACGAAAATAAATAAAGTTGTGAATGTTATTGCTTACGTTGAATTTATTATTGTTCTGCTTCTCAGTGGTTAACATGCGAATGAACTCGCAAACGTAGTATCCACATAGATTCGTCCCTTGTGGCTGTTGGGCGCACGGTACAGTAGTAAATGTTAGCTTCTCTGCCCAGGTACCCTCAATGTTTTTCTTGAAACCTATCCAAGCCCTGCCATGCAAAAGAATGATTGAATGAGTGGATAATTAATTGATATCTCACGAAAGATATAGCGCGGCGATGAAGGAAATTACACTTGGAGCAACTTCTGCAAGTCGCGGAACCCGTCCAGGCCTCTACTCATTGGGTCCCTTACTTCAACTATTCCCTTATCAAGTTGAATGTCTAGTAGAATCCAGTGGAAGCTGCACATGTTTATGTATATACGTCAGGAATTACACTTAACATCGAGTAAGCAAAACTGAATGTGCATAAAAGATCATTAAGAATCTCACTCGTAGTTGTAAGGAAACAGTATTGAATCACAGAAATTTTGCTCCCCCAAAAACCTTAGTATGTTTCCCCCCGTATCCATGGGTTGATGCTTTACCGTTTCAACATGTACTTTATCTGGGTCAACAAACCCAATATTGATAATATTATTACTTTTGCATTCACTGATCTTCAGTCTGCATAAGAGAACACATAAGATATAATGAGTATATGCAATGAAAACGAACATGAACTGAATGAAAATGAACTTATATGTAGTTAAAAACTTACAAGCAATAGCAGCTCATGAGAGATTTGTCGAGGGCATCTAAATTGAATAACTGCCAGAGTTCATTCATCTCAATATGGATCTCCTCCTTTCGGTAGTAATATTGACGTGGGATCTTCGCCACGATGAACCTTTGGTTCTCCTTGCACGCATCAAGGTACCACTGATGCAAATTCCGCATATGCGTTGGCATTTTCTGCAGCCGCTCTCTGCTGACCAAGTCGGCCCCGTAGACAAATGTAGGAGCTATGTCAGCAAAGGGTAGTGCAACATCTGCGGCACTCAGCAATTCCTCCACGGTACAATCCATCGAAGCCGCTAGCGCCTGAGCTTCATCCAGATTGAAACCTTCACCATGTTGCTGGTACAGCTTGGGAACATCAAACACTTTGAGTGCTGGGATCGATTGTTTGGCCTGTTCTCCGAGCTGGGAAACTTCCTTTCTTTTTTTTCCTTTTGTCGTTTGCTTGGGCGCCTTGAGGGGTGCACTTGTCTTCTTCCCGGCTGATGATTTGCTCGTGCTAGCACTATCCTTCTCCTTAGCCTTGCCATCCTCCTTCTTCTTAGCCTCGTCATCCTCCTTCTTCTTCTTAGCCTCGTCATCCTCCTTCTTCTTTTTAGCCTTGTCATCAATTACCTTCGCAAGGTGGCGTGTATAGTCATCCTTTTTCTCGTGCAAGTCATATTGCGATGGTGTGTTCAGAAAAGAAGTAGCATATGCTATTTGCTTCTCGGTGAATGGCTCTGGCACTGGAGGTTTTGGCTTATGGAAATGATCATAGTTGTGTTTCGCAACAGCGGCCGCATTTTGCTCGACAGTAAGATCCCAAGGACGGGGGGGAGGAACCTTTGGTACTCTTGGGAGGGGCGACAACTTGCGGATAGGACTCTTGAAACGCTTCCGGCCGGGTGCATACCGAGTCTTAGTGGGCGGAGGCGGCGGCGCTGGAGATGGAGATGGACTACGGATGTCGTGGTCGACATCGTACCCATGGGGTGATGGTGTCGACATGTGATCAGTAGGAGGAGGTGATGGTTGCTTGCGATCACCTGGAGGAGGTGATGGTGATGGTGGCCTGCGATCATCTGGAGGAGGTGATGGTGACCTGCTCGGACGACTGGTAGGGGCTACCCAGCCTGGCAGCTTGATGTTCTTCTTTTCCCAGAGAATGATTTCTCCCAGCACCTCTCTGAGTGTAAGCCCCCCATCACCTCCAGGGATATCAAGCTCCAATGTCTCCCACGACGGGACAACTGAATCCACCCCGACACGAGCATAGCCAGCTGGAATCGGATTGCCATGCCATGTTGCCGGCTCACCTTCAGGTCCAAATGCCGGTAAGACATAGCCGACCGCCACCTTAACAGAAACCTTCCTGAACACCTCATGGAGATCACAAGGTGTTTGCTCCTTGATTCCATCCAAGGGGTCGCCAGGACCGGCATCTATCATCATCCGTGTAGAAGGGGCCTCCGAGTCGGCCACACTGCTGTCTCGTCGCTGAGATATGTCAGCGGTATTATCTGGCGGGCGCTGTCCTTTTAGTTCATTTATCTCCCGCTGCTGCTGCTGAAGCTCCCGCTGCTGCTGGTCAAGTCGGCGTTGGAACTCGGCCATCCGGTCATTCTGCACCTCCAGCTGGCGTTGTTTAGCTCTCGCTCGGCTTCTATAAGTCTCCGCGTCGGCCGGAAACCCAAGCGACCACGGAACACTAGGGCCGAATCCTCTTGTTCGTCCTCCCTTCTCAGGATTACCGAGGACAAGCGTCAGCAAGTCTTTCTCTCTATCGGGAGCAAACTTTAGTTTTCCCGCCTTTATTTCTGTCGTCACTTTAATCCATTCTTCCCTGGGTACCCTAACCCTGCTGTCACTTTCAACAATGTTCCCTGTCTTCATATCATACTCACAGCCATGCGCGAGGAACCAATTCCGAGCCCTAGTGTCCCATCCTTCTCGCTCTGGTTCTGGAGTGATCCCATTCAGCTTCATCTCAGCCTCTTGTGCATCCCACTTAGGCATGGCTACTTCGTAGCCCCCTCGCCCCGTATGATGGTGATATTTCTTTTCGCTTGCATTCTTCTGGTTTTTCTTTGACAGATTCACAGCCTCCTCTGATTCTTTGTACTTCACAAAATCTTCCCAGTTATGCTCCTGCTTCGCTAGATAGTTTTCGAATACTGGAGGCTTCTTGGCTTTCTTATAATTTTGCCATAACCGGTTCTTATACGCCCGGAAAAGTTCCCCCATCTTCTTAAGAGCCCACTTCTTCACTAGCGCCCTCTGCTTGGCATTCTCAGACTCCGATCCCAAATTTGGCAAAGTGAAATGTGACATGAGGTCGTCAAAAAGTGTGTTCTTGTACCTATCGGCAACATGATCTTCTGACACATTCTTGGTCTTGTTCCATTCTCTAACAGTGATCGGGATATGATCTCTAACCACAACTCCGCACTGATTCTTAAATGTCACTCTGACACTCGCGGGTGCCACAGGTTGGCCTTCCGGTGATATAGCTTCAATGTTGAAGTGGTCTTTTTTGCCCAGTCTCTTTGCCGGGCCTCGTTTGTCCAACTTATCTTCGGAGGCCTAAGAGAATAAAAATCAGTTAATTTATATACATAAGTACATATAGAATTCCATTAATGCCTCAACTGATCGTATACCTCGTCATTACCGGAGCCGTCGGCTTCTCCATCACCGGAGCCGCCGGCATCTCCATGATCACCGGAGCCGCCGGCTTGTCCATGATCACCGGAGCCGCCGGCTTCTCCATGATCACCGGAGCCGCCGGCATCTCCATGATCACCGGAGCCGCCGGCTTCTCCATCACCATCGCGGATGAAGTTCGCGAAAATGTCTTCCTGTTCCAAGTCCCGTTCGAATTGATCCATTGTTTCTGCAAAAAATTAAATCGATAAGTACATGTTCTAACCCAAACCAAACCCTAACCCTAGCTAACCAAAAACTAACCTAACCCTAGAGGGAGAGAAGAGGGGAGTTGCGTCGTCGGTGGTTTTGCGAGAGGGAGAGGGCTGGTGTCGGCGTCGGTTGTTCGCGAGAGGGAGAGAAGAGGGGAGTTGCGGCGTCGATGGTTTTCGCGAGAGGGAGAGAAGAGAGGGAGTTGCGGCGTCGGTGATTTTCGCGAGAGGGAGAGAGATGTGTTGGCGAGAGGGAGAGGGCGCGCCGGTGTCGGCGACGGGTTTTTGCGAGGGGGGAGGGAGTCGACGTCAGTTGTTTGCGAGAGGGGTCTCGGCGGGTGTTTGCGAGAGGGGTGTGTTTGCGAGAGAGGTGTCGGCGGTTACAACAAAATTTAAACTACAAATTTGAACTAACTAATTACATTTAACAAAAATAAACTAACTAATTACAACAAAATACTTACAAAATTTAAACTACAAATTTGAACTAACTAATTACAACAAAAATAAACTAACTAATTACAACAAAATACTTACAAAAATAAACTAACTAATTACATACTAATTACAAATACAAAAATAAACTAACTAACTAATTACAACAAAATGTCTATATACAACAAAATTTAAACTAACATACAAAATTATCTAACTAATTATCTAACTAAGAAAAAAAAAAGGCGGCGTTGACACGGCTACTCGGAGGGGGCGCGGCGGGGCCGGCACGGCACGGAGGCGCGGCGCGCGGCAGAGAGAGATCGGCGGCCGCGCGCGGCACGGCGGCACCGGCACCGCGCGCGCGAGGAAATCGCGCCTGGAGGAGGCCGGCGGCGGCGACGGCGCGCGAGGAGATCGACGGCCGCGCGGAGAGGAGCGCGACGGCGGCGCGGGTGGCGGCGGCGGTGGATTTGGGCAGCCCGCGCGCGCGATTTTGCTAAGGAAAATGGCCTCCGGTGTCGCGGGTGGGGGCCCGCGGGGTTAGGTATTTATACCTAACCCCTTTGTCGCGAGTTGAGCCACGGCCCGCGATAAAAGGCACCCTTTTATCGCGGGTCCCGCCACCACCCGCGACAAAGGGGTCCTTTATCGCGGGCGTGGCTCAACCCGCGACAAAAGGGGTTGGGAGGGGAGGCGCCGATCCGCGTGAAGCGCATCCAACGGCTCCGGCCGTTTGAATCCAACGGCCTGGAGCCGTTGGACGCGGATCAGCCTGCAGCCGTTTTTTTTTGTTTTTTTCTGTTTTTGTTTTTCTGTTTTTTTTAATAAAAACTATTATTTCAATAACTTTTAAATGGTAACTCAAAAAGAAAAGTTTTATATATGAAAATTGATTAGAAAAATCCAATGAACATGAATATGACATCCATATAAATATTTGCATCTCGCATCATATAAAACGGATAGTCGTGTATGTTTCACCCCTGTGCACCGCCGCCGTGCCACTCGTGTCGCGTCCCCGTGCCACGTGTCGCCACCGCTTCCACGTGCCTCGCCCCGCCGACGCCGGCGTGCGACGTGTAGCCACCGCTGACACGTGCCTCGCCCCGCCGACGCCGGCGTGCGACGTGTAGCCACCGCTGACACGTGCCATGCCCC
Source organism: Lolium multiflorum (assembly GCA_030979885.1). Classification (NCBI taxonomy): domain Eukaryota; kingdom Viridiplantae; phylum Streptophyta; class Magnoliopsida; order Poales; family Poaceae; genus Lolium; species Lolium multiflorum. The sequence goes on from CM061749.1 coordinate 289,855,852, forward strand.
GCGTGCGCTATATAGAGCGACGAGTGCGGGCGCAACCACACGTCGCCACCGCCTCCGCTCATTCATCTCCGGGATGCCTCCATGTCGTCGAGGGGCGTCCGGTTTCAATAAAGTCGTTGTCGGTTCCATTAGTTCAATAAAGTGGTTGACACGAAATTTATTACGATTGAACTGAAATTAAAGTACAGAGCTCAACTGAAAAATAAGATACATGGCCAGATTCGAATGTTGGAGCCATTCAATCATAGTCGTGCCTAGTCCTATAATACTCGCCACTGTAGTCATCATAGTCGCCGACGTCATCGTCGCTACCATCGGGGTCGCGGTTGTCGAACCTCGGCGGATGACCACGCGTGGGCTGGGATTGAGGGTAGCGCAGGCGGGGGCCACGATAGGCCATGACGCTCTGGAGAGTCCGGCCGCGCCACCACATCCGACGGCCGGCCTCGTTGAAGTTCGAAGATGGCGGGCCGTCCTCCTCGTACCTGGCAACCGCCCTCTCACGCCGATTGATGAAGAAGCTGTCCCAAGTCGGGCTGTAGTCGGGATGCCACTGGGGATTCCTCCGCTGCTCAGGCGTGAGCTCGAAATAGTAGTGGTTCGTGATGGCCATCTCGCGTGGCACACCTACAGGGATAGGAGGGACCGGTACGCCTCCGACGCTCAGCAACCAGCCGGTCGGGACGCGGTAGCCGGGCGGGCAGGGGTAGTTCGAGGCGCAAAGCGCCTCCGCCTCCCGGGGTGTTAGACATACGATGGAAGCCATGGGAGAGAGTGATGAGGTTTGCAGATATGAGTCCAAGGCCTACATATATATAGTGGAAAAATGGCGGGAATGCGGGAAGAAAATAGGCGGGAACGAAGTGGCGCGCGAAACTTTCATCCCGGGTGGAGGCTCAAACCGGGACAAAAGACTGGGGGAGGCTTATCTAGGAGGGCCTTATCTGGGGGGATGATGTGCGGGTAACCTTTTGTCACGGTTGGTGGCTGCAACCGGGACTAAAGCTGTCGGCAGGATAAGGATGCGTCGGTGGACGCACTGCTCGATGAGATAAAGCATGTAGCGCACGACGCCCTGTCGAAGGAACAAGACAAAGTAGAAGCGGTGCCGTGCCTATAAAAGGAGCATCAATACGCCTTGCCAAGCAGATCAACAAGCCAAGCACAGTTTCATTCCCATTGATGAAGGAAAGGGTTGGGAAATCTCCCGTGGCGCAGCTTCTCGAAGATGTCGTTGGTGCACACGCCCTACGGCATCTTCGGAAGCTGCTCCTCGGAAAAATTTCCCTGCAAGCCCGTGAAAGAATACATTATATGAAAAAATACTCCGTCTCCTCTAACAGTACGTGTTGGGGAAAGGGTTCTCATTATTACATAAATGTAGAGATTGTCTTGGGAACTATATATGAAGAATACATTATTACATCGCCATCTAGTGTTGTGATCTTCTACGCCGTAGCCATGGAGAATCTTCATCATTTAGTAAGATGCTTGGGTCAATTTTCACCGTGAAGGGCGGAATTTCTTTAAACCTATTATAATCTTCTGACATGTCTGTCTTCTCATCCACTCCCACGATGTTTCTTTTCCCCGAAAGAACTATGTGGCGCTTTGGCTCCTCGGTTGATGTATTCTTTTGTTGATTTCTTTTTCTTGATTTGCTAGACATGTCCTTCACGTAGAAAACTTGAGCCACCTCGCTGGCTAGGACAAATGGCTCGTCCAGGTACGCAAGATTGTTGGGATCCACTGTTATCATACCGTACTTATCGTCAATATGTATACCGCTGAGCTTCACCCATTTGCACCGAAACAAAGGGACCTTAAAAGTGGGACCATAGTCAAGTTCCCATATCTCCTCTATGTATCCATAATATGTGGTGGTCTGCCCATTCTCGTCGGTTGCATCGAAGCGGACACCGCTGTTTTGGTTGGTGCTCTTTTTATCTTGGTCGATCGTGTAAAATGTATTCCCATTTATCTCGTACCCTTGGAATGTACATATGTTTGAAGATGGTAACCTGGCCAACAAGAACAGCTGGTCCACAACAGATGGGTCATTAATGAGATGTCTTTGCAACCAACTGCCGAAGGTATTAATGTGTTGACGTGTAATCAAGGACTCGGGCTGGCCCGGGTTTATTTCTCGTAAAGCATTCTTATGTTTCTCGATGTACGGAGCCACCAAGATGGAATTGTATAGAACTGTGTAGTGTGCTTGATTGAAAGAAATCTTGTCCCTGCACACCATTGATTTCCTTCCTAGTGTGCCTTTTCCAGTCAGCCTCCCCTCATACCGAGATTCAGGAACACCAATCGGCTTAAGGTCAGGAAGAAAGTCAACACAAAACTCAATGACCTCCTCAGTTCCGTAGCCCTTTGAGATACTTCCTTCCGGCCTAGCTCGGTTATGAACATATTTCTTTAAGACTCCCATGAACCTCTCGAAGGGGAACATATTGTGTAGAAATACAGGACCGAGAATTCTAATCTCTTCAACTAGGTGAACGAGGAGGTGCGTCATAATATTGAAGAAGGATGGTGGGAACAACAACTCGAAGCTGACAAGACATTCGACCACATCTTCCTGTAATCCTGACAAAGTTTCTGGATCCATTACCTTCTGAGAAATTGCGTTGAGGAATGCACATATCTTCACAATGGCTAGTCGAACATTTTCTGGTAGAAGTCCCCTCAATGCAACCGGAAGCAATTGTGTCATAAGCACGTGACAGTCATGGGACTTCAGGTTTTGGAATTTTTTATCCTTCATATTTACTATCCCCTTTATATTCGACGAGAAACCAGACGGAACCTTGATACTGAATAGGGCTTCAAAAAAGATCTCCTTCTCTTGTTTGGTAAGAGCGTAGCTGGCAGGCCCTACAAACTGCCCTGGATGTTTGCCGTTTCGTCCTTTATGAAGTTCCTGGTCCTCCCGTGCTTCTGGTGTATCTTTTGTCTTTCCATACACGCCCAGAAAACCTAGAATATTCACACAAAGATTCTTGGTCAGGTGCATCACGTCGATTGCAGAGCGGACTTCCAGGACTTTCCAGTATTCTAGCTCCCAAAAAATAGATTTCTTCTTCCACATGGGCGCGTGTCCGTCAGCGTCTTTCGGAACAGGTCGACTGCCTGGACCCTTTCCAAAGATAACATTTAAATCCTTGACCATGTCAAATATATCAGCACCACTACGGGGGACAGGCTTCGGACGGCGGTCTGCCTCGCCATCGAAATGCTTTCCTTTTTTCCTTAAGGGATGCTTGCGCGGAAGGTAACGACGATTGAACGGGTACACAACTTTTTTGCTTTTTCCCAAATATTTACTTTCAGTCTCATCTAAACAGTGTGTGCATGCATTGTATCCTTTGTTCGTCTGTCCTGAAATGTTACTGAGAGCAGGCCAATCATTGATGGTTACGAATAGCAACCCTCGTAGGTCAAATTCTTGCTCGGTGTGCTCATCCCACACACGTACACCTGGTTTGGCCCACAACTCCAAAAGTTCATCAACTAATGGCCTTAGGTACACATCAATGTCGTTGCCGGGTTGCTTTGGGCCTTGGATAAGCACTGGCATCATAATGAACTTCCGCTTCATGCACAACCAAGGAGGAAGGTTGTAGATACATAGAGTCACGGGCCAGGTGCTGTGACTGCAGCTCTGCTCCCCAAAAGGATTCATGCCATCTGTACTTAGACCAAAGTATAAGTTCCTTGCCTCACCTGCAAAATCCGGGAACTCTCTCCCGATGTTTCTCCACTGCCGACCATCAGCGGGGTGCCTCAACATCGCGTCTTTCTTACGTTCTTCCATGTGCCATCGCAACAACTGGGCATGCTCTTTGTTTCTGAACAAACGTTTCAACCGTGGTATTATTGGAGCATACCACATCACCTTCGCAGGAACCCTCTTCCTGGGTGGCTCGCCCTCAACATCACCAGGGTCATCTTTTCTGATCTTATACCGCAATGCACCACATATGGGACATTTATTCAAATTCTCGTACTTCTCACCGCGGTAGAGGATACAGTCATTAATGCATGCATGTATCTTCTGCACATCTAATCCTAGAGGGCAGACAAGCTTCTTTGCTTCATATGTACTGACGGGCAACTCATTATTTCTTGGAAACAGCTTCTTTAATATTATCATCAATTTCTCAAATCCCGAGTCAGTCACACCGACCTCTGCCTTCCATTTCAGCAATTCCAATATGCTACCCAGCTTTCTATGCCCATCTTCACAACCTGGGTACAACAATTTGTGGTGGTCCTCTAACATCTTGTCGAACTGCAACCTCTCCTTATCCGTGCCACAGTCTCTTCTTGCATCAGAAATGGCCCGACGAAGATCATCGTCAACAGGATCATCTGATGCCTGTTCTTCACCTCCTTCTTCTTCATTGTCGTCCATTGCGGTATCATTGCATTCAGAGAACATAGATCGGTACTGGTCATCATTATCTTCTTCCTCATCGCCGTCTTCCATCATAACCCCTTCTTCTCCGTGCTTGGTCCAAACATTATAGCTGGACATGAATCCAAACCGAAGCAGGTGGCTCTTAATGTCTCTTGAGCAAGAGTAATCCTTCTCGTTCTTACATTTTAGACATGGACAGCACATAAAACCTTGCTTCGACTTGTTGGCCTCGGCCACAAGCAGGAAAGAATTCACGCCCTCTCTGAAAGCGGGAGCACATCGGTTACCGTACATCCATGGATGACTCATCTGCATCATAAGTACAATTATATACATATATATGTATCAGATGCAATCACCTTGCTAAAATTAATATTGTACGGACTATGCATATATATATAGTCGAGAAAATAGTTGCTAACCTTTTAGGATCAAAAAGAGGAGAAATCTTATCAAATAAAACCAAGTGGCATCCCTCTCACAAGCATTCCATCAAACACCTCTTGTGCACATGTAGAAAAAATGAGCTAGCATACACCTCCACCTTCACCACCAAGGAAAAAATGAGGTGGGGGGGCTGGCTGCGTGTCTATATATAGCCATGGCCCTTTGGTCGCGGGCCGTATTACGACCCGCGACAAAAGGGGTGCCGACAGGAAGCCCCAGCACTCAGACACCTTTTGTCGCGGGTCGAGATACGGCCCGCGACAAAAGGGCGCGACAAAAGGACCTGACGGCTCCACATGGTTTCGGGGCGACGTGGCCAGGCCATTTGTCGCGGGTGCAGGCGCGCCCGCGACAAAAGGCTCCCACGGAAGCCCTGTTTTCCACTAGTGTCTGGAAGCTTCGTGCAAAAATAGGACCCTGGGCGTTGATTTCGTCCAGAATATTTCCTTACTATTTTCTAAACCAAAGAAACCAAAAAACAAAGCGCTTCGGCATCTTGTTAATAGGTTAGTGCCGGAAAATGTATAATAATGCTGTAAAGTATGTATAAAACATTCAAGTATTGTCATAAAAGTAGAACATAAGAAATTATAGATACGTTTGAGACGTATCAAGCATCCCAAGCTTAGTTCCTACTCCCTCGAGTAGTTAAACGATAACACAAATAATTTCTGAAGTGACATGCTACCAACATAATCTTGATCAACATTATTGTAAAGCATATGAGATGAATGGAGTGATCTGAACAAAAGATTGCTAACAAAGATAATGACTAAACAAATGAATCATATAGCAAAACTTTTCATGAATAGTACTTTCAAACAAGTATCAATAAGACTTGCATAAGAGCTAACTCATAAGCAATAAATTCAAAGTAGAATGCATTGAAGCAACACAAAGGATGATTAAGTTTCAGCAATTGCTTTCAACTTGTAACATGTATATCTCATGGATATTTGTCAACATAGAGTAATATAACAAGTGCAATAAGTAAACATGTAAGAATCAATGCACACAGTTAACACAAGTGTTTGCTTCTAAGATAGAAAGAAGTGGGTAAACTGACTCAACATAAAGTAAAAGAATGGCCCTTCGCAGAGGGAAGCATGGATTACTATTTTTGTGCTAGAGCTTTTGTTTTGAAAACATAGAAACAATTTTGTCAACGGTAGTAATAATTCATATGTGCTATGCATAATACTTCCTACAAGCTGCATGTCTCATGCATAGAGTACTAATAGTGCTCGCACCTTGTCCTACTTAGCTCGGAAAACACGGATTATCATCGCATAACATATGTTTCAACCAAGTGTCACAAAGGGGTACCTCTATGCCGCATGTACAAATGTCTAAGGAGAAAGCACGCATTGGATTTCTCGCTTTTGATTATTCTCAACTTAGACATCCATACCGGGACAACATAGACAACAGATAATGGACTCCTCTTTTTAATGCTTAAGCATTCAACAACAGTTAATATTCTCAAAAGAGATTGAGGTTGTATGTCCAAAATGAAACTTCCACCATGATACATGGCTTTAGTTAGCGGCCCAATGTTCTTCTCTAACATATGCATACTCAAACCATTTGATCATGAAATCGCACTTACTTCAGACAAGACGAACATGCATAGCATCTCACATGATATCCAACAAAGGTAAAGTTGATGGCGTCCCCAGAAACATGGTTACCGCTCAACAAGCAACTTATAAGAATTAAGACACGTAACTACATATTCATCACCACAATAGTTTTTAAGCTATTTATCCCATGAGCTATATATTGTAAAGGTAAATGAATGAAATTTTAAAGGTAGCACTCAAGTAATTTACTTTGGAATGGCAGAAAAATACCACATAATAGGTAGATATGGTGGACACAAATGGCATGGGTTTTGGCTCAAGGTGTTTGGATGCACGAGAAGCATTTCCTCTCAGTACAAGGTTTGGGCTAGCAAGGTTGTTTGAAACAAACACAAGTATGAACAGGTACATCAAAACTTACACAAGAACATATTGCAAGCATTATAAGACTCTACACTGTCTTCTTGTTGTTCAAACACTTTACCCGTAAATATCTAGACTTAGAGAGACCAATCATGCAAACCAAATTAAACAAGCTCTACGGTAGTTCTTCATTAATAGATTAAACTACATGATGCAAGAGCTTAAACATGATCTATGAGAGCTCAAACAATTGCCAAGTTGCCAAACCATATGCATCATTTTCCGATTCCAACCAAATAGCAATTTAACGAAGCAATTTAGCCTTCGCCATGAACATTAAAGCACAATTAAGAACACAAGTGTTCTATATGAAAAAGCGGAGCATAATATCTCCAATATAAGGATGGTGGGATCCAAATTTATTCAAACCAAAACAAAAATAAAAGCTAACCGACGCTCCAAGTAAAGAACATAAGATGTGATGGAATAAAAATATAGTTTCACTAGAAGTGACCTGATAATGTTCGATGAAGAAGGGGATGCCTTGGGCATCCCCAAGCTTAGATGCTTGAGTCTTCTTAAAATATGCAGGGATGAACCACCGGGGCATCCCCAAGCTTATACCTTTCACTCTTCTTGATCATAGTATATCATCCTCTTCTCTTGACCCTTGAAAACTTCCTTCACACAAACTTCAAGCAAACTCATTAGAGGGTTAGTGCATAACCAAAATTCACATATTTAGAGGTGACACAATCATTCTTAACACTTCTGGACATTGCACAAAGCTTCTGAAAGTTAATGGAACAAATAAACTCATTCAACATAGCAAAAGCGGCAATGCGAAATAAAAGACAGAATCTGTCAAAACAGAATAGTCCGTAAAGATGAATCTGGCAGGGGCACTTAACTTGCTCAAATGGAAAAACTCAAAATTAATGAAAGTTGCGTACATGTATGAGGATCACGCTCGTAAATTTGCAGATTTTTTCGATTTTTTTACAGAGATCTCTGCGAGTATTCGTGACAGGAAGCAATGTTGTTTCTGCGCAGCGATCCAAATCTATCATCAACTTTAACATAGAAACTTTACTTGGCACAAAAACATGATAAGGAGAGGTTTCTACAGTAGTAAACAACTTCCAAGACTCAACAATACAGTAAATAAAATGAAACTTGGGTTATCTCCCAAGAAGTGCTTTTCTTTAACGCCTTTCAGCTAGGCGCAGAAAGTGCAAATCAAGTAACATCAAGAGATGAAGCATCAACATCATAACTTGTTCTAATAATAGAATCAAAAACCAACTTCATTCTATTTCTAGGGAAGTGTTCCATACCTTTCTTGAGAGGAAATTGATATTTAATATTACCTTTCTTCATATCAATAACAGCACCAACGGTTCGAAGAAAAGGTCTTCCCAACACAATAGGACAAGATGCATTGCATTCGATATCCAAGACAAAAAAATCAACGGGGACAAGGTTATTGTTAACCGTAATGCGCACATTATCAATCCTCCCCAAAGGTTTCTTTTTAACATTATCGGCAAGATTAACATCCAAATAACAATTCTTCAATGGTGGCAAGTCAAGCATATCATAAATCTTTTTAGGCATAACAGAAATACTTGCACCAAGATCACATAAAGCATTACATTCAAAGTCATTGAATTTCATTTTAATGATGGGCTCCCAACCATATTCTAACTTCCTAGGAATAGAAGCTTCAAGTTTTAATTTCTCTTCCCTAGCTTTAATGAGAGCATTTGTAATATGTTTTGTAAAGGCTAAATTTATAGCACTAGCATTGGGACTTCTAGCAAGTTTTTGTAAGAACTTTATAACTTCAGTAATATGACAATCATCAAAATCTAAACCATTATGTTCTACAGCAATGGAATCATTGTCACCAATATTTTGAAAAATTTCAGCAGTTTTATCACAAACAGCAGTTTCAGCAGTTTCACAATTTTGTACGCTTTGCACTAGGAGTAGAAACATTGCCAACACCAATTATTTTACCATTAATAGTAGGAGGTGCAGCAACATGTGAAGAATCAACATTACTAGTGGTGGTAATAGTCCATACTTTAGCTACATTATTCTCTTTAGCAAGTTTTTCTTTTTCTTCTCTATCCCACCTAGCATGCAATTCAGCCAACAATCTAATATTATCATTAATTCGAACTTGGATGGCATTTGTTTTAGCAAACCTAGCATCTTTAACTTCCTCAGGCATAACTTTCAGTTTTAAAAGATCAACATCAAGAGCAAGACTATCAACCTTAGAAGCAAGAACATCAATTTTACCAAGCTTTTCTTCAACAGTTTTATTGAAAGCAGTTTGTGTACTAATAAATTCTTTAAGCATGACTTCAAGACCAGAGGGTACACTCTTATTATTGTTGTAAGAAGTACCATAAGAATTACCATAACCGTTACCATTATTAGAAGGATATGGCCTATAGTTGTTGTTACCATAATTATTCCTATAAGCATTGTTGTTGAAATTATTATTCTTAATGAAATTCACATCAACATTTTCTTCTTGAGCAACCAATGAAGCTAAAGAAACATTATTACGATCAATATGAGATCTACCATTTTCAAGCATAGACATAATAACATCAATCTTATCACCCAAAGAAGAGGTTTCTTCAACAGAATTTACCTTCTTACCTTGAGGAGTTCTTTCAGTGTGCCATTCAGAGTAATTGATCATCATATCATCAAGTAGTTTAGTTGCGGCGCCCAGGGTGATAGACATAAAAGTACCTCCAGCAGCTGAATCCAATAGGTTCCTTGAGGAAAAATTCAATCCTGCATAAAAGGTTTGGATGATCATCCAAGTAGTCGTCCATGGGTTGGGCAATTCTTTACCAAAGATTTCATTCTCTCCCATGCTTGAGCAACATGTTCATTATCAAATTGTTTAAAGTTCATTATGCTACTTCTCAAAGATATAATCTTAGAAGGAGGATAATATTTACTAATAAAAGCATCTTTACATTTAGTCCATGAATCAATACTATTTTTAGGTAAAGATAGCAACCAATCTTTAGCTCTTCCTCTTAAGGAGAAAGGAAACAATTTCAGTTTTATAATATCACCATCTATATCCTTATACTTTTGCATTTCACAAAGTTCAACAAAATTATTAAGATGGGCAGCAGCATCATCAGAACTAACACCAGAAAATTGCTCTCTCATAACAAGATTAAGTAAAGCAGGTTTAATTTCATAGAATTCTGCTGTAGTAGCAGGTGGAGCAATAGGAGTACATATAAAATCATTATTATTTGTGCTAGTGAAATCACACAACTTAGTATTTTATGGAGTACCCATTATAGCAGCAATAAAGTAAACTAAGCAAATAAAGTAAAGACAAGTAATTAATTTTTTGTGTTTTGATATAGAACAAGTAAACAAGACAATAAGTGAAGTAACTAATTTTTGTGTGTTTTTAATATGAAGCAAACAAGACAGTAAATAAAATAAAGTAAAGCAAGACAAAAACAAAGTAAAGAGATTGGAAGTGGAGACTCCCTTGCAGGTGTCTTGATCTCCCGCAACGGCGCGAAAATGCTTGTGGCGTGTAGTTGACGTGGGAGTTAGAAATCTTTGGGGTGCAACTTTCTTCAGTTCCCCGACAACGGCGCCAGAAAACAGTCTTGATGCGCGTAGATGTACACGTCCGTTGGGAACCCCAAGAGGAAGGTGTGATGCGCACAGCAGCAAGTTTTCCCTCAGTAAGAAACCAAGGTTATCGAACCAGTAGGAGCCAAGAAGCACGTGAAGGTTGTTGGTGGAGGAGTGTAGTGCGCAACACCAGTGAAACCGGCGCCAACGTGGAACCTGCAGAACACAATCAAAGTACTTTGCCCCAACGTAACAGTGAGGTTGTCAATCTCACCGGCTTGCTGAAAACAAAGGATTAAGCGTATCGAGTGGAAGATGGTGTTTGTTTACAAAGAACAGTAAAAACAGTATAATGTATTCAGATGTAAAAGAATGGACCGGGGTCCACAGTTCACTAGAGGTGTCTCTCCAATAAGATAACTAACATGTTGGGTGAACAAATTACATGCGGGCAATTGACAAATAAAGATTCAATACATATCAATGATGATTACTATGTGATTTAATCAGGGCATTACGACAAAGTACATAGACCGCTATCCAGCATGCATCTATGCCTAAATAATCCACCTTCAGGTTATCATCCGAACCCCTTCGTATTAAGTTGTAAACAACATATAATTGCATTAAGTATGGCGCGTAATGTAATCAACACAAATATCCTTAGACAAAGCATCGATGTTTTATCCCTAGTAGCAACAGCACATCCACAACCTTAGAACCTTCTGTCACGTCCCAGATTCAATGGAGGCATGAACCCACTATCGAGCATAATTACTCCCTCTTGGAGTTACAAGTATCAACTTGGCTAGAGCCTCTACTAGCAACGGAGAGCATGCAAGAACATAAACAACACATATATGATAGATTGATAATCAACTTAACATAATATTCTATATTCATCGGATCCCGCCAAACACAACATGTAGCATTACAAATAGATGATCTTGATCATGTTAGGCAGCTCAGAAGATCTAAACAATGATAACACAAGCGGAGAAGACAACCATCTAGCTACTGCTATGGACCCATAGTCCAAGGATGAACTACTCAAGCATCAATCCGGAGGCGGGCATGATGATGTAGAGCCCTCCGGTGATGATTCCCCTCTCCGGCAGGGTGCCGGAGGCGATCTCCTGAATCCCCCGAGATGGGATTCGCGACGGCGGCGTCTCTGGAAGTTTTCCCGTATCGTGGCTCTCGGTACAGGGAGTTTCGCGATGAAGGCTATATGTAGGCGGAAGGGTAGGTCAAGTGGCGGCACGAGGGCCCCACACACCAGGGCCGCGCGGCCAGGGGCCAGGCCGCGCCGCCCTGTTGTGTCAGCGCCTCGTGGCCCCACTTCGTACCCCTTTCGGTCTTCTGGAAGCTTCATGCAAAAATAGGACCCTGAGCGTTGATTTCATCCAATTCCGAGAATATTTCCTTACTAGGATTTCTGAAATAAAAAACAACAGAAAACAGCAACCGGCGCTTCGGCATCTTGTTAATAGGTTAGTGCCGGAAAATGTATAATAATGTTGTAAAGTATGTATAAGACATTCAAGTATTGTCATAAAAGTAGCATGGAACATAAGAAATTATAAATACGTTTGAGACGTATCAGCACATATTTTATTACTCACATAGGAACTCTAAGAGTCTTATCAGCTAGCATTTATTGACATATATGTGTCTTCTAATTGTGAATGCTCAAATTCATCTTGAATACTAAAGTAAAATCTCTGGGGAATAACACTAATGGATATACCAATATCACAAAATCCATAGTAAGAGGATCCACCTAAAGTGCAAGGCAAAACAGGTTTACCCGCACATGTGGCTTTGACCATACCTTCTACAAACTGTAAAGCTTCGGAATCGAGCTCAACTATGTTGCAGTGTGCAAACATAGCTAAGATACCTTCCTTTGTTACCTCACTTTCTTCATTTGTAGCTTCATGAGTAAGTTCCTCATTACTAACTTTTAACGATGATGTCTACGCACCCTTCTATTAGACAGTGTTGGGCCTCCAAGTGCAGAGGTTTTTAGAACAGCAGCAAGTTTCCCTTAAGTGGAACACCCTAGGTTTATCGAACTCAGGGAGGCAGAGGTCAAAGATATCCCTCTCAAACAATCCTGCAATTAAGATGCAAGAAGTCTCTTGTGTCCCCAACACACCTAATACACTTGTTAGATGTATAGGCGCACTAGTTCGGCGAAGAGATATTAAAACGCAGGTGGTATAGATGGTGGTAAACGGTAATTGTGATCTGAAATAAATATTGCAGGAAATAAACATGCAGTAAAACAGTAAATAAGCGGTGTTTGCAGTATTCAAACAAGGCCTAGGGCTCATACTTTCACCAGCGGTCACTCTCAACAATGCAATCATAATTGGATATAAATATAAGCACTTCAATATACTACTCCGAAGTATTCTCCGGCTGGATAACGAACACTAATTCATTGTGTAGGAATGCAAAAGCACAACTTAAAGATATATTTCCAAGTACTAATGAATACCCCACGATGTCACTTTGAGTATTCATAGGAGGTACTAACCCACCATAATTTCATAGAGACATCCAACTCAAATCATAAATCAGTGAACAAGTATTCTGTTAAATATAGGCTAAAAGACCCACACGGTGCACACACTCCACCTTTACACACGTGGGACAAGGGGTCTCCGCAAATCACATAAGTAAATCCACTTTGAGTAGCATAACAACATCTAGATTACAAAGCTCATGCTCACATATAGATCACATCACGAGAGAGATACAGACCACATGGCTACTGGTACGACCCTTAGCCCCGAGGGAGAACTACTCCCTCCTCATCATGGGAGTCAGCAAATGCGATGGAGATGGAGGTGAAGTCAATGGTGATGGCTCCGGGGGCACTTCCCCGCTCCGGAAGGGTGCCGGAACAGAGTTCTGTCCCCCGAAACTTGGCTTCGGCGTTGGCGGCGGCTACGGAGCTCTTCTTCCACGGAAAAGTTACGCCTCGTAAATTTTAGAGTCAGGAGCTTCTTATAGGTGAAGAGGCAACGCGAGGAGGTGCACGAGGTGCAAGTACATGGGCCAGGGGCGGCCGGGCCCGGCCGCGCCTGGCCTGTATAGCCACCCCGTGTCTCTCCCGACACTCCCCTTCTGGCTCCCGGAGTCTTCTGGTGAATAAGAATTTTGGTGAATTTCCAGATTTTGGACTATTTCTGCAATAAACAGACATAATAAACAGAAACTGGCACTGTGGCACTTGTTAATAGGTTAGTCCAAATAATGACATAATATGATACAAAGTGCCTATAAAACATGTTGGAATTGGTACAAAACAAGCATGGAGCATCAAAAATTATAGATATGTTTGCAACGTATCAACATCCCCAAGCTTAACTCCTGCTCGTCCTTGAGTAGGTAAGTGATAACAAAAATAATTTTTGAAGTGACATGCTATCACACAACCATGGTCATGCAATTGTAAAAGCACATAGAGCTGGGATGATAATAACATCAACATGGTAGATATAATATTGCAATGAACTTAGAAACCATGCTGGAATCATGAAAAGAATCAAACAAAAGACAATGTATAAAGTGCATGAAAAGTAAAGTGATTGTCTAGAGCATAGAAGAAACACAAAGTGGTATTCAGCTTGTCCATATTGAAAGCAAAACATAAATGCTTGGACACCTTTAAAGTTCAAGGGTGACTAGATACAAGTAATTTGAGACAAGTCATACCATAATCATGAATCAATCAATAAAATCTTGGGACCATGCACATTAAACTAAGAATGACAACTATGCTCTCATAAGAAGGTGCATATAGCAAGAAAGTGGAGACTCAACATGGAAGTAAAAGAAAGTCTCTCTTTGAGAGGAAGGTGGAATTACTCATGTGCTAGAGCTTTTCATTTTGAAATCATAGAGATATTAAAAATGTAATTTGAGAAGTGCACTCAAGTCAACGGTAGTGAAAAATATTGCATGCAATTGGAATTCTTATAAAACTGTTTGTCTCATGCACAATATACTAACAGTACTCACACCTCGGCCTATTTAGTTCATGTTCCCAAAGATTATCACTGTATGCATATGTTTCTACAAAGTGTCACAAAGGGGTACCTCCTTGCTTCCTGTACAAAGGCTCTAGGAGACAATTCCACTTATGATATCTCAGCTTGGGAATATCTCAACCAGAACATCCATACCGGGAAAACAAAGACAACAGACATGGACTACCTCTTTTTTAATGCTTTAAGCATTCAACAACAATATTATCTCGCATGAGATTGAGGCTTTTAGTCCAGCTGAAACTTCCACCATGTAAGCATGGCTTTCGTTAGCGGCCCAATGTTCTTCTCTAACAATTATGCATAAAGCAACTCATGGAAAATTTACCACATTTACTTCAGCCAAGATGAGTATGCATAGCAACTCACATGATAATCAACAAAAGGATATGATGAAGGCGTCCCCATGTCAGCATGGTTACCGCACAACAAGCGTTATAAGAATTAAAATCACAATTTACCATGAGCAAAAAGTTACAAAAAACGGATAGTGATTTGAAATTTTAAGGTAGCACAGAAGTAAACACTTGCGAAGTGGCAATGAAATACCAAAAAATAGGTAGATATGGCGAACACACCTAGAACAACTTGGTTTATGGTGGTTGGATGCACGAGTAGAGCTCATACTCAGCACAAATGGAGGCTAGCAAAAATATTGGATGCGACCGTCTAACAGAGCAATAATGGCCATAATCATGCATAGCGACAAAACGAAATCAAAGCATAAAGTGATATCACAAGTTAAAAACTAAATGATCATAGAGGCAAAATTGACTATTTGACAATCACAACATGGTGCAAGAATGCGCCAAGTCGACCCAATTGAAACATTTGCAGGGGAATATTTTCACCACTATAAAATGCTTTCTATACTAAAAACAATGCATGAAACTTTTAATGGCACAATAAACACTCTCAGCTATTTGAAACGATTCACGATACTCACATAATTGGTAAGCTTGCAAAAATATCTAACATGTCATGCTAAAATAAATGCCACGGTCTATAAAGCTTCCATTTGCATCTAATAATGCACGAAGAATTTTTTCTCTACTCTTCCAACACCAATCAACTTATTTGAAACCACTCTCAAGGATGATAAATAAAAAGGACCAGAGAGCTATTCAAACATAAATGAATCAAACTAACAGGCTTTGAACAAAATATGAGTGAAAACTCAGAGCTAAATGAAGTACTCGAAAAATAGAACGCTCACAAAACAATGAAAATGAAAACTAGAGCGTTCGTATGCAATTAAAGCGGAGCGTGTATCTCTCCCACACAATGATGCTATCACTATTTATTACAACAAACAGAACAAAACAAACATAAAACAAAGACGCTCCAAGAACAACACATAATGCATGAAGCAATAAAAATGTAGCGCATTGAAAAATGATCTGGTGCTTTTTGTTGATGAAGAGGGGTGCCTTGGGCATCCCCAAGCTTTGACGCTTGTACCTCTTGAATATTTCTTGGGGTGACCACGGGGGCATTGATACGTCCCCGACGTATCCATAATTTTTGTCGTTCCATGCTTGTTTTATGACAATACTTACATGTTTTGCTTGCACTTTATGATGTTTTATGCGTTTTCCGGAACTAACCTATTAACGAGATGCCACAGTGCTAGTTCCTATTTTCTGCTGTTTTTGGTTCCAGAAAGGCTGTTCGGGCAATATTCTCGGAATTGGACGAAATCAACGCCAAACCTCCTATTTTTCCCGGAAGGCTCCAGAACACCGAAGAAGAGTCGGAGAGGGGCCACACATGGCGGCGCGGGCCAGACCCTGGCCGCGCCGGCCTAGGGTGTGGCGCCCCCAGGTGCCCCCTGCGCCGCCTCTTCGCCTATAAAATCCCTTTCGACCTAAAAACACCGTACCACTTGACGAAACTCCAGAAAGACTCCAGGGCGCCGCCACCATCGCGAAACTCTAATTCGGGGGACAGAAGTCTCTGTCCCGCCGGGACGGGGAAGTGCCCCCGAAGCCATCTCCATCAACGCCATCGCCTCCATCATGCTCCGTGAGTAGTTCCCCCATGGACTACGGGTTCTAGCTGTAGCTAGTTGGTTCTCTCTCCCATGTACTTCAATACAATGATCTCATGAGCTGCCTTACATGATTGAGATTCATCTGATGTAATCGGTGTTGTGTTTGTTGGGATCCGATGGATGATACATTATGATTAGTCTATCTATAAAGTTTGTGAAGTTATTGTTGCTGCAATTTTGTTATGCTTAATGCTTGTCACTAGGGCCCGAGTGGCATGATCTTAGATTTGAGCTCTATAATTATTGCTTAGATTGTATCTATAAGTTGTATGCACATGTCACTGTCCGGAACCAAAGGCCCCGAAGTGACAGAAATCGGGACAACCGGAGGATGGCGGTGATGTGAGGGACACATGTTTTCACGGAGTGTTAATGCTTGCTCCGGTGCTCTATAAAAGGAGTACCTTAATATCCAGTAGATTCCCTTGAGGCCCGGCTGCCACCGGCTGGTAGGACAATAGATGTTGTGCAAGTTTCTCATTGCGAGCACGTACGACTAAATATGGAAAACATGCCTACATGATTAATGAATTGATGTTCTTTCTTAATGCCTTATAAATCCTATCAATTGCCCAACTGTAATTTGTTCACCCAACACTTGTTATTGGAGAGTTACCACTAGTGTAGATAGCTGGGAACCCCGGTCCATCTCGCATCATCATATACTTGTTCTTCATGTCATTGGAAGTAGTATCAACTATTTTCTGGTGACATTGCTCTCATATTGCTATTACTGCTGCTGTGTTACTGTTACCTCTCTCATATTACTGCTACTTTCACATCACCCCTATTACTAGTGCTTTTCAGGTGTGCAGCTGAATTGACAACTCAGTTGTTAAGGCTTATAAGTATTCTTTACCTCCCCTTGTGTCGAATCAATAAATTTGGGTTTTACTTCCCTCGAAGACTGTTGCGATCCCCTATACTTGTGGGTTATCAAGACTATTTTCTGGCGCCGTTGCCGGGGAGGCATAGCTCTACTCATAAGTTCACCCGGGGAGTACACTCTACCTCTCTCTCTGTTTTAATTTATTTTGTTTTGCTTAGTTTACTTCTGTCTAGTTTATTTGTGCTTAGTTTATTTCTGTCTAGTATTAGTTTGCGTAGTTTACTTTTGCTTA